>JANAVB010042014.1:7206988-7621988 GCA_029216955.1 Iris pallida
GTTTGACAACTTTGTAGTTTGACAACTTTAGAGACCATTGACTCTGGCACGCTTTTCGGTACAAAGCGGGTCTAACGGCGGACATCGTTTTTGTGCAAAATTACCGTTTTGCCCGTGTCCAGAATTGGACTTAAGGACAGGCAATCCTAGCTAATTTGACTATTCTGAGAATGTTGGTAATATTTGTTTCAGCTTTCGGAGACAGTTGTGATGACTTGGACTGTATGGCTTACCAGTTGACGGTATTTTATTGGTTCTTCGCGCTGCCACCAGGCAAGTATACCTTGCCTCCCTCTATAGTTTATTTACATGCATATTTCTATTATTATACTGTTTCACCAGTGGTTATTTACTTGTGATTTGTACATCGTGCTTGCTAGTATAGATATAGTCAATGTACATGGTTAGCCTTGTAGTTCATATTGGATTGGTTCTCTCGTGTATCGTGATAGGGTCATGTCGTGTCTTCACCCGTGTCTTGACTGAGTCGTGTTTGTAAGTATGAGTGAGTGAACTGCTATTCCTTTGTCTTTCCCACAACCTGCGAGCCCACACACGGGGCGAGCGTTGCCTTTGCACCTGCGAGTCCACAATCGGGGCGAGGGTGACTTGTCTTGAAACTGACCTGCAGTCCACAATCGGGGTGAGGGTTGGTTATCCATTGATCTACTAGCAGTTCATTTATGCATACTTGATCCCGTATCCGTGTTCATAGTTACCTGTCAGTAGTCACATGTCAGTTACCTGTCTAGTTCTTGTTTATACCCTGATTATATTATTGCATGATTAAACTGTTAGATAGGCATGTTTTATGTATCTTGTTAGTCCTCTGAGGACCTGATGATCTCTTCAAGTTTAGCGACTGCATGGAGTTAGTTAGCAGAGCAGGATGTAGAGGATTGCGATGTATGATACATGTATTTGGTTGTGATATTCTTTATTATCTTCTCATACTTTATATTCCATACCATGATATACTCTGCTTATTTATAGACTCACATCATTCTTGGAGTCTAATCGAACAATATGTTAATGGGCTGCAGACCATGACCCATACTTGTTCATTCTTGTTTATATGATTCATGTGGATTGAGATATAGTTTAGACTAGATATGATACCATGACCTTGACAGCTTATACGTACTCGAGTCGGGATGGAGTCCGCTTAATACGTAGCTGGCTTGCTCACGAGCTCGCGTCCGAAAAGCGGGTACGGGTCGTGACAAGTTTTTGTGGTGGCCCATGCAGGTCAGAGCATATCGTACCGGTTACGTAACTGTACTGGTACGAGCCTGCGACAATGACTAAACCTTAGAAATCTCAATCCACTTTGCCTTGAAAAATTCTTTTGGAAATTTTTACGTCTTTGAAAATTTCATATTTGCTCTCGATTATACTTCCTTGTTTTTCGTACCATTGATTCTCGTCCCTTCTTAATTCGGAGTGATGAACAATCGTGCTGTCTAGAATTTATTAGAAATCCTTAAATTATAGTACATATTGCTTGACTATTGAGTGTTTGGTTGTTTATAGATATAAGGGATTATATCTGCCATATGCCTAGATATCTGCCCAGTAAAATTGTTAGCAACTAGTTAGAAGACCATAAGACTTTAGTGACCGTATTTTGAGGAGTAGTATGACCAAAGGTGGGTAGAAGTCGTTAAGTACTCAGAGTTATATAATGAGTAAAGAAAGTCATGAAATATTTCGATGAATTAAATTCGAGGAGATTAAGGACTTTGAATTTTTATGGCATAGTTATGAATTAGAATTTCGAGGACGAAATTATTTATAAGGTGGGTAGATTTGTAGCTTCCCTTCCCGGAAAATTTTTGAAATATTTTTTTATTTATTTGAATTAAAAGGGTGATTTTTAGAATTGTATAAATAAGTGTTTAGTTAATTATTACGATAGATGAGTTTAGCCATGGTTGAGTTTTGAAGTACAAGACGACTAGGAATCATGGCACGGGTAGAGCAGCGGTGTGCCTTGACTAGTGTATTAGTCATGCCAAGGAAGGCCGAGCCGTAGTGTTGTCCTAACTAGGAAAACCAGACCAAGTTGTGACATGACCATTATAAATAGTTTAATTATTTATTATTAAATATTATTGGACGTCTATGTGACCCGGTCGCACCAAACTAGTCAAACTGGACCCAAGCCCAAGCCCATGTAGGCGAGTAGTGTGACGAAAGACGTCCATGTAGAATGTATATATGAGTATATATAGGTATTGGTTCATTTTATGGTCTAGTAAGTAACCCTTGTAAATTGAATATTAAATATAATATATTATTTTGCTATTTAAATTATCTTGGATATATATATAAAATAAATATATATGTATATACGTTTCTAGATATATTAATGTATTAGTTGATTGCTTGGAATACTTGTTGTTGTAGTGGTAGGTATGATAATGGTAATTATATATATATATATATATATATATATATATATATATATATATATATATATATATATATATATATATATATATATATATTTATTTATTTATATATATATATATAGAGTTATATAATTATATACGTATAAATGTGTATATAGATATATGTGAGTATGTGTATGTATTTGTATATAAATATATATTATAAATACATGTGTATACGTGTATTTGTATATAAATATATATTATAAATACATGTGTATATGTGTATTTGTATATAAATATATATTATAAATATAAGTGTATAGGTGAATATATAGATATATATAATTGTGTGTGTATATATGTATATGTAGGTATATATATAAATATACGAGATACGTGTATGTGTGTATGTGTATATATATATATATATATATATATATATATATATATATATATATATATATATGTATACGTACATGTGTAGGTATATAAATACATATATACTAATTTTTATTAAACCATTTAACCCAAAGGGAACAACCTAGGCCCATGGAGTAAGACCGAGCAGCTGCAATCCCAGCTTAAACCCAGCCCAGCACATGAAACCACATCAGCCTGACTAACCATGCTGTGCTGGTTGGTCAACCCGAGAGCAAAACACAAAATCCCTAATACAAACTTCTGCAGCAAAACACAAAATACCCCAGCCCAAAGCCCATGGCCCAACAACAGCTCCAGGCCCATATCCGAGCCTATACCCGACCCTTTGCTTAAACAAGCAGTAAGTGTATATAACCGCGATAGTTGCAACCGAGGAATCGGAATAGGTTGGATCTCAAAACCCTAAACGAACAATCTCCGCCACCACCCTGGCGACCCCTCTGGGTGGGCGCGCCACCCTGGGCGCCGTCGTGCACGGCCGAGGACACGCAGATGCTGCACAGCGCGCGCACGAGACAGGGGAGCCACCACAGCAGCAAGTTACAAGTACATAAGTTTGCAATCGATTTCCTATTCACCTGTTCGATCGTTTTCGATCCCGTAAATTCCTACGTAAACCCAACATAACCTCCTACCCATCCCTTCAAATGGAATATTTCGGTTTGCCTTAGATAGATTATAGAAATTCCCAAAACTTCGGGAAAAACCATCGAAAACAAGGAGCTAGAACGATTTCTGGAATCCATTTTGGAAGGCAAGTATTTGTCGATTCCTCGACAGTTTGGATAATCTACTTGAAGGAAATTGTAGACAACCTATAGGACTCGAAGACCCTTTTTTATGAATCCCGATTTCATCGAGTAGGTTCAGATTTATTTGATTCTAAAGTTAAGCAAAAACCCATTTTCAAATATTAGAAAATCAATAAAATTGTCCGATACGACGTGCGTTTTGCCATTCCGGGCGACGTGGTCGCGAACCGAATGCATCGAAAGGTTCGTAACAGCTTTGTGGTAGTGTGGGCTTTGGCAGAATTTAAATTGGTCGCGTGTGCGCGACGAATTTGATGCGTATCCGTCAAAATTCACTGTATCGTGCACTTTGCAAATTCTCTAATTACTTTGTGCACACTCGTCAGATCGAGACGAAACTTGCGCCATCAGGATCGTATCGATTTTTTGGTCCTGCATGCCAAGTTTTGTCCGATTCTGAGATAGTTGGTAAAATTGCCGTTTTGCCGGTCCCACGGTCCGACTCAACGGGTGATTTTGTGCACGGCCCGCCGGAATCCAACTTTGGACATACAGTTGGGTTCGTATCAAAAAATTGGATCAGTATACATGTAGTTTGACGACTTTAGAGACCATTGACTCTGGCACGCTTTTCGGTGCAAAGCGGGTCCAACGGCGGACATTGTTTTTGCCCAAAATTACCGTTTTGCCCCTGTGTCCAGAATTGGACTTAAGGACAGGCAATCCTAGCTAATTTGACTATTCTGAAAATGTTGGTAATATTTGTTTCAGCTTTCGGAGACAGTTGTGATGACTTGGACTGTATGGCTTACCAGTTGACGGTATTTTATTGGTTCTTCGCGCTGCCACCAGGCAAGTATACCTTGCCTTCCTCTACAGTTTATTTACATGCATATTTCTATTATTATACAGTTTTACTAGTGGTTATTTACTTGTGATTTGTACATCGTGCTTGCTAGTATAGATATAGTCTATGTACATGGTTAGCCTTGTAGTTCATATTGGATTGGTTCTCTCGTGTATCGTGATAGGGTCGTGTCGTGTCTTCACCCGTGTCTTGACTGAGTCGTGTCTGTATGTATGAGTGAGTGAACTGCTATTCCTTTGTCTTTCCCACAACCTGCGAGTCCACACACGGGGCGAGGGTTACCTTTGCACCTGCGAGTCCACAATCGGGGCGAGGGTGACTTGTCTTGAAACTGACCTGCGAGTCCACAATCGGGGCGAGGGTTGGTTATCCATTGATCTACCAGCAGTTCATTTATGCATACTTGATCCCGTATTCGTGTTCATAGTTACCTGTCAGTAGTCACATGTCAGTTACCTGTCTAGTTCCTGTTTATACCCTGATTATATTATTGCATGATTAAACTATTAGATAGGCATATTTTATGTATCTTGCTAGTCCTCTGAGGACCTGATGATCTCTTCAGGTTTAGCGACTGCATGGAGTTAGTTAGCAGAGCAGGATGTAGAGGATTGCGATGTATGATACAGGTATTTGGTTGTGATATTTTTTATTATCTTCTCGTACTTTATATTCCATACCATGATATACTCTGCTTATTTATATACTAACATCATTCTTGGAGTCTAATCGAATAATATGTTAATGGGCTGCAGACCATGACCCATACTTGTTCATTCTTGTTTATATGATTCATGTGGATTGAGATATAGTTTAGACTAGATATGATACCATGACCTTGATAGCTTATACGTACTCGAGTCGGGCTGGAGTCCGCTCGATACGTAGCTGACTTGCTCACGAGCTCGCGTCCGAAAAGCGGGTGCGGGTCGTGACAGATCGGCTTGAAAACTTGTACAATAGCTACATGGCCTGGTTAGTCATGCGTGAGGTGTACGATTAACACTTACAATGTCTAACAATAACAATAGGAATTTGATCACATCTCTTACTAGGATTTTCTTCGCCCCAACTAGTACAGTGGATCCAACCATAACATATACGATACACGATCAATATTTTATAAAAATATCATGTACAATGTCTAATGAACAAGTTGTGTACAATGTCAATACGATAACAATGGTAACAACTCAAGACGGGATCCAGAAGTACCAATTTGTGTGACCAACATGTCGAAAATCAAATATAGCATCGCTAAATACAAGAATCACAGTAGATACTTAAAACAACTATCAGAGAATGTACTCGCATGTTGTCCAAAGCAATGAATGTGAATCGAGCCTCAAAATGGAGTCACAAAGCCTATAGATGAGATACATAGGTTAAATGGTGTTTAATAGTACTAAATATGGTTTTCTAGTGCGTGATATGCAATCTAGGTCAAAACTGACTCACAGTTGACTTTTGGTCAACTGGTCAACCATGGTCAACCCAAGTCAACCTAGGTCAAGTCCTAGTTAATCTAGGTTAGGTAGAAATCCCAAATATCTAGTTCTAGATCATCTATTATGGTTATCTAGATGTAGGTAATTTCTTACCTTGGTTGGATACTCATCCTACTTATATCAACCATATTTAATCATATAGTCTAGACATCACTTTATAAACACACACACACACACACACACACACACACACACATATATATATATATATATATATATATATATATATATATATATATATATATATATATATATATATATATATATATATATATATATATACTATAGTCTAAAACTTATAGGCAATATATCACCTTAGATATTGAAATCTTATAACCTTAGCTATAGGCAATATCCCCTCACCTATATTACCCATTACAAACTCTTAGCTTACAGTTTCAGTTTACCCCAATCCATATATTCAATAAAGGTTTCTCTAGACTACCTATACAATCCTTATTTCATATTTCAGTTTGTTGTCATGCTTGACACTACCCACTCACACTGGACACACTTCTCTCTAAGCCTTATAGGCCAAGACCCATGGCCTATGCCCCCAATCCTGATACATTACACTCATGAATACCATATAGGACACCACATTCACTCCCTAAATACTCTCACCTTTATACAACACAGTGACACACCCTCAAAGGATACATGAAACAGTCCATTCACT
Organism: Iris pallida; assembly: GCA_029216955.1. Classification (NCBI taxonomy): domain Eukaryota; kingdom Viridiplantae; phylum Streptophyta; class Magnoliopsida; order Asparagales; family Iridaceae; genus Iris; species Iris pallida. The sequence continues at coordinate 7,213,633 of JANAVB010042014.1, forward strand.
TATCCCACTGTCTAACACAACTGACACCAATTTATAACATCCTCACCTAGGTACCACTTTCCTAACCATGTCATTCCCTCCTCAACATGCACACAAGACTACACAATAACCCTTCACTGATACCAACTCCCCCTACAGATACTTCAAGCCAAAAATGGCCATATGACCTATTGTCATACACAAACAAACAGAGGGGGGAAGGATCCCCTGCTGCTGCCTGTGCGACCTGCTCCCAAAAGGGGCTCTCTGGCCTGTCATGGCCAATACACCTTGTGCAGGTGGTCATGGCCAATGGCCAAGACCTGCCAAGATGGCCTGCCCACAGCCTAGCCAAACCCGAGCTTCCCATATCCTCCACTCATTCACTAAAACCAAATTGTTCTTTCAAACCCTAAGGGATACTATATTACTTGCTGATACTCTCAGATACTTAGATTACTCACTAAATACCACTGAAAGTCAACTCACTGTTCCCTCAAATCAGGACACTCAACAGACACTCACATATAGCTCACTTAGGACACCACATATGAGCTGCACACCTACAAGACAAGCTACACTCTACTCTCTTCACATGACACTCACTGAACATTAATACACTCTAATCCTATACACCATGACACTCATTCCCTCACTAACTCTGAACACAAGACTTTGTTCTAACCTCCACACCCTCTCTTCACTAATCTGAACCACTGATACCCAAATCTATTCTCTGATATATATTAACTATGGTTCCCAAATCTGATACATGCCTAGGCCAATGGTCAATTGGCCAACTCAAATGCAGCCTACTGCTGTAGCTGCTGCAAACCCGAGCCATTGTTCCCTGCACACAGGGAGTGCAACTCCCTTCTCCTGTGTGTAGTGCCCCGTCCCGCTCAGTCAATCGGAGGAATCGGAACGCCAACGACGTTCGGACTTAGCATGCAACGGCGACTTGAAGGCCCGTTCGATCGAGGCGACTCCTCGCTCAGGTGGGGTAGTTTCGGTGAACTTGCCTCATCTTAGCCTTCATATAATAAATCACATATTTTTAAATGCACAAGTAGGCTTGACAATAAAAGAGACGAATCCACATAGATAAGAGAATAATTCCGACGGGTCGAATTGAGTTAGAATATGGAAAGGTCCAACGGTCGGCTTAGAGTTGGTGCACGGCGTGCTTTGAAAATAACACTCGGTCCTTCATCACATGGCTTGGGAGAATGAAAAGTTAGTCTTCGCCACAAAGTTAAGAGTTAGCCTAAGTCATAGGCGTCGCCCACATAAAGGCTTCATAAAGCATGCACGGTCCCATCGTCCAAGGCTTGGCATAGCCTTGACCCGTCCCATGAGTTAAGTTGCATCGCACGGCTGCTGGCGTAAGTCTAGCCGCCCAAATGACTTGGTCGTTCAAAGTTGAACACGTGCACGAAACGTTCCATCAAGGCAAAGCTTGACGCAAGCTTTGCTCGTCAAGCTGTTGCAAAGTTAAGTTAGGCAAGTTATGTTAGGCTATCGGAGTAGTAGCAAGTACGGTCCTAAAAGTTCTACAGCTGGGTATAACCACATAGTCTTACGGTCTCAAGGCCCGTCATATAAAGTATGACTTGGACAGTGGTGTCGCATAGAGTTTAATTGGCTTAAGGCACGATGCACGGACTTAGTATTTAAAGCACGAGCTACGGTTGATTTCAAGTCGAGTTTAGAAAAAAGGCTATCAAATGGTCGTTCTGAGTTGAGTAAAATGATAGGGTAACATGAAAGAATGCTCACGACCGTGGATCGTCGAGACGGTCTCAAATGATAGAAGTCTTGATATTGGCTTTGAAAGAGATGGTAACACTGGAAGAAGAATGACTGTGTGAGATGTCAGTTTGAGTCGAGTCTTGTATGGTCATTGACAACTGGTCGACAAGGGCGAAAGTTTTCCTTGAGCGACAACCCGGGGCCACGGGACCGACTCGACCTAGGAGGAAACAGGGGTAGCCGAGCTGGGAGTATCGCTCAGGTTAGTCGGGAGCTTTCAGCGGAGATCGCTACTTGCGCTGAAAGTTATCCCGAATAACAAATCTATAAGTCCAGGTATAGCTTGTGGTGCTAGTGACCTCATATAGGTGGGTCGGCACGGGTGGCAATACGCGTGTGTGTGCCTTTGGATTGAGTTGAGTTGAATGTGTATGCAGTTAGAAGACAGTATTTGGGCCTAAGATTTGGCGTCAACATAGGCGACGTGCTTCGGCATGAGTTGTGGTGTCGAGTCTTAAGTTGTTTCGCATATATGTTGCATAAGTTGGTTTGAATCGTTGGATTTTAAGTCAGAAAACCGCTGCAAGGCAAAGTTGGTTGAGTGACACTAAGTTCACAAGTCTCGATTGGGTCAGTTGGTGATTCAAAGTAGCAAGGGCCGCGAGACGGCAATATGGTTTACTCTCACTGAATTGCAAGGCACGGCCTCAATATGGGTTCTGTAGCACGATCACATGGGAATGGAGTCTAATCGCATAGTTGTGCCTCTGATTTTAAGTCGTAAGGCTAAACACGACTTGATAGGTTAACGTTGTTGAGTTAACGTTGTTGGTACAAGCACGAGATGGTCTAGAGATACAGAATAGGCCAAGGCATCTGTCCTAAAACTGACCCTAAGGCAAGAGTAGAAAGATAATCATAAAGGGGCAATGTTGCACAAAGTAAATCGAACGTGTTGGTTTGTATGGGTGGACGAGGAGCTCATTCCACCAGTACAGTTGAGTACTGACACCCACATAGTTTCCATGTGCAGGCACAGGTTGAAGCTTGTGATGCGGAGCTCGCTTGGATGCGTCAAGGCATGGAGTTCCTTGGCGATTCGTAGCGTGCGGCCGCATGGAGTTAAGACTTATACGGAACATAATATATGGATGTCGCCTTCCGAAGCATCCGCTGGCTCAAGACATCTATTGAGAGATGAGAGAGAGCTGGGTGACTTGTAATGTGAGAAGAGTGAGCTTGAGTGATTGTAATCTTGGCCTTGCGCCCCATTGTAATTTCCATTTCAATATCAATAAAGAGATTCTTTGAATAACTTGTATTTTGCTTCAAATTTTTGCTGCTATTATTCAATGTCTCTGCTTGGGACTTCTGTGCGACGATCCCGTCGCAGCCGCTGAAATCGGTTGTTATGGAACCCGCCTTGCACGAGCGCAATCTAGGCTCGTGTGGCATCATGCCTTAGCGAGGACGATCGCTCCTATGGGAGCGGGACGTGACACTGTGCACTCTAGGGCTTAAAATAATTCAAACAATTTGTGTTCGGCTCGCGTTCGGCTTGGACCAAGCTCGGTTCGAAGCTCATTCGTGGGCAGGTCGATATCGAGTTCGATCGATTTTTTTTTGTTCGAAGTGGTGTTCGAATCGAGTTCGACCATAGGTTGTTCGACTCGGTCTCATTCGTGAACTGGCTCGAACTCGGCTCGGTTTCTAATATTATGGCTTTTTCTAATATATGCTATATATTTCTATAGATGTTGATAAATTTTGTCTTAGAAAATTTACTCTCTTTTTTGTTATTTATATGATGGTAAATTTGTGATGTAAAAAGCATAATTAATTCAACAAAAAAAAACTTTAAGACTTGAGAGTAACCGTACAACAAGTTTAATGTGGCTTTTGTTCGGTCTTGGCTCGGGCTCGTCCGAGCTCGAGAACTAAATCGAGTCAAGCTCGATCATTTCGAGCCTATAATCAAACCGACTTCAAACACCATTTTTGAGCTCGATCTTGAGCTCGGCTCGAATAAAGCTCGTTCGATACTTTAGTCGTACCGAGTTCGAACACAGTTTGTTCGAGCTCGTTCGTTCGATTTTCAGCCCTAGTGCACTCAATGAACAGGCCCACCTGGCAGAGCCCCCCACTCTCACACTCAAACAACACATACTCGAGCCTACCCAATTCTAACCTCTAAACACAAGTCCAGTAAACAGTACATAGAGGAGTGGGGACTCGACTGCACCTAGTAAAATCTGCAGGCCATGCCACTGCCCAACCTGGCTATGGCTCGAAGCCTCGGGCCAAGGACCTATGGTCAGTCACTATACCAACCTAAATCAGTGACTAGGATGTCAAATAATCAAGTATCAATGGAGAACATAACCCCTAGCAGCATGGGATTACTGTTCAGGTAGAGCAACCCAATCGAGCCTCCCCATGGCAAATTTCACACATCAAATCACCTAGAACCCACCTCAGTCCTAAACACATGTAATCTATACATAATTAGCTACCCAAAAATGTAATTTGTTCTGAAATTGAAGAACAAAAAGTTCTAAGGGACATTTCATCGAACACTTGAAATACCCCTCCGATACTCTTACGATACGCACCCCAAATGGACACAAAATCGAACCAAACTTAACCAAATGCTAGGGGACCCTAAATGAATGCATCTATGGAGAGAAATCAGAAAATTAATAGGTTTAGAGGCCATTATCTATTGAGAGTTGGAATCTCAATAAAACCTTCTTAGATCTAGATCTCCACCAAGCTCTAATGGTCAATTAGCTCCAAATCCTTGCTAGCTAGCTTCTAGAGGCTTCTTCTACACTAGAAAAGTATATTGCAATTGATTAGGCTCAATTTAGATTTGATTTGGATAAAGGGGTAAATTTGGGGAAGAACACAAATAAGGGTTTCAATTGGGTAATGAAAGAGGCAAGGGAGTGCTAACATGTGTTTATATAGGTCAAGGGGCTGCCCTTGGCTGTCAAGGGGGTATCTCTAGGGTTAGGGTTTAGTTCTATTGGAATTAAAGGCCTCTACCTAGTGTAATTCAAGCCTTTCTAGTAAAGGCCCAAAACAATTTAGGGTTTCTAGCTAAATATGTTAAGCTCAACAAATATCCTACTCCTAACTTAATATCTAGATATTCTAGGGTTTGTATTACTTTCTTAATTCTACTAACTAAGCCTCTAGGTTCATGATTAGCATCTAGATTAGGGCAATTCTGGGTTAAGGCCTAATATCTCAAATAGCACATTATCAATTAAATAAAATTCACAAATAATAATAAATCACAAATGACCAAAATATCATTAGCCTAAAAAGTGATAATTAGCTAGTCTAATCACATGGTTAGGTCTCCATGATCATGGTTAGTCTCTAGGCTAAGTAGTTCTAAGGTTTCACTAGAAATGGACACTATCACAATACATCAATTTAAATAATATTAAAAATAATCAAAATTTACCAATTAATTATTAACATGATCAATTTTACAAAAGTTCAAAATTATTCTCATTTTAGAAAAGTGGTGGTGACACCACTGACTCCTCTTCCTCCTACTGATGGGTCGTCACCGGTGATGCTGACCCCGGAACAGGATAGGTTCCTGGTGTCCCAATAAAGGACCGTCTGGTCTATTATTTGCAAACTGAAACTCTAAATGCAGGTACAATATTTTTAATGTAACTGTTATTTATGTGAAATGCATATTACAAGTTAGCGACCATGAATAATGCGATATGTCCGAAACGTCGCTAAAAACGTCGCTGTCAGAAGTTAGCAACATTTTTTTGCTGTTTAGCGACATTGTTAGGCATCGCTAATATGAGATATTTTGGTAGTGAACATGCTCTAGGCATATTTAAGTAGTACTTAGTAGTAATAACTTTAGTAGGAAGTCGGTCTACACCTATTACTTATACAAAGTAAGCTTTAGTAAATTCTATTTGTGAGAATACTTTATTTGTTAAATTAATTGATACAACTAGTATTGGAGGTGAAATTTTTTCATAAAATCGTTTAGAAAAATTCATATATACTTTCATTTATCCGTTTAGGAGACCTCACTTTCAAACCAAGTCATATGTCCAAAGAATTCTTGCACTGACCTTGTATGTTCCCGGTCACTTATTAGCACTAGTAACGTGCACGCACGTGCATAAAAAAATGTTAAAAAAATTAAAATTAGACCTTTGTTGTCACGTCCCGCTTCCCGGATGGAAGGGTGACGTCATAAACACATCCCCAGGCTACGTGCCGAAATTCGCGATTGTCGCCCGTAATCATCAGCAGAATGGAAAATACAAGGAATTTTCACGGTATTAAAATGTAGTGTAGCTATTATACAGGGAACTTTTCCAACAATATTATTACAAATTATTACAAAAGTAGATTTGCAAAAATAACTACGATACTGCTGGCCATAACTGTAGGTAGTCCAGACAGTTTACTCCTCGTTGTAGTGCGGCGACACTTCGGCAGAGGCGTCTTCTTCTTCTTCACCTAGTGAACAAATACTAGGTCGTTTAGAATACGACGAGCAAGTCCTCGGCCAAGAACGGTGAAAGTTAAACAAAATAAGGAATATGTAGTTTAGAAAGAAAACAGGGTATGCCAAATTGCACTGCTATATATATATATATATATCTGTTTTAGTAAAACATGAATGAAATCAACGTCCTACTCCATGAATAATAAGATTTCCGAGCTTCCCTTGAGCTTTTAGTAGGAATTGCTTTCCTTGAGCAATTAAGGACACTGCCTACCTATAATAGGCAGCGTTGTTTCTGGAGTAAGATTTAAATGAAATGCAGTTTTGAGAACAATACTTCGAATAATCCTCTAAATACTTCCCGTAAACAATCCCGTTAACCTGGGATCAGGTTGTGATTTTCGAGCCTCCCTTGGGCTAAAATCATCTATTGATGTTACTGTCAAATAGATGCATTGATTTTCGAGCCTCCCTTGGGCTAGTACACCCTAGTCGAAACTAGATGTACTGATTCACGAGATTTCCGAAATACTGATCAGCTTTTGTTATTTATGTTACGGGATATCTAGGGATATTCAGTTGTTCTCCCCTCCCAAATGCTTTCTAGATAAAAAATTTCTAAGAATTTCCGAAAGTCAGAAATTTGCCTATCTCCTAAATTTTTCAAAAATTTCGGCGGAGTCTCCTTTGTATTTAGGAGCCCCGAAAATTTACAAGAAACATATATATAATAAAAGAAAGATATGGGCTCGCCGACCCCTTCGGTGGAGCAACTCTCAACACCGGAACCACGCAAGTAAATAATTGGGCTCGCCGACCCCTTCGGTGGAGCAACTCTCAACACCGGATCATGCAGTTATAAATGAACAGAAGGAACTTAAGAGTTTTACCTGAGCAAGCAATGATTACCTTTCCTTTAGCAATTGGTCGGGTCGCGGCTTGCTAATAGTTTTGCAGTTTATCAAAATGAGCAATTGTTTATCCAACTATACTAGTAAATATGCAAGACTTTATAACATATATCTATATATGTATATGTATATATATATATATATATATATATATATATATATATATATATATATATATATATATATATATATATGTATATATATATCATGTAGATAGTATAAAGAAAATCAAATTAAACCAAGACTCTTCAATATCAACATTTTAATTTTTGTGCATAGAGTAGAAAAAATGAGACTTATTTTCAAATAAACACACAACATTGAGTACTTAATAGTAAGTAGAGAAGCGCAGGGTCCTTATACTTTTTACCTTCCCAGCGTGCGGTCCAATTGTTCAGTTCCAATGTGTATATCAAACTTACCATTGGAGAGTCCCATAAGTCCATATGTGTTCGTTTGTTCATGAAAAATTCAAGTTCAATAGTTCATGTCCACAATTGCAAGTTCAATAATCTGTGTCCGAAATTGGTTCCTCTATTTGTGTCCATCGCATATCCACTTATTCGTGATACGTCACAAATAAATTTTTAATTATTTTGTCTATGTCTATCAAAATTGAACATTTTGCTAGAAATCAAAGTTGCAAAATTTTAAATATCTCGAATTGGGTTAAACTGCTACCAAAATTTCAAAATTTATAATTAGACCATAATTAGAGAGAATTCCCTAAATTATATTCTAAATTTTGATTTTTGTGAGATAAAAAAATTATATCTAACATGAATTTCAGATTTATACTTAGCCTATACAAGTTCCAATTCCTAATATTACCGAAACTTATCATAAAAGGAAAATTTTGTATATTCTTAACTTAAAATTTCAGAATTAATTATGAATTCCTAATTATTCAGAATTAACTAGGATAAAAAAATTTATTAGAGAGGAAGGAGGAGAAGAGGACTTGCCTTGGATTGTGAATGACCTAGACTTCTCCACAAATCCTAATTTGAACCCAATAGCAAATAACAACCCTTGTTAGTACTCTAACCTAGTATGAATTGGAAAAAAAATAAGGATTGGGGGAAGAAGATGAGGATTACCTAGGTTTCCTTCTTGGAGAGTTGAAGTGGAAGAGGAGGAGATGAAGAAGAGGGGGTGGTGGAGATGGCCGGGGGGGCGGCCGGCGGCGGCAGGCGGGCGGCGGGCGGCGGCTGGGGCGGCGGCAGCGGCGGCAGGGGGTCGGGGGCAGCGGCAGCAGGTGGTCGGGGGGGGGGGGGGGGGTCGGGTGCGTGTGTGTGTGTTTTTCTTTTTCTTTTTTCTTTCTTCCTTTCTTTTGTGTGTGTGTGTGGTTTATATAGAGGGAAAAGGGGGGTGCTGGTGTGGGATTGGTGTTTTGGGTGTGTGTGTGTTTGTGTGTGTGGGGGGGGAAGGGAATTATATAGAGAGAAAGGGGGGTGAGGTATCCCCCTTCCACACAAGTCCATAGGGACACGTGTGGGGACACTTGGCCATCCTAGGGTTAGGGTTAGGGTTAGGGTATGACATGTCATAAAAAAATAAATGACAATAATAATAATACTAAAAAATAATTATCATAATAATGATAATAATAATAATATTAATAATAATAATAATGGAAAAGAAATAAGAGTATGACAAGTCTACTCCCCTTAGAAAAATTCTGTCCTCGGAATTTGAAATAACTAGAGTAGCGGTATGATTACTGACCTGACTTAGGAAATAGATACGGATATTGTTTCCGCATATCTTCTTCCTTCTCCCAAGTTGAATCTCCAGGTGAGTCCTTGCTCCATGCGATTCGTACTAATGGAATGATCCAATTGCGGAGTACCTTCTCTCTTCGATCCAAGATCCCAACGGGTTTCTGTTCTATCCGTAGTGTAGGCCCAACGGTAATTTCTGAATGGTCGAGTATATGGCTCGGATCCGACACATATCTTCGTAATTGGAAAACATGGAATACATTGTGAACTCCCTCTAGTGTTGGGGGTAAAGCAAGCCGATATGATACATTCTCTACTTTTTCCAATATGTCGAAGGGTCCAATGTATCTCGGACTCAGTTTTCCTCTGGTCCCGAATTTGATGGTTCCTTTAGTTGGTGAAATTTTCAGAAAAACGTGATCTCCAGGTTGAAATTCCAGTATTCTTCGATGCTTATCAGCCCACATCTTCTGTCTATCCTGGGCTGCTTGCAGGTGACTTCTTATTGTGTTGACTATGTCCACAGTTTGTGTTACTAGTTCTGGCCCTAACAATTGTCTTTCTCCTACGTCGGTCTAGCATACCGACGTTCTGTACTTTCTACCATACAGTGCTTCAAATGGAGCCATTTTGATACTATCGTGATAACTATTGTTATATGAGAATTCTACCAGATGTAGATGATCATCCCATGCTCCCCCAAAATCTAAAGTACAAGCTCTCAGCATGTCTTCTAGTGTCTGAATGGTTCTTTCAGACTAGCCGTCTGTTTGGGGGTGGTAGGCGGAGCTAAATTTCAATTGAGTGCTAAGATTTTCTTGCAAGATTTCCAGAAGTGTGAAGTGAATCGGGTATCTCTATCCGATACTATACTCACTGGTACTCCATGCTGACTGACAATCTGTTTCATGTACATTTCTGCCAGTACCTCTGTTGACTGTCCAACTCGAAAGGGAAGAAATCGAGCGGACTTTGTAAGTCTATCCACAATGACACAAATAGCGTTATTACCCCTTTAGGTCCTAGGCAGTCATGTCACAAAATCCATTGTAAGATGCTCCCACTTCCACTCGAGTATGGGCAAGGGCTGAAGAAGTCCTGCTGTCCTTTGATGTTCTGCTTTCACTTGTTGACAGACGAGACATCTAGATACGAATCTAGCGACTTCTCTCTTCATTCCGTGCCACCAAAACGTTTATTTCAAATCTTTATATATTTTAGTGCTGCCCGGATGAATAGAATATTGTGAGTTATGGGCTTATGTCATGACCTCCGTTCTTAAATCTCCACTGGGCACACATAATCGATCTCCGAATCTTAGCAATCCGTCCGGATACTTTCTTATCCCGGTCTGGAGCCCTGCTTCTGTTTATTTCCAAATTTTCTGAAGTTTTGAGTCACTTTGTTGGGCTTCCTTAATTCTATCTATTAAGGAGGATTGCACTTGTAAGTTTTGCCATATCCCTTCAGTTATCGGACAAATTATTTCAATTCCCATTTTCCTCAAATCCTCAAGAATTTCCTTGGGTGTGTTCAAAAAGAAAGCTTCGGGTCTTCTACTTAAGGCATCGGCCACCTTATTAGCCTTGCCTGGGTGATATATTAATTCCATATCAAAGTCTTTCAATAGCTCCAACCATCTTCTTTGTCTCATATTGATTTTTTTTGTGTGAAGACATACTTTAAGCTCTTGTGGTCTGTGTATATTTTGATTCTTTCTCCGTATAAATAGTGTCTCCATAATTTGAGTGCGAACACCACCGCTACAAGTTCCAGATCATGAGTTGGATAATTTCTTTCATGTGTCTTTAATTGCCGAGATGCATATGCTATGACTCTTCCGTGCTGCATCAGTACACATCCTAGACCCTTTCCTGATGCATCACTATATATCTCATATCCACCCGAACCAGATGGTAATGCCAGTATTGGGGCTGAAATTAATCTTTTCTTTAATTTGTCAAATGCTGCTTGACATTTCTCTGTCCAGTTAAACTTTTCTTCCTTCCGGGTAAGACGGGTTAAAGGTTCTGCAATTCTTGAAAAATTCTCTACGAATCTTCGGTAATAACCAGCCAATCCTAGGAAACTTCTGATTTCTGCTACGGACTTAGGTGTCGGCCAAGACTTAACTTCTTCCACCTTCTTCGGATCTACCGAAATGCCTTCTCCGCTAACGATATGCCCTAGAAATGGTATTTGGTCCAGCCAAAATTTACATTTACTAAGCTTGGCATATAATTGTTCCTCCCGCAGAGTTTGCAATACTATCCTCAAGTGCTTTTCATGCTCCTCTTCACTTTTGGAGTATATAAGAATATCATCAATGAATACAATCACAAATTTATCCAGATATTGATAAAATACTCGATTCATCAGGTCCATAAATATAGCTGGTGCATTTGTAAACCCGAATGGCATAACTAAGAATTCGTAATGCCCATACCGAGTTCTAAATGCAGTCTTTGGAATATCTTCCTTCTTTACCTTTACTTGATGATATCCGGACCTCAAATTAATTTTTGAAAATACCCTTGCCTCTCCTAACTGATCAAACAATATTGATCGATCCTAGGTAAGGGATATTTATTTTTGATGGTAACCTCATTCAAGGTCCTATAATCAATCACTAGGCGTAGGGTACCATCCTTCTTTTTCACAAATAACACTGGTGCACCCCATGGCGAAGCGCTAGGCTGAATAAATCCCTTGGATAATAATTCCTTTATTTGTTTGTTTAACTCAACCAGCTCCTCCTTATTCATTGGGTATATCTTTTTGGCCATGGGTGCAGCTCCAGGTATTAAGTCTATAGAGAATTCTACAGCTCTATCTGGGGGTAGCCCTGGCAATTCTTCTGGAAATACGTCCTTAAATTCTTCCACTACCCTTGGAAATGATTGTTCTGCCACTCCTTGCAGCAGCACTGGTAATTCAAATTTCTCTAGTTCTTCTGCGTTGAATTCATTCTGGTCTCTTACAAATTCATAAAATTCTCCGTCAGGAAGTTGGAAGGAAACTTTCCCCTGACCGCAATCTATATTGGCTAATGTTGCAGTTAGCCAATCCATACCCAATATTATATCATAGTTGCTTGTTGGAAAAACGAGCAACCGGGTACGAAAAGCTCCTCCACCCAATTTTATGGGACATCTACTACATACCCGATTGACTTCTACTACTCCATTACCGGTGAGGACTTTCAGTGATTTAGGTAGCGGTTGGGACTCTATTTCACGTTGTGATATAAAAGAAGATGATATAAATGAATGGGTAGCCCCGAAATCAAATAATACTGATGTTGGATATGCAGAAATTAAAATAGTACCTAAAATTACTTCTCCAGGAATATTTGCATCTTCAGCCCCCATCATAAACGCTTGTCCTTGCTTATTCCTCTTTTTGTTATTATTTTGGGCTTGAGCCGCCCGTTGTGCTTGTTGAAATTGATACGCCTGAGGAGAATAGGGCGGCCTGTACTTATTTCCATAAGCCATACATGCTTGTGATGTAGGTGCCTGCATCATAGGTCGAGGTTGGGTTCCTTGAACTGGAGGTCGGTACCCTTGATTGAAACTTTGCGTGGTTGCTCCAGTTGCAGGCAACTGAGGGTATTGGTTGGTTGAATGATTTCATGCTCCACATTTCAAACAAAGTCCCAATCTTTTTCTACATATATTTATTTTATGGCCTGGTTTGTGGCAGTAATTACAGATAACGGATCTATCTGGGTTGCCATTCTGAGGACGCTTAGGCGGTCCCTGCCAATAATTTTTGTTGGAGGATGCCCCCTCCTCAAAAGTTCTCTTAGGTTGTGAAGACCGGAAAGGTTGTTCTTCCTTTAGGATCCTTTCTTGGTCTCGAGCAGCTTCTGTTGCCTCTGAAAATGTTTGGCACCGATAAGAGGCGACCCTACTTTTTAGTTGGGTTCCAAGTCCTTCCACGAACCTGGATATTTTTGTTTTTTCATCCGCTATCATGTTGGGGGCAAATCGACTAAGCCTGGAAAATTCCGCAACGTACTCATCAACTGTACGTCTTCCTTATTTCAGATAGTTGAATTGTCGTTCTAATTCTATCCGCGCTGACTTAGGATAGAATCTGTCTTCAAATTTCTTCTTAAATTCTGCCCATGACATGTCCTGGTCAGAATCTTCTGGGTACTCGGCACTCCACCAGTATCCAGCTATGTCTTCCAGCTGGATGCGGATTGCTGGTACCATATCCTCGGGTTTAACTTTGGCAGCCTTCATCAAACCTTCAATGGTTCTCAGCCATTGACCCGCTTCCATCGCATTTTCAGTTCCTTTAAACTTGGGCGGCCTAAGATCCCTGAACTCTTTTAGGGTTTATCCTTGGTATTATTAGAATTCTGCATTTGTTCCAGTATTGTGGTATTTGTTGCATGGGCAGCATTAGCCTGTTGACTATTGGATTCTAATAGTTGCTGGAACAAACGGAACATGTCAGCTACGGTTGGCTCAGTTGATGCTTGAGGTGGTGGATTGTTTGTTTGATCATGATTGTCCATATCCTGAAATAAAAGACACAATTTCTCAAGGGATATTCGACTCACAATGTTCATTCATAACAAGGTGTACAGCAGAGTCATATATTTATACATATTTCACTAAAATGAGAGTAATACAAAATGTGTTTCTACTCTCAACTTCACATTTGTTTACATTCCTTTCACCTAACCTACTCATGTCACTCCACTTCCCCAAAATGTGACATAGTATCTATCTTTGTCTATCTCTACTTGTATACATATCTGCTGATTTTCAGAATACCATACAGCAGACAAAAAGAGAAGGATTCCTTCTTCACTATACATTCATGGTTAGGTTTTTCTTATACTATAGCCTCAATGAGGATCCTTTCCTCAGTGAGGATATCAACTTATGGATGGAGTCTTTCAAAGTCATCTAGTGTACCCTCATATCCATGTAGTCCGATGTAGATGCGGTTTGGGTCTCGGACATGCAGACAGTAGGTTGTATTTTCATAATATATTTCAGCTCCGTCCTCGATGTCTCTGATAATGGGACGCATGACTGCATAAAATACTTGGTAGACATGGATGTCGTACCAGTCGGGTGCATTCCACATTAGCCTTGCATAGCGCTGGTATAGGTACAAAGTGTAATCACTCCCATCCCATTCCAAACTTGGCATAAATAGGTCCATACCTACATTCATAATATTCTTAAGGAAAAATATTTACCAGAAAAAATATAGGAAAAGCATATTTATTTATTGATAGCACAATATGTTCCTACTACATACATTCATATATTACATTTCTACTACATACATTCATATTCCACCTATATATTGGGGCCTAATACTTATTTTACATCCACACACATCTAATACTTATTTATACATCTATATTTACACGCCATCTTTATTCTGGGGTTTAAATCCACATTCTCCTTATGTTAAGGATCCTTGCCACTGGGTACGCCTGTTTCTATTCTTCCAAGGTACCGTTACGTTCGTTTTCTGGACCTTCAGAGGGTTCTGTCTTTATCAGTACATAGTAATTCACCGTATTATAATATACTTTTCTTTCATCTACTATGTCCGTCACCACTGGGTATTTCAGCTCGTAATGTACCCCATAGGCTTCTATCATTCCTTTTGGTGCTACTTTTCACATCTTCTTCACAAATACATAATATTCGTCCATGCTGTGGCTGTCATTATTTAGTCTTACGAAAGGTGAGAATCGGGGCATGATCTATATCAAGAATTTCTTGAGTCACTATCCATTTACTAGGATTAAATAATTGGTTAGAAAAGAGGTAATCATCTACTAACTATTGATACTTCCTTCTCAGGGATTCCTAGAGCATGATAGGGACTCGTAGTGCTCCTTATGATTCTAGAACCTACGTTTTATCCGAACCTATGTCATATCCTAGATTTTCCATTCTTGCTGACCTGCATGGGCCACCACTTAAAAGATTTGTCACGTCCCGCTTCCCGGATGGAAGGGTGACGTCATAAACACATCCCCAGGCTACGCGCCGAAATTCGCGATTGTCGCCCGTAATCATCAGCAGAATGGAAAATACAAGGAATTTTCACGGTATTAAAATATAGTGTAGCTATTATACAGGAAACTTTTCCAACAATACTATTACAAATTATTATAAAAGTAGATTTGCAAAAATAACTACGATACTGCTGGCCATAACTGTAGGTAGTCCAGACAGTTTACTCCTCGTTGTAGTGCGGCGACACTTCGGCGGAGGCGTCTTCTTCTTCCTCACCTAATGAACAAATACTAGGTCATTTAGAATACGACGAGCAGTCCTCGGCCAAGAACGGTGAAAGTTAAACAAAATAAGGAATATGTAGTTTAGAAAGAAAACAGGGTATGCCAAATTGCACTGCTATATATATATATATATATATATATATATATATATATATATATATATATATATATATATATATATATGTTTTAGTAAAACATTAATGAAATCAACGTCCTACTCCATGAATAATAAGATTTCTGAGCTTCCCTTGAGCTTTTAGTAGGAAATGCTTTCCTTGAGCAATTAAGGACACTGTCTACCTATAATAGGCAGCGTTGTTTCTGGAGTAAGATTTAAATGAAATGCAGTTTTGAGAACAATACTCCGAATAATCCTCTAAATACTTTTCGTGAACAATCTCGTTAACCTGGGATCAGGCTGTGATTTCCGAGCCTCCCTTGGGCTAAAATCATCTATTGATGTTACTGTCAAATAGATGCATTGATTTCCGAGCCTCCCTTGGGCTAGTACACCCTAGTCGAAACTAGATGTACTGATTCACGAGATTTCCGAAATACTGATCAGCTTTTGTTATTTATGTTACGGGATATCTAGGGATATTCAGTTGTTCTCCCCTCCCAAATGCTTTCTAGATAAGAAATTTTCTAAGAATTTTCGAAAGTCAGAAATTTGTCTATCTCCTAAATTTTTCAAAAATTTCGGCGGAGTCTCCTTTGTATTTAGGAGCCCCGAAAATTACAAGAAACATATATAATAAAAGAAAGATATGGGCTCGCCGACCCCTTCGGTGGAGCAACTCTCAACACCGGAACCACGCAAGTAAATAATTGGGCTCGCCGACCCCTTTGGTGGAGCAACTCTCAACACCGAATCACGCAGTTATAAAAGAACAGAAGGAACTTGAGACTTTTACCTGAGCAAGCAATGATTACCTTTTCTTTAGCAATTGGTCGGGTCGCGGCTTGCTAGTAGTTTTGCAGTTTATCAAAATGAGCAATTGTTTATCCAACTATACTAGTAAATATGCAAGACTTTATAACATATATATATATATATATATATATATATATATATATATATATATATATATATATATATATATATATATATATATCATGTAGATAGTATAAAGAAAATCAAATCAAACCAAGACTCTTCAATATCAACATTTTAATTTTTGTGCATAGAGTAGAAAAAATGAGATTTATTTCTAAATATGAACACACAACATTGAGTACTTAATAGTAAGTAGAGAAGCGCAGGGTCCTTGTACTTTTTACCTTCCCGGCGTGCGGTCCAATTGTTCAGTTCCAATGTGTATATCAAACTTACCATTGGAGAGTCCCCATAAGTCCATATGTGTTCGTTTGTTCATAAAAAATTCAAGTTCAATAGTTCATGTCCACAATTGCAAGTTCAATAATCTGTGTCCGAAATTGGTTCCTCTATTTGTGTCCATCGCATATCCACTTATTCATGATACGTCACAAATAAATTTTTAATTCTTTTGTCTATGTCTATCAAAATTGAACATTTTGCTAGAAATCAAAGTTGCAAAATTTTAAATATCTCGAATTGGGTTAAACTGCTACCAAAATTTCAAAATTTATAATTAGACCATAATTAGAGAGAATTCCCTAACTTATATTCTAAATTTTGATTTTTGTGTGATGAAGAAATTATATCTAACATGAATTTCAGATTTATACTTAGCCTATACAAGTTTCCAATTCCTAATATTACCAAAACTTATCATAAAAGGAAAATTTTGTATATTCTTAACTTAAATTTCAGAATTAATTATGAATTCTAACAGAATTAACTAGGATGAAAAAAAATTTATTAGAGAGGAAGGAGGAGAAGAGGACTTGCCTTGGATTGGGAATGACCTAGACTTCTCCACAAATCTTAATTGAACCCAATAGCAAATAACAACCCTTGTCAGTACTCTAACCTAGTATGAATGGAAAAAAAATAAGGATTGGGGAAGAAGATGAGGATTACCTAGATTTCCTTCTTGGAGAGTTGAAGGAAGAGGAGGAGATGAAGAAGAGGGGGTGGTGGAGATGGCCGGGGGGGGGGGGGGGGCGGCTGGCGGCGGCAGGCTGGCGGCGGGCGGAGGCTGGGGCGCGGCAGCGGCGGCAGGGTCGGGGGCAGCGGCAGCAGGTGGTCGAGGGGGGGGGTCGGGTGCGTGTGTGTGTGTGTGTTTTTTTTTTCCTTTCTTTGTGTGTGTGTGTGGTTTATATAGAGGGAAAAGGGGGTGCTGGTGTGGGGTTGGTGTTTTGGTTGTGTGTGTGTTTGTGTGGGGGGGGGGGGGGGGGGGGGGGGGGGGGGAAGGGAATTATATAGAGAGAAAGGGGGGTTAGGTGTCCCCTTTCCACACAAGTCCATAGGGACACATGGGGGGACACTTGGCCATCCTAGGGTTAGGGTTAGGGTTAGGGTATGACATGTCATAAAAAATAAATGACAATAATAATAATACTAATAAAAATAATTATCATAATAATGATAATAATAATAATAATAATAATAATAATAATAATAATAATAATGGAAAAAAAAAAATAAGAGTATGACATTTGTATATAGTTTAGATAATACCATGTAGTTAGTTTAGATATAGCTTAAATATTTAATATATTTTAATTAAAATTTGTTCTTTGTAGAATGTGGATATATGCTTAGATAATACCATGTAGTTAGTTTAAATATAGTTTAAATATTAAATATATTTTAATTAAAATTTGTTCTTTGTAGGACTTTGGATATATGTTTAGATAATATCATATATTTAGTTAAAACATAGTTTAAATATTGAATATATTTTAATTTAAATTTTTTATATGTATGTTTAAAGGATGTTTTTTATATATAATATATGCTAAATAGTTATAATAGTTTTAAGTTATTTTTACATTTAGTTATAAGGATGGTGGTATAAAATTATAAGGATTTTTATTATTATTATTAATTAGTGTGTGATATACAAAAGGCTTGAACAAATCACTTTTGAGCTGGTTTCTAAGTCAGCATTATTATAGTAAGCATTTGGCAAAAAAATGGACGTGTTGGCGTCACACGGACATCCTTACTTCTTTTTTTTTTTTGTCCATTTCTTGAGGCCGCCAACTTGGGACCGTAGCCGTTCTGCGACCACCCAGCCATCCCATGCCCACAGGGGGCTCGAACTTGGGACCTCTCCCAAGTGAGTCCCCCTCCCTAACCACTTGGGCTAGGGAGCTTGGACCGGACATCCTTACTTGATTCTTCTAGGCAGGTTAATTGTCATATATATATATATATATATATATATATATATATA
This sequence comes from Iris pallida, assembly GCA_029216955.1. NCBI lineage: Eukaryota > Viridiplantae > Streptophyta > Magnoliopsida > Asparagales > Iridaceae > Iris > Iris pallida. The sequence goes on from JANAVB010042014.1 coordinate 7,232,115, forward strand.
TATATATATATATATATATATATATATATATATATATATTATATATATATATATATATATATATATTCTACTATATAATAGAAAAACTTAGATGGTGAAACTTTGAATTCCAAAAATATCCTTACATACTTATACTAATTAAAAATAATTCATTAATTTTAATAAGGACAACTTAGTAATTAGGAAGACTACTCTTTGGTCTTCCTAAAGAGTCTTCCTAAACTAAGACCATCTCCAATGGGGGTTTCTATCTTCCCTATTTCTATGGAAGAAATCCATTTTAGAAAAAATTTCTTCCAATAGTGATTTCTATCACCATTTCTATCCTATGTGGCAATTATGTAGGATGGAAACTTTCTAGGAGGGTTTCTATATATAGAAACTCTCATAGAAATTCTCCTATCTCTCATGACAATTATTATTGGGCCCCACACCATTAAATTGGTCCTTTTATTATGTGACACATAGGATAGAAATGGAGAACCATTGGAGAGCATTTTTGTATGTCTACAATTTCTATGTAGAAACTCTTCCAACTATGATAGAAATCTCCTTAAAGTACAATGCCAAGTAGGATAAGAACTCAATTTTAGAAATCACCATTGGAGATGGTCTAATTAAGAAATGTTAAAATGCACATATACTAGTATATATAAGGCGGAAGTTCCGAAGGCAGTCGAGGAGTCCTTCAGTCCAAACATAAGTTCTTGATTTTATTTTACTTTTTGTATTAATTTAATTGTGTCGGATCCTTTTGGAACTAGCTCATCTTCAGTACCAACAAAAGATGGAACATTGATGTGCAGAATGTGCACTATGTGTCTTACTGTTTGGTGAATATTCCTTCGCATTTATTGTATTTTATGTGTAAGAAGAGCAAAGCTGACATACATGCTACTAGGTTCTATCTAGAATTTTCCATATTCCAATAGTTCATTCCAAGTTTTGCTCCTATTTCACTCACTTGTTCTGCCAGCACAATTTGAATGAAGATTTTGTTTTTTCAGGAATCTACTTTCTATTTCTTTTCCATTGAGGATAAATTCAACATATTCACACTCATGTTTTAAAAAAATTCGTTCACATATTTGGTTAAAGAGTAATGTTATTCGTATTTCTAAATTGTCCTTTCAAACCATCTGTCCTTACGTGGCAGATGGTCTGTCATGTTAAATAATATTAGTACATCATCTGACATGACAAATTTTAACCCAAAAAAATTAATTATCCATTTTTTTTTCATGTTAATATTAATTTTAATGTTAATATTAACAATGTTAATATTAATATTAGGGGAAATTTATGAAATGTCCAAAAATTGCAAAAGCTTTATGTAAAACCCACAGCAAAATAACATTTCATCGCGTGCCCAGAATTATCTATTAATATATAAAAGCGGGTTCCAAATGACCTTTTTGCCCTTCCTTCCTATTTTTTTTCCAAAAAAATCCGAACCCTGCTATTCAAAAACAAAAAGCAAAAAAAAAACGGTTCGTACTCTCTCTTCTTCGTTAAGCCGATCAGTTTCTCCTCCAAAGTCTAGGGTTTCTCCAAAAATCTTCAATCGTTCCTCCAAAATCTAGGATTTCTCCTCCAAAAATTTTCAAACGTTCCTCTCATTCGAGAGATTCGCACAATGTCGTCACCAGCGAAAACATTATCAAATCAAGAAGCAAATAATCAAAAAGGGAGTGACGGAGAATCACCATCATCAAATCCAAAAGAAAATGAAGGAGGATCAAAGAAACGGATAACTAAAAAAATTGCATATAGAGAGAAGAAGCCTGCTACCCAAAAAGAAGGTACAACTTTAACTTATTTTCATGATTCGTTGATCATTCTCCGTGTTAAATTTCACAAAAATGGTCTTGATCATTCTCCCTTATAAATTTACAAGGAAAATGACATTCTCCGTGTTAATAAAACGAAGAATGACATTCTCCCTGTAAATTTACAGGAAGAATGTCATTCTCCCTGTAAATTTACAGGAAGAATGTCATTCTCCGTGTGGAATTAAAACGGAGAATGTCATTCTCCATGTCGATTGACACGGAGAATGACATTCTTCCTGTAAATTTACAGGGAGATTGATATTCTCCGTTTTATTTAACACGGAGAATGACATTCTCCTTATAAATTTACAGGGAGAATGACATTATGTGTAATTTAAAACGGAGAATGACATTTTCCCTGTAAATTTACAGGGAGAATGTTATTCTCCGTGTAGAAATAAAATGGAGAATGGCATTCTCCTTGTAAATTTACATGGAGAATGACATTCTCCGTGTCGATTTAACACGGAGAATGACATTCTCCTTGTAAATTTACAGAGAGAATGACATTCTCCGTGTGGAAATAAAACGGAGAATGACATTCTCCTTGTAAATTTACATGGAGAATGACATTCTCCGTGTCGATTTAACACGGAGAATGACATTCTCCTTGTAAATTTACAGGAAGAATGACATTCTCCGTGTAAATTTATAGAAAGATTGACATTCTCCGTTTAATTTAAAACGGAGAATGACATTCTCCTTGTAAATTTACACAGAGAATGTCATTCTCCTTGTTAAATCGACACGAAGAATGACATTCTCCGTGTAAATTTACAAGGAGAATGACATTCTTCTTGTAAATTTACACGGAGAATGTCATTCTCCGTTTTATTTAACACGGAGAATGATATTCTTCTTGTAAATTTACAGGGAGAATGTCATTCTCCGTGTCGATTTAACACGGATAATGACATTCTCCTTGTAAACTTATACAGAGAATGATATTCTCCGTGTCGATTTAAACGGAGAATGACATTCTCTGTTTAAATTTACAGGGAGAATGTCATTCTCCGTGTCGATTAAAACGGAGAATGTCATTCTCCTTGTAAATTTACAAGGAGAATGACATTCTTCTTATAAATTTACAAGGAGAATGACATTCTCCGTTTTATTTAACACGGAGAATGTCAGAATGACATTCTCCTTGTAAATTTACAGGGAGAATGTCATTCTCCGTGTCGAATTAAAACGGAGAATGTCATTCTCCTTGTAAATTGACACGGCGAATGACATTCTCCTTGTAAATTTACAGGAAGAATGTCATTCTCCGTGTCGATTTAAACGGAGAATGACATTCTCCGTGTCGATTTAACACGGAGAATGACATTCTTTGTATAAATTTACAGGGAGAATGTCATTCTCCGTGTCGAATTAAAACGGAGAATGTCATTCTCCCTATAAATCGACACGGAGAATGATATTCTCCGTGTAATTTAAAACGGAGAATGACATTCTCCTTCATAACTTACACAGAGAATATCATTCTCCGTTTAAAAGTAAACGGAGAATGACCATTTTCTTCTTATATCAATGGATAACAGTTATCATAAACCTAATTTATTGTTTATGTTTTTTTTCTTGTTTTGTAGAAAAATCCACTATCAGGAATAAGGATTCTAGAGTTTTCCGTGCTACTTTCAAAACAACTCTAGAACTTATGGAGGTTGTCACTGTAAATGGCGGTTGTTTACCCGTGTCAGTCATTGAATCTTTAAAGAATACCGATTTCTGGAATTTAATTGAGGTATTCTACAAAAGTAGAGTTGAGACAAAGGAATTGGCGAAGGCAACAGAAGGTCTCGAGAACTTGATAGGAACCTACAGGGAAGACAAAAAAGGTGTGGGTTACTTTCAGTTGAGCAACATTGTCCAAATAGTGCCAAGCGTCGATGATGTGGCAACCATCTTCGGTCTACCGCTTAGGGAAGAAAGCGAGACTGATTTTAACTGTAGAAAATTGATAATGGAGAAACAGAAACAGCCACCAGCACCAGGATCTTATAGCATGTGTAACACGCATTTTACAAGGTTGCTGGCTAATTCTAAGGGCACACAAGGAAAAGTCACTAACCAGGAAGTGAAAAATAAGTTCTTCCAAGTATTACAGCAGCTTCGTAGTGGAGATAAGACTGCTAATCCAGATGAGTTGGTCAAGTTGCTGATCTTCCACTTGTGCCAAACTGTATTCTTCACTAAATCTGGTGGTTCAAGTTTGCCGTACAAATTTTTCACCTTGGTGGACAGCATAGAAGTTATCAACAGTATATGCTGGCCAAGGTTAATACTGGAATATGTCATGGATAGTATAAAGAGGAGTACAAGTAAATGTGTAGGAGGGGATTACTCTGATGTTTACTCCAAAATGGAAGGTTGTACAATATACTTCCTATATTGGTTTGCAGAACATACTACCCTTCTGGAAAGGAAGTTTGAACCAATTCCAAATTACCCAAGATTTTTTACATGGGATGGGTACAGAATCTCAACCTTCCTCAGGACCGAATACCCCCAGGACATGAATTCTCCGTACATATTCAACAACTTGGTCATATATGTTGGGCAAGAAGGAGGACACCTGGAAGGTGAGCAACCTCTACAAGGAGAAATTCCACAAGAGGGAAGGGAAGAGACGGGGGAAAAAGGGATACCTGGGGCTGAGGTTGCTGCCGAACAAGTCAAAATCAGTGACACGATTGGTGACTTGGCACTGGAATTGGAGGAATTAAGAAGACAGAATTCTGATATTCAGTCACAGAACGAGAAGCTCCTCGAAATGATTAAAGAGCTAGATGCACAACTCCGTGCAGTCAAAGCTGATATGGAAAGCTCGACACATGAATTAGAGGAAATCAAAATACAGAATTCTGATCTGCTTGCATAGAACTGTCTACTCACGGAAAAGCTTCAAAAGCTAAACACACAAGAAGCCCATCAACGTGCAATCAGAAGCACAATGGAGGATTCAGTAAAGCAATTGGAGGATTTGATATCACAGAACCTTGAACTTTTAGAAGATAATTCAACGCTCAGCGACAGGGTTAAAGAGCTAAAAGCACAAGGTAAAATCTTCTATTTTTTAAATTTGTGATTTGTAATTCTACAAGTTTTATTGTAGTAAAATGACATTCTCCGTTTCAATTTAACACGGAGAATGACATTCTCCGTGTCATTTAATACGGGAATGATATTCTCCGTGTTAAATTAACACGGAGAATGATCTTTTCCATTGTTAAATTGAGAATTCTTTACTTTGTTTTTTAATTCACATCGTACCTTTCATTCTTGTTTGTTTTATAACAGTGCAAATAACAGAGCAGCTTAGAAAAGCAAATAACAGGCTTGTTGAGGAGAAAAAAAGAGTTTCAAGAGAAGGTTGAATTGTTGAATAAAGAAGCGATTGAAAAGGATGCGGCACAAGGTAAAATCTGCTATTTTGTATATTTCTGATTTGTAATTCTCCATGTTTTATTGCAGTTAAATGGCCATTCTCCGTTTTATGTTGCAGGAGATTGTTCATTCTCCATTTTAAATCTACACGGAGAATGACATTCTCCGTTTTAATTAAAACGAAGAATGTCATTCTCCGTGTTAATTAAAACGGAGAATGTCATTCTCCTTGTTACATGTAGTAGAATGAACAATTCTCCGTATATAATTAAAACGGAGAATGACATTCTCCGTGTTAGATTAAACGGAGAATGTTAAATCGTATTGTCACATGGGCATGATCATTCTCCGTATTAATTACACATGAGATTCTACATTCTCCGTGTCATTAGTACAGGGAGAATGACATTCTCCGTTTTAATTAACACAGAGAATGACATTCTCCGTTTTAATTAAAACAGAGAATATCATTCTCCGTGTAATTTAAAACGGAGAATGACTTTTCCATTGTTAAAAATGAGAATGTTCTTTACTGTTTTTCATTGACATCGTACCTTTCATTGATGTTTGTTTTATATCTGTGCAAATAACAGAGCAGCTGAGATGAGCAAATAAAAGGCTCGCTGATGAGAAAAAACAAGCTTCAAGGGAAAGTTGAATTGTTGAGTAAAGAAGCCATTGAAAAGGATGCTGAAATCAATAATCAAAAAGCAATAATTGATGCATTGCAGCTTACAGAGCCTCAACAAATTCCAAAAAAATAACCTGACAAACCTGATGAACCAGAAGTATCCAATAGAGGATTAGGAAGGGGGGAAAGAGGAGGCCAAAACCATCAGATGTAATAACTAATGATGATTTTACTCCCTTGGAGAAGAATACAACAAAAAGGCAGAAGATTAAGGACGATCCGAAGCCAAAACCTCAACCCAAACCCAGAGCAAAAAAAATAATAAGAAGGATGATTCAGCATCGAAAGAAGAAGCCAAAATTGCAGAACTGGTAAAAAATGGCAAAATACTAAGGAAATGCGAGGACCTCAGACTTCGGAATGAGGCAGATAAAGAGCTGCAGAAGCTTTACAAGGACCTCGTATTCAAAAACAAGATGAATCCAGGATATGTATTTTTCTATATTCCTTTCGTCTTTTTTCACAATTATTTTTGTCCATATCTATTGATTTAATCTAACTGAACTAAATTTATGTGCAGTAATCTTGTATATTGTTCTACTGCAAGTCAAAATAAAGTTGAAATTATGCTGACAGCAATAGACATGCAAGACATATTCAACTATCAAGACATGGAGGCTGGTATACTAAACATAATAATAATAAAGATGAAACAAGAACAAGAAAAATCAAGAAGTAAACCACAATCAAGTTCACAAGAGGTGCAACATAAGTGGTCTGCATTTATGTTGCCCCACACATTGGTAAGAATCAAACTGAAACATCCCTCCTATTCATGTGTACACCGATGAAACTAACTAATGATATTCTGTCTTTGTTTTTGGAAAACAGTCCATCGTTCGCAATGCTCGTGTTAAAGATGCAAAAAAAGATGACATTGAAGATTTCAAAACAGATGTCGAAGACCTAATCATGGGTTTACAGGACGACATAGAGTGGCTATTCATGCTTGTCTTTAATAAAGACATAAAATACTATATGCTCCTGACATTCAACTTCAGCTCGTACAAGTGGGCACACTACAACTCCTTGGTGCAAAACACGTACGAATCGAGCAAGGCAGATGCAGAATATATGAGGGAGGTCTTAGAGCATATCATAAGGAGAAAAATTGAGATGATGAGGCAAAAATGCAAGGCGATGATGGAGTATGAAAGCACAAATACGGAGTTTCGTTCAAACTGCCCACAACAAAAAGCACCCAACTGCCTCTTGTACACAGCATATTTTATGAAGTGCTTGATGATTCATCCCTTCACAATACCAGCAAAAGGAAATAAAGATGACATAATTCACAATAGGATTACAAAAGTTAGGTTGCAATGGCTTAAGAGGTTGCTTAAAATTCCAAATACAAATAATGAACACATTATGAAAATGACAATGTACTAAGAAAGAACTGTATATTACATTGTTCTGTATATATGAAAATGCAGTTATATTCTTCTGTGTCTGTGTCGTTTTGTTACATCTGCTCTGTATTATATTACATTGTTCTGTATATGAAAATGCAGTTATATTCTTCTGTGTCTGCGTCTTTTTGTTATATCTGCTGTCTTGTATTACATTGTTCTATATATATATATATATAATATATATATATATATATATATATATATATATATATATATATATATATTATATATATATATATTATTTTTGAATGATCATTGTGTCAAGTTCACAATAAGGAATGACCATTCTGTGCCATTCTCCGTGTAATTTAAAACGAAAAATGTCATTCTCCGTGTTAAAATACAGGAAGAATGGCCATTCTCCGTATTAATGAACACGGAGTATGTTCTTTCTCTGTCGTACTTATAGGAGAATGAATGTTCTCCATGCTAAATAACACGGAGAATGGTCATTCCAGTTTTAAAACGCATAAGGATGACCATTCTCCGTGTTAAATAAAACGGAGAATATCAATCTCCGTGTTAAAAATGCATAAGGATGGACATTCTCCGTTTAAAAACACGGAGAATGGCATTCTCCATCATACTTAACACGGAGAATCCATTCTCCGTTTTAAGTACGACAGAGAATGCCATTCTCCGTATTTTTAAACGAAGAATGTTCATTTTAGTTTTAAAACACTGAGAATGGTCATTCTCTGTGTTATTTACCACAGAGAATGTCATTCTCCGTATCATTTAATACGAAGAATGGTCATTCAATGCATGATAGCTATTATCCGTTTTAAATTACACTTGTAACAACTATTAAATGCCACCTTCTTTATTGGGGAGGTAGGAAGTTGAGTAGTTTGCAGAATGAACCTATTAAATGAGATTCATTATGCTGACTATTAGGTTAATCTGCATTTATTGGACAGTATGTCCTATATAAAGGGCTTTCTTGAGGAGCAAACTCCATCATCTTCATAGCATTTCCATTACTGGACATTGCTGTGAAACCAAATTTTTGGGCCTTTCATAAATTTTCCCTTCCCATTATGCACGACCCTGACTTAGTTTTGAGAGAAGAATGGTCTGGCATCAGTTGGCTGTTGGCTGTGGATCTCTTCGTTCAAAGTAGTTATGTCCTTGTAGAAGAACACGTTGTAGTGAATCTCGAGATGCATTGAAAGACCTTGTTCGAACCTGAACAACATCTTGGCAGTCCTTGTGCTTTATCAAAAAGTTGGGGTGTCATGCTATGCCCTTCTCAGAAACAGTCTAGCATTCTCTTGGCAGAGCCACCCGTTATGCCGGAAGAGCCACAAGTTGTGCTTTGTCCTGCTCATTCCGGCATTCGGGGTTGCGGGTACAGGAAAGAAGGAATAAGGGTTGCACTTCTGTGAAGATAAATCCGCTTGTATGCTTCTTTAGGCCTTTCTGAATTTGTAATAAATGCTTTCTTTAAGAACAATATGAGTCTTTGTAATAGATCCTTTGTAGAATAACAGTATGAGTCTTTCTGAATCTGTAATAGATCCTTTGAACACATATTAAAGTCTTTCTGAATCTGTAATAGATCCTTTGAACACATATTAATAAAAGAACTTCTTTCTATAATTTTTGTTTCAATTTCATTTTTCTCTGTTTGTATACTTTGTAACATCTGCGGTGCATTCTATAATAAAATCACGAATAATATGACATTCATAGTACAAATGAGAATGTTTATTCTTCGTGTTAAATTAAAGTACACATTAGAATATGACATTTTCTGTTTTAATTAAAATGATAATGCCATTCTTCGTTTAATTCAACACGGAGAATGACATTCTCCGTGTTGAATTAAACGGAGAATGGCATTTACAGTGTTATAACGCATGAGAATGTTTATTCTCCATGTAAGTTAAAACGGAGAATGGATTTCCCAGTATTAAAACGAATGAGAATTCTATTCTCCGTGTTACTCGAAACGGATAATATCATTCTCCGTCCTGAATTACACGGAGAATGGCACGGAGAATAAGATTAACACGTAGAATGTCATTCTGTGTGTCACCTAACACACAGAATGTCAATCTCCGTGTCAACTGACACAGAGTATGTCATTCTCCGTGTCACATAACACGGAGAATGACATTCTTTGTGTCACCTAACACACATAATGTCATTCTCCGTGTCACCTAGCACGGAGAATAACATTCTCCGTGTCACATAACACGGAGAATGTCATTATTTGTCTTAAATGTCATTCTCCGTTTTAAATGGACACGGAGAATGTCATTCTCCGTGTCAGCTAAAACTGAGAATGGCATTATCTGTGTCACCTATCACACAGAATGTCATTCTCCATGTTAAATTGAAACGGAGAATGTCATTCTCCGTGTTAACGAATAAAAATTACACGTCGAATGTCATTCTCATTGTTAGAACAAATGAGAATGCTATTCTCCGTGTAATTTGAAACAAAGAATGGCATTCTCCGTCTAAGAATGACGGAGAATGGTCATTATGCATTCAAAAACTGTGAAACATTAGATATAACAGACTTCAAAATAGCACCATTGATATCAAAATTGTAAGAAATGTATGGAAAAAAACAGTTATATAAAAGGAAGAATATATGTATATGTATTAACGAGGGGGCACTGCCTCCTCGACCACCGTAGAAGCACGTGGGGGGAGAGGGCAAGTACTGCGATTGTGATTACCTAATTCAAGACAATTTTGGCACCTAACCTTCCTCTTCTCTTTTTCCTTATTTTCATAATTGCTCTTATAACGGTCCACCTTTGGTCGGCCGGGACCCCGTTTCGAAAAAGAGGGTATGACCAAATCAGTTGAATTATTTTCAAATTGTTTTCCAGAATCTGGAACTGGACGAATAGCACATGATATAGCTTCTGGTAGAAATCTGATGTCCAATACTGCTCCACAAAATCGTAGACGGATTTGCTTGAACCAAATCTGATGCATTGGATTGCATGGCTGCATGGGAATCCATATACCTTCCATCTATGACAACTATATACAATGCCAATCAAGAAGATTAACCAAGTGGGAGGAAGTATCTGCCATCACCTCAAACTCGAAATCACCAAACCGATATACCTTATAAGACATGCCATCATCTGTAAGCTGCTTCAGCATATTCTCGGCGTATGGAGTCAATATGTTATTGAAATCACTTGTATCCTTGTGGCGATCCGAGATCATCTTTACTCGGATGACATTTACAAGTGCTAAAATAGGCATTTTCTTCTCAGCCTTTATCCATGAATTGAATGACTCTGCACAACTAGAAGCAACCTCGCCGTATCTACATCCCGGGAAGAATACATTTGACCAATTTTCAGGCTTTTGTTTATCCATCCATTTCACAACATGACCACAATTCAGATCATAAATCTTCTTAATTGCTTGTTTATACCCACCTTTATACAGGAGAAAAAGACTAATTAATAAAGATGGAAATCAAGGAACAAGCACATGAAAAATATGGACCATTCTCCGTTTAATTTAATACGGAGAATGTCATTCTCCGTGTATTTTTAACGAAGAATAACACGGAGAATAGTCATTCCCATTGTTAGAACGCATGAGGATTGTATTCTCCGTTCTAAACTAACGGAGAATGACATTCTCCGTTCTAAATGACACGGAGAATGACATTATGTGTATAATTTAAAACAGATAATGTCATTCTCCGTTTTAAATCGACACGGAGAATGACATTCTCCGTGTTATTTACACGGAGAATATTCATTCTACTTGTTAAAATAAAGGAAAATGCACAGAAAAGCTGTATATATCTGTCTCATTTACACACCTAGAGTTGGAGCATATACTGCTTGCCTCCAAGCTTCAAGTACATGCGAATACACTCTTTCATTTCCTTTCTCCTTCAGTGGTATGTTATTCTTCATGTGATAATAGCAATAGCTATGGTAAGCAGTAGGGAACACTTTGGGAACTTCAGAAACTAAACTGGTGCCTTGATCTGAAAGAAAAACGATACGCCTACTACATCCAACAACATTCTTCAAATTTTTAAGGAACCATTCCGAATTGTCACCATCTTCGCCCGAGACTATACCGTAGGCAATAGGGTAGAACTGTTGGTTACCATTCTTCACTGTAGCAGACATCAAATACCCTCTAAACCTCCCTGTAAGGAAAGTCGCTTCCAAATATAGCATCGGGCGACAATATTGAAAGCCTTCGACACAAGCCCCATATGAAAGAAAAAGCCGCTGAAACCTCATTGACATATCATCTTTCTGAAAGTCGATAACGAAACCAATATTGGTTTCCTTTACCTTTTCAATATACCAAAACAAGTCGCTGTAAGCTCTAACATCATCTCCATACATTTCTTGGTGCACCAACCTAATGCCATGGTATGCCTGCCCGTAGATAAGAGATAAACCATAGTCAACCTTGAATTCATCAACAACTGATTTTGTCGACTTTTTAGGATCCATCCGAACAATGTCACTAACCAAACTTTTCACAAACTTTGCTGGAACAACTATATTACCTTTATTCATATAGCCAGCTCCACAATTGTGTTCTCCCACATACCTCTTCACCTCAAAAATTTGATTATCTTTCGAAATGGATATAGCATGGAAGCTCCACAAACATGCATGGGTCTTGTAATTCTTGCAGCAAACGGTGTACCTTCCCGGCTCAGATTTTAGAATATGGAATGGATGACGAGATTCAAAACATACCTTCCTAACAGCGTGCCTAACTTCTTCAACACCATTTAGGAAAATCTGACCAACGCCTGTAATTGATCCAGGCTACATATCTGATTTCCTCTTCTATACTGTCTCAATTGAGCCCTCATAAAATTCTACTACTCGTTTATCCTTTATAGTAGGAGAACATCTACTACTCAAGAAACTAGAAGAGGAAGACGAAGGTCCCATAGGAATGTTTTGACAAGTAAAAGATGTCGATGAAGAACATGGAGGGTATACTTGCTCCACAAATAGATCAAAGCTCACGTCATGGGTACCATTGAAACCCCCAACCAAGGACCGAAGCCAAAAATCACTGTCAATAGACAGTTCAGTCCCATCAGAATGCAAAAACTTGAAACGAAAGGAAAGTGGATCCAAAGAAGTCCATCGATCACACACTTGATGCTTTAAAATTTCTACGGTACTTTCATGTGTGACACGGCAGGAAACTATGTCTCTCTTGAAACAAAGATTAACTAAACAGCTTGAATCCATTCCCCCCTGATAACATAAAAACAGAAGAGATCACAAAATAGGACAACACATATTTCTGACATTCTCCGTCTAAAACTGACGGAGAATGATCATTCTCCGTCTAAAACTGACGGAGAATGATCATTCTGAATGGAAAATGGTCATTCTCTAGCCAATTCTAACGAAGAATGGTCATTCTCTATAATCGTTACTCAGTTAATAATCTTCATAACAAATTCAAATTCAGCAAAAAAGTTACGACTAGACGAAGATGATGTATGAATTTCTACATATCTAAACTCTCAGCTTGTTTTAAGATATATAAAAGAAAAGAAGATGATATTCTCTCCACAATTAACCTAATCGCCGAAAAACTTTAAATCACTCCACGAAGAAGAAGAAGAAGAAGATGATGATGATGATGATGATGATGATGATGAGCGAAGTTAGACTGAAGAAAATCACAGTGAACAACGAACGATATTTGCGATCTCTGCTGAAGATGAGAACAATACAATTCAGATCTCTCGCGAAGAAGAAGAATAATAAAATCGCAATCCAAATCTGAGTTTGTGAAATCAGAATCATAAATATATGACCAAATTTGCGCGAGGGGTATTTTTGGAACTATACAAATAACAATAGAGCATCTAAATGGAATCTTATAATATTTAACGTAAAAATATATAATTCTGGGCATTTCATAAAACCCACCCTGCGGGTGGATTTTTCATAAAGCCCAATCCCGAAATTGGGTTTCACAGCAATTTTCAGTTAATATTATTGTTAATGTTAATATTAATATTAATTTTAATTTTAGTTTTAATTTAATGTTAATGTTAACATTAAATTTTAATTTTAATTTTAATTTTAAAATTTGTCATGTCAACTGCCACATCAATATGCCACGTCAGCTGCCACGTAAAGAGGGATAGTTTGGAGGAACAATTTGGAGGGACAAATAGCATTATTCTTTGGTTAAACATGAATAGGAATCTTAGCTTGTTTAGTTTTACATAAATACTCTTTCATTAATTTTAATTTTATAATGCTTCTATTACCTAAATTTACATGTTTGGAATAGAAGTTAAAATTTCAAAAGTAAAGAAACTGTAGTATCGTCCAAACAAAAGCATCCAAACAATATTCCCAAAAAAGTAAAACTATTTTCTAGGGGACCTTGGGTACCACATTAATGAAAAAATAAAGTCTCTTGTATTCTCTCCAAGTTCCTAATTCTAGACATATCAAACATGGATAAGGATCCAAATCCATTACATGCCTCCAAAACTTGAACAAAATGTCCTATGATATTCTCGTTGTCTGAAAATTTAAGATGATCTTGCATTGTAGAACATATACTTAATTATGCACTTATTTATGTTGTAAGAACTTGTTTGGAAATTTTATGATGACATTGCAATGAAAAAACTAGAACAATATTTGAAATGTAGATTTGAAGGACGTTTTTTTAGTTTTAGGATCTCGTATATTTTAAAATTTTGCGTTTATGTTTTCATTTTGGACGGTCAATCGACCGTTAATGCGAGAATCACATAAACGCTAACTTTGAATATTATATGAGACCATAATTCTAGACAAACATATGTGAGAATTGTGTGACTTTAGTTATTTAGTTTTGCAAGGTGAGGATTGTGTACTTGGGTCATTTAATTTTTTTATGACCGATCGATAATGAGTCTTGTGATATTGTTACTTGCTTATATCCTAATCTCAGTAACCACACAACCCTTCCGGGCTCTTGAGTTGCAAGCATTAAACAATGATGTTGGGACAAGTGACATCTGACAATACACAATGTTGGTGAAGTTGTCCCTATCTAAACTATTGTGTGGCTGTTGAGATCATGATAGAAGTTGATAACAGTATCACAACTCATTCTCAATTGGTTACGACAAAACTAAACAATCCAAGTCACACAACCCATCATGCAGAACTAAAATAACTCAAGTCACACAAACTCTCACATATTTATGTGTAGCTAGGTTCTCGTATAATATTCAAATTTTGCGTTTATATTTCTATTTGAACGACGAAATCTAAATCATATTCTTGACAATATCGAACCATAAATACAATTTTTTAGTGTTATACGAAATTCTAAAACTGTATAAATAATCCTAAATTTTATAGTAGTGTATCCTACTAGTTTTCATTCGTATTCTCAAATAGCCAAACAACTTTCAAATCCTCTTCTAGAATGCAGAGAATAGAACTGTGGAATCCCAGCCACCGATAACCCCAACAGTTCCCTAGTTTCTATCAAGCTTCTATTTGCCAGAACAAGGTTACGCTTGGTTGGTGGGAAACTAAAAACGAATCGCATGAAAAAAAAAAAAAAATAGAGGGGAAATTATTAAATTAGCCTAGTTCTGTGGCTTTCAGTGAATTGGAGTTCAAAAAGAAACTCCAAATAAGAAAAATCCAAGAACTGCCCTTTCTCAAAATAATATATCATAACTTAAATTTGTTTCTTGTTTTTGGTCATATGTTGTTTGCTATTTACTTGTTGTAATGTTTGTTGTTTAACTGACTGATGTGATTCTCAGCAAATAGTGAGTTTGGTGTGCAAGAAGCCATTGCATCTAAAGTCTATATAAGGAGGTCTTTCTACATGTTGAAAGCCAAAACTAAGGCTAGCTTCCTTTCTTCTTCTTAGCTCAATTCAGTCCCTTTAATTATCCCTCTCCTCTCTTCTTCTCCTAACTTTTTAGTTAAAGCTAATCAGTAGGTATTATTGTATAATTGAGGTATATGGCTTATCGGGTCTCCCCTCACACCACGTGAGAAAAGGGAGAAAGATTTCTCTCTCCCTTTCTTGCTTGGAGTGAGGGGAGCTCCAATAGCTCGTGGACTGTCACACAATGTTATTTCAGTTTTACATAATTTTAACACTCCTTTTCATGTTTTTAAATTTTCTACGGAGATACTGATATTTCTGTTGATTTAAAAAATTGTCAAAGAAAATGTCAAATTGTCTGACATTTTCGTAGTAACTAACTTTTTTGCAAACATTTTTTTTGGTTTTCTTGTAACAATTAATTTTTGCATTAAAAACCTACCACTATCCTATCTACTGTTAACTTTTTTATTATATATAAAAAGATAATCTATTTTTAGGAATAATATTGAACCGTCTTGAATCTTAAACCATTCGTATGATCCTAGTTAGTGAAATAATTAATTAGTAACTTGGGAGTGTTGGCACGATCGAAGGGACCCGCGGCCCCTTGTAAGGCTCTCGCTGTCGAATCAAACAGGTCTTATGAACTTGTCATCTCCAGCCAATTTTGTAAAAGTTTGTCCTTTGTAGAAACTTTTATGTAACCTTTGTCTGAATAGATATTAGGAATGACTTAGGGGCTGTTTGGATAGAAGTAACTCTTTGAAAGTATAAAAGTGGCACTTACACCATGTTGAGTTACAGTATATTTGCAGTAAGTGGCACTTTCCAAAATATGTTTGAATAGAATATTTTTTCGTCTCCTGCAAGTGGGAAAAAAAAAAGGGTTATTTGTTTGGATGGTTGTTGAAAGTGGGTGTTAGTTTAGATGTAGTAAACTTAGGTATACTTACCCCCAATTTATTTTTACAAAAATAATTTTCATTTAAACCCAAATATTACAACATAAATTATTATTAATAAAATTTATTATTACTATTCTTAGTACTTATTATTATTATTATTATTATTATTATTATTCATCTCTCTCTCCCTCTCTTTCTAGTTTCCATCCCAAAGAAAACTTCCCTCTCCCTCACTCCTCACTGGCCTCCCACTATCTAAAACTGATCCACTATCTAAAAATCATATAATCTTTTCTTCGTGCACTCACCATCCGTTTCTCTCTTTCTCTAATTATTTTTTCTCTTCTCTCTCGCTCAATTCCACGATCCGGATCTCCAAGAAGAAGAAGAAGAAGAAAACCAGTAAGACTTAGAGATTCGGTGTTGTCGCACTGCGAATCTTCATCCCGCCAAATCGCTACTACACAAATATTTATGTAACATGTTTATTACCATTGCTACTAGAGGTGATGAACCACATGGATTCGTGAGAAGACTGATGTTCTGGATGTTGCAGGCAATACAATGAATGCCATTTGAGAATGCCATCGAAAATGTACTTTTAGGATTTTGTATCATTCTTTATTTTTAAGATAATCGTGCCATGGTTGTTTTATTTCTTGGTTTCAAAAAAGAAAGTTTGTCAATAGAATTATTAATTTTGTATATAATTGTATAAATAAATGACATATATTTTAATAATAAATGCCAAAATAATTAATTATCCTGGCATTGATTTAAACAGAAGGTGATATACATAAAATTAATTTTAAAATTTGATAAGCCTTTAAATTATATATTAGAATATATTGAATTTAAATTATGAATATAACTATATCATATTAAAATTTAAATTTTGATTAGATTTAAAATATAGATTAGATTGAATTGAATTTAAATGAAATTAAATTAAAATTAATTTAATTTTAATTACGAATCTAACTAGATTATATTATAATTAAAATTAGATTAAAATTATAGATTAGATTCATTGCCTATAATTTAAATTCTAAATTTAATTAAATTAGACTATATTTAGTTTACTTTCTATGACATCAAGATGTTAAACTCTCTTTTTTCAAAAATTAAAATTGTAGAAAGGCACAAGTTTAGCAATTTCAAGGTGACTATAAATGACAAACATCTGAAAGGTAAGAGCAAAAGTTTTTCTTAATAAAGATGTGATAAATTAGGGAAGTATTATGTATCATTAACATTAGCAAATTTGAAATATTAAATAAGATGGTATCAATATTTCTAACCAAAAAAAATTGTATCGATAAAATATTTTTAATAAGTTTAGTTGTATATTATTTTTGCAACATAAAATGGTTTTAACATTTGTAAAAGGTGTTGCACACGCATCGCGTGTGCCATTACACTAGTAACCAGGGCGGATGCAAGAATTCTAAAGAGAAATATCAACATCAAATGTAAAAAAAAATACAAAAATAAAATCACATATTAAAAACAAATCACACACACACACACACACACACATATATATATATATATATATATATATATATATATATATATATATATATATATATATATATATATATATATATATATATATATATATATATATATATATATAAATATATATATTTATATATTTATATATATATATAAATATATATA
The DNA here is from genome assembly GCA_029216955.1 of Iris pallida. Classification (NCBI taxonomy): domain Eukaryota; kingdom Viridiplantae; phylum Streptophyta; class Magnoliopsida; order Asparagales; family Iridaceae; genus Iris; species Iris pallida. Next base: position 7,249,882 of record JANAVB010042014.1, read on the forward strand.
TATATATATATATATATATTTATATATATAAATATATATATATATATATATATATATATATATATATAAAAGCAAATGACCTATAGCCCAGTGGTTAAGAGATGCATGCGGCATATATATATATATATATATATATATATATATATATGGGAAAAAAAATATATATATATATGGGAAATATATATATATATATATATATATATATATATATAATATATATATATATATATATATATATATATATGGGGCTCGAACTCCTGACCACTTGGGCCGCATGCATCTCTTAACCACTGGGCTATAGATCATTTGCTTATATATATATATATATATATATATATATATATATATAGAGAGAGAGAGAGAGAGAGAGAGAGAGAGAGAGAGAGAGAGAGAGAGAGAGTGTGTGTTTTTCATTTGCTTTTGTCGTAACTTTTCTCTAGTTCTCTTTGATAGATGAATTTGCTTTAAAGGATAGGTGAAATCTCTTTGACATGTATCAGCTAAGAGCATCTCCAACCCTATTGTCTTGTTAACTGTTGTGAGTCTTAGGTGGCTCCTATGTGGCATGAGCCACAAGACAATGTCTTGTTTATGTGGCAAAACTATATCTCAAAAGACAATGAGATAGAAAAACTTTCTCCAATGCAAAAGTATTGAGAAGACAATAAAAAAGTATTTTTTTCAACTTCCAAGGCAACTCCTCCACTTCTTCAACTTTTTTATAAATATTTCTATTCATAATTGATGATGTGGAGACAAAGTCATTGTGAAGTGCATTGTCTAGATCTAAACAACCAACTTCACATTTTCCTTGCCATGTCATTGCCATGTCAACTTCATGTTTTATTATACATTTGCATTGGAGAAGAATTTTTGGAATGAAAGTTTGTCATTCCTATGTGGCAACCATTTTTTCTAAACTCACAATAGGGTTGGAGATGCTCTAAAAGAAATTTTGGACATGGATAGAGAAGGCTCAGAAGGGTATATAAAGAAAATTTTACAACTGTGCTACATTGTTCTCTTAAAAAGTTCTCTTTGATAGGCATCCTCCTACTAATATAAGGAATCGGCTCTGTTGTCAAGGTGTAATCCGGTCCGGCCCGGGCGGGACCGTGTCCAAAAAAAGGGGTCCAACCCAGACCGGTGGCAGCAGCAGGCCCGGCCCGGTTCGGAGGAACCTAGCCCAGCCGGCCCAATGACCCGGCTTGGGTAGGGCTGGGCTGGGCCGGTCCGGTTTGACGGGCGGGCTGGGTTGCGGACTCGAACGGGCCGGTCCATTTTTTATAGTTATTTTTTACTGGATTTAAAAAAAAATTGAGTTTTTTTTTGTTTTAAATTTCATGTTTTAAATTTATGTTTTTTTGAGTTTTTTTTTTCTAAGGGCACCACCATTTTTGCTAGGGGGCAACCCTTACTTGGGGGCAGCGCAAGGAGGTGGAGATTTTGCTAGGGGCACCCACATTTGGCTAGGGGGCACTCCAACCTGTCACGCCCCGCTTCCCAGAATTACGGCGAGCCGGGTACGTAACATCATCCCCAGGCTACGCGACATACGAATACGCCAGTACTCATATTCGCGATTGTCGCCCGTAAGGTTCATGCATAGGTAAAAGCAGGTCATAACTTACATAAATTTAGGTCAGCAATAATCTGAAACTAAGACATTCTAACTAATTGAACATGAGCATAACTATTTCTACCCAGTACAATTTTGGGTCCAACTATAACTTATACAATTATACCTTAAACAAGTAGAGAAAGAGAATTCTTGTTCTGACTTGGACGTCTTCAATGGTATCATCACGTCCTTGATCTCCGGTTGTCCTTCAGTACCTGATAGCGGCTTCACTTGGTACCCTGCTACAAAACCTAGTGAACAATACTATGTCGTTTAGAAACGACAAGCAAGTCCTCGGCCAAAGACGGTTCAGATAAATATAATAAGGAATGAAACATAAAGATTATCTATTAAGAGGATAGGAATGTGCAAGTTTACATTGTTATAGTTTTCATGCATTTAAGTAGTATAAACGTTCTTTTTGGCTTTATTTAAAATGGAGTAGTTTCCTCCTAGAATGAAATAAAATTTGAGGGACTAAACCATCTACCCGATATTCTATCGATGTATATGAAAAAAATAAATAAATTTCCGAGCTTCCCTTTAACTTATCAAAAATTTTGTCTCCCTTGGACAAAATTGAAATATGCATCTCTTGGACAAAATCGAAATTGTCTCCCTTGGACAAAATTAAAATATGCCTCTCTTGGGCCAACCCTAAAATGCAATACAATTTGGAGAACAATCCCTGAACATTCATAAAATAGTTTTCCATCAACAATCCCATTAACCTGGGATCAGGCTATGAATTCGGCGGCACGTTGCTTAGTATCCGGCCTGGAGCCTCCCTTGGGCTTACTAATCATCCATTCGATGTTGCTGTCGTAATAGATGTAAAAATCTGAAACACGAAAACAAGAGCCTCTCTTGGGCTTAGTTTGCCTCCCTTGAGCAAACGAAAATACGTGAGCTAAGCCCCCACAAACTCCATTCGCATGGCCTTACGAATGAGTAGAAATTTACTGATCAGCTTTTTTAATTTTATTATGCTATGAGACTTTTAGGAATATCCAGGTTGTTCTTCCCCGGCCAATGCTTCCTAGCTGTTTCTAAGTATTTTTTCTAAATGACTTTAGATCTTAGTGAATAACCCGATTTTTCAGAAAGTCGAGAATTTAACTATCTCTTGAATTTTTCAAAAATTTCGGCAGAGTCTCCTTTGTATAGGGAGACTCCGAAAATTCACAAGAGGCAGATATAAGATAAAAGTATAAATCTCAAGTTCGCCGACCCCTTCGGTGGAGCAACTCTCAACACCGGATACTCATGCAGTTTAATGAAGAAGAATAAATACATGTTTGAAATGTAGGACTTTCTTCATACCAGAGCAGGCCAGCATTTTATTTAATTGCAATGTTCCTTTGTGCTACACAATCCAAGTAGACACATATCTATTGCCCAATGCTATTAAAATACACGTTGTGGGTAGGTTCCAAAATTAAAATCTAATATTCTCAACTTCAATTTATACTACATGCATATTCTTAATCCCTTGAAGTGTAAACTAGCCAAATGAACAAGTATGTTACCCGGTTAATCCGGTATTCATAAATGCCTTTTCTACCCACATATTCATGAAAAAAAATGGTCCTTTAAACTTGATTTAAAAATCTGGACAGATTTGAATATTATATTAAATCAATAATCGGTCAATTATACTTAGCACAAAGTCAAATTTAAGGCATTCCTTAGTATATTATTCATACTCGTAGTAAAAAAAAATGATGATAACTCCTACATGTGGTCACATGAAGTGGTAATATATATATATATATATATATATATATATATATATATATATATATATATATATATATATTGTAAAACAAAGAGAAGGAGATGGAGGAAATTATTTCTTCATTCACATGTACCAATCATCTTGAGAAGAGCCCTTTATATAGGCTTACAATGGAGGTTAACATCATGATGATAATTAAAAGAAAAATGCCAAAAGGCATAGGTTATGGATAACCATAAGTCATAGGTTATGGATAACAAGAGACATAGGTTATGTAGGCCAACTAATTATGTGAATTATCCATATTTATAACACTCTCCCTTGGATATTCACCATTAATTAGTTGGTGGTGTATGCACATTTGTTGCCTCGTTAAAACCTTACTAAGAAAAAACCCAGTGGGAAAAAATCTTAGTCAAGGAAAAAGAGTACAACGTGCAAAACTCAAAAATATTCTTCATGAATCATACTCCCCCTCGATATAATGGATTTGCTTGACTTCGATCACTTTTGTCCTTTGAGCATATGCATAAAACACTTTTGGAGGAAGGTGTTTATTCGATCTCCTTTGATGAATCCTTTTCGAACATGCGTAATGCAAGTCGCATTGTCTTTGAATATTATTGTAGGCTCATCTTGTTTTGTTGATCGCCAATATATAGCTGCATGGTTATTAATAAACACATAACCTGTTTGGAGCAACCCTTATGAAGGTCATAAATATGTTTGAGTCTGCACAACCATCTAGACAAGAATCGTTAGTAGAATCATATAATAAAATAATCTTATGCTAGTTGTTCCACAAAAATATCTCAATATGTGTTTAACTATATTCAATATGTAAGTGGAGGTGCAGAACTATATCTCGATAATAAATTAACATAAAATGCAATATCTGGTCTTGTACAATGGCTAGATATAGTAGTGCTCCAATAGCACTTAAATACGATATTTCTGGAACAAGAACTTTTTCATCTTCTCTTTTGGTTGTAATGTACATTTATCCAAATCCAACCTGCGTACAACCATCGGTCTACTTAGTAGATGTACTTTTTCTATTATGAATCAGATCAAAATTCTTTCAATATATCGGAAATGAGATGCACTAATATCCCACAGGAACTTCGATCTATTTGCAAACCAAGACCAAGCTTTGTCTTTTTTCAAGTCTTCATTTCAAACTCATTCTTCAAATAGTTTACAGTTTTCTCCAATTCTGTAGGAGACCTGATCAGGTTTTATATCATCAATATATACTGCTACTATTGAGAATTTATTTCTAAATTTTTTAATGAAGACACATGGGTAAATTTGACTATTTTGTATCATTCCTTGGTCAAATATATGATAAGACGATTATACCACATTCTTGTGGATTATTTTAATTCATATAATGCTCATCTAATTTGAACACATGCCCTTAGACTTAGTATTTGGCATTGTAAATCCTTCTGGAATTTTTTATATAGATGTCAGTATCTAAGTCTCCGTATAAATATGCAGTTATAACATCCATAAATCTTATATCAAGATTTTTAGAAACTGCGAGACTAATTAGATATCTAAAAATGACATCCGTAACTTGAGAGCATGTCTCAACGTAGTCAATTCCAGGTCTTTAAGAGAAACCCTGTGCTACAAGTTGGGCTTTGTATATTTCAACTTCGTTTCTCTCATTTTATTTTCTCACGAAACACCTATTTAAAACCAACATGGTTTATGCCCTTTGGTGTTTCCACTATAGGTCCAAATACACCACATTTTTCTAAAGATTTAATTATGCTTGAATAACATCTTTCCAGATTGGCCAATCTTTTATTTGTCGACATTTATTTATACTACGTGGTTCATTTTCACAATCATCATTGTCCTTTGATATTTCAGTAGCTACTGCATAGTTAAATATGTCATCGATGACAAGTGCTTTTCTATTCCATAATTCACCTGAACATGCATGGAATATCGAGATCTCTTCATTTTCAGGTACCTGTGCCTCTCTAGAGGCATCCAGAGGCATTTCAGTGAATTTGGAAACATGCACATATTCAGTATTTGTTTTCGGAGCTCCAGCCACTATTGGGCTTTTATCAGGACAAGATGTTTCATTTACTCTCCTCTTTCTAGGAGCACTATCCTTGGAACCTATAGGTCTACCACGCTTTTGACGTGTAGTAGTAGATTCATTTGCCGCCTTGTTTGAATTTTGTCCAATTGGAACAATGATTATGGCTGGCACATATGATATAGTTACCTTTACGGCATCATTAAATGCATCAGGTAATTAATTTGCAATTTCTTGCAAATATATCATTCTTCTTATCTCATAATCACATTTGGAGTTCTTGGAACTTAATGAGATCGATAGAGTAGGCGTATACCGTGTCAATTCACGCCGTTAATTAGCAATAGTTTGTTCTATATGAACAATTTGTTGCTTATACCTCCCCCTAACGGCGGGAAGACTCTATCATCAAATTGGCTATCATCAAATCTTGTAGTAAAGACATCACCAGTCATTGATTTTAAATACCTTATTATGGAAGAAAACTCAAAACTAATGTATATTTTTCAAACATCATTGGGGACCCATCTTAGTTCTTTTGGAAGATGGAACTGGAACATATACTGTATATCCAAACTTTCTCAAATATGAAATGTTTGGTTGTTTAACTAACAAGTTGTATATATATAAAATAATATGGTAGGCAATGAGTCTAAATTTAACTAAAGATGCAACATGTAAAATATCATGTCTCAAGCCACAATTTTTAAACTAGATTGCACTAGTAGAGGTCTAGCTATAAGTTGAAGATGTTTAATAAATGACTCAGCTAACCCATTTTGTGTGTGCACTGGGGAACATGATGCTCTATCTCAGTTACTAATGGTGTACAATAATTATCAAAAACTTGTGAGATGAATAATGCGACATTATCAAGACTAATTAATATAGTCGAGTGATTAGGAAACTGAGATCTAAGTTTAATATTTTGGGCTAAAAGACGAGAAAATACGAGATTTCTAGTAGACAATAGACAAACATATGACCACTTAATAGATGCATCTTTGAGTACCATAAAATATCTTAAAAAGAACCACTAGCAGGGTGAATATGACCACAAATGTCTCTTTATGTTCTTTACAAGAAAGTAGAAGACTCATTCTTAACTTTTAGAAAAGATGGTCTAGTTATAATCCTTCCTTGTAAACAAGGAATATATAGTTGATTCTTCAATAAGCCAATATCGTAATTTTCAATAAATATCCACAAAGATTATCAATGATACATAGTATGTCCCGGATGACCCAAAGGGTCATGCCAAATGTTATATAAGACATGATCATTGGCTTTATATTTTGCCATATTCATATTAGATTCAATTATGTTAATGGTGGTGAAATACAAACCCACCGAAAAACAAGATAACTCTTCTAATGTGAGCCTTTTGCTCCCAACATTAGATGTGCTACATAATGACTCTTTGTTCTTATCATTTCGAGTTTCAATATGGTACCCATTTTGTGTATATCCTTGAAACTTAACAAATTCCTTTACGGAACTACTTGAACACATTCTGCAAATAAGTTTGAGTAACATGATGTGTGCTCTTCCAAAGCCCTCAATTATATGGCTGGCCAAGCTATTGTTGGCACTTTATGCATGTCAAATACCAACTTTGGCAAAGACTTTTGATTCTTCAAAATCATATGTGTTGTAGCACTATCTACCAAACACATATCTAAGTCATTTTTCTTGGATTCTTTGAATCTCTTAATCTCTTGTTGAGTAGCTCGGCATTGCTTAAATCAATGTCTATCTTTGTCATATTTACGACAAGCATTACTTCTCCATGAAGCAAAATAAAGATATTATGAACTTATATATTTTAGCTAGCATAAGTACAATAAGAAAAATTAAGCATTTCAAATGATAATATCATATTATAGAAATGTAACTCCAAATTTATAATATATACATATTTTTTTCAATAAAACAAAACTCTTATGGCCTAGACATTCCATGATTGAAACCAAAAATAGAACATGACATCAAATTTAAATAGTTTATAAGTAGTTGAAATAAACATAAACTGACTGAGTGCTCATTCAATGGAAGGTGAATTTTCAAGCATCTCCTCAAACTGTTCATTTGTAACTTTTCCATTTTGATCCTCAAAAAATAGGATCAAAACAATTCTTTTTTTTTTGTTTATTTTTTTTTTTCATGAACCATTGTTTCAACCTTTGTAAAGTAACCATGACATATCTTCCATTTTTTTTTTATTCCCTCTTCCACGTCCTCCACCACGACCTCTGCTAATTCCAAAATTAGCATTTGCCTCAGGAATTTTCATTGACCCAGTTGGTCTAGAGTTGTGGTTTTTATGAGCACGTTACTATTTGCCTTTACTACACTGAGATAGTCACCGGTTCAGAGTAATTTATGTTTTTTTTTTTTTACAATATTATTGCTACAAAAGCACATTGCTTGCATGAAAAATGAAGAGGATCTTCTCAATCATTTGAGGCTCTGCTATTTTTTCTCCGTACAATCTAAGGCGGAAAACAATAATAAACAGAGCACAATTATATTATTTAACATTTTTACAGTCATGGTATCTTAAATTCAACCATTCAGTTTGAGCAGTCATAAGGATTACCATCCTTTGGTGGTCAAATCTATCATTTAGAGATGTCCACAAATTCAATGGATCATCCTTCCTTTAGAAATATCCTGTCTTTAGACCATCATGGATATGATGTCGTAGAAAAATCAAATCAAAGTCTTGACCTTGGCTTTAGAAATTTCTTTATTTTTCTTCTTAATAGTACCATCAAGCTTGTTGGACTGCAATTACAACTTTGCATCCATTGTCATGATAAATAATTATTTCTGCTCATATCAAGAGCTTTGAATTCAAACTTTACAAAATTCGACATCTACATGACATAAAATAATTATATTAGATGTTAATCAATAATAAAATTGATAAGCGCTTTAAAGATTACAAAACTTCACATATGCCACAATGTGATGAAACACATGAAAAATACTCCCACATGAACCCACATGGCACCCATGTGCCACACCTCATGTATATCACATATACAACAATGTGGTAGAACGCTATCAAAGAAGTATCACATATACAACAATGTGATAAAACGTTATCAAATAATATTATGTCTTACGTGTATCATATATACAACAATGTGACAAAATGCTACTAAAGAATATTATATTGCTATCAAAGAATATTATCTCATGTGTATCACATATACAACAATGTGATCATTATATAATAATTTATTTTGGGTTTTTTTTTTTTTTTTAATATAATTCGATTCACATATACAACAATGTGAAGTAGTACACTATAGAATTCAAATAAATAAAATAATAGAAATAACCAATTCACATGTAATGAAATTAACTAACTCCAAATAAGTGATTTTTTTTTTATTTTAAAGATATTCTAGATTAATTTCATAGTTCATAGAAAACATATAGAAATAAAATTTATACATAATCTTAAATAGATTATCATAAATTTTCTATTTTGAATGAAATTGTGAACAAGTTCAATACGTATTTAGATTTAAAACTAAAAGAAAAATAGATCTAGAAAACTTACGTTTTAATCGATTTATAAACAGATAAATCAAACGTGTATTTAATTTTACTAAAACATGCATGTATCTAAGTATATAAAATTAGACATACCTTTTCAATACCTTTCTTTTCTTAAGAGAACTATTTCTCCCTTCTTCTATTTCCTAGAGAATCGTGCTGATAACGTATTGTAAAACAAAGAGAAGGAGATGGAGGAAATTATTTCTTCATTCACATGTACCAATCATCTTGAGAAGAGCCCTTTATATAGGCTTACAATGGAGGTTAACATCATGATGATAATTAAAAGAAAAATGCCAAAAGGCATAGGTTATGGATAACCATAAGTCATAGGTTATGGATAACAAGAGACATAGGTTATGTAGGCCAACTAATTATGTGAATTATCCATATTTATAACAATATATATATATATATATATATATATATATATATATATATATATATATATATATATATATATATATATATATATATATAAAATTGAATCATGACCTTCCATCCTTCTTAATACCAAATCTAGTAGGTTATGTGTATGTACCCCTGTCCAACATGTGTTAGAGGAAGACAAGTTGACAGGTGCTAGAAGTAGATCGTTGTACAGTTTGTAATAAAGAAGAAAAAAAATGACCTATATGATGCTTGATGTGTGGACAGAACTGACATACAACCCTAGTTCATTTTCTCAACAAACGACGAGCCATTTCAACTACTAAAACATAATAAATGTCTTCAGGTGGTTTTGTTCTCCATTTACAATTATATTATATGTACATAAGTCAACCATTTGATACAAGAGTCGACAAAATTAATCAAGTACAACAAAAAAATTTGTTCAAGATTCAAGTAACAAATTGATTTTTAAGGTTGGCTCAACCATTTCTATATTGAATACTACAAACAAACTATTCTACTTATCTAGTCTTTTTAAAACATCCAAAGGTTACATCCTAACTGGTTCTAAATCAAAATATCAACATCTGACCTTAGTCAACCAAATATTTAGCTAACTCTCAGTCTCAGACAACATAAACTATAGTAATACCCTTGTATTACTCTTGTCTAGGGTATATTGAAACAAACAATTGGTGCCAAATACATGGCACATCCATGACCGACACTGCAGTTACGCCAGAATGCAAAAATAGGTGCAATGTATATATATTTGTGTTGTGTCCGATGTACGTATATTTGTGTTCAATTTGCACATACAAATTTATCCATAATTAAATTCTTTCATTATTCTACTAATTTCCAAGCTTGGTTCTCACAAGCTTGAATTTGTCATGAATTTACCTAAACTCCAGGAATGAAAGTAAACATATAAATTTGATAAAAAAATATTTAAGAATTTATTTTTTGAAAACAAATTTAAGATAAGGAGAAAGGGAGGACTTGCCTTGAGGAAACTGATTTGGGATCGGAATTAGGGTTTTGAGCCTTCTTCTTCTTCCAATTTCTTTCCTTGAAGTAAAAGATGAAGAGGAAGTGGGAAGTTGAAAGAGGAGGAGATGATGGTGGTGAAGGTGGAAGTGGTGGTGGTGGCCGACGACGGCGGGTGGCGCCGGTGGTGCGCCAGCGGCGGCGACAGGCGGGTGGCCGACGACGGCGGCTGCCGCAGCAGCAGCAGCTAGCAGCAGTAGAGAGAGAGAGTGTGTGTGTCGAGAGGGAGAGAGATAGGGAGATGAGAGTGAGAGAGGGAGAAATATATAGAAAGGGAGAGAGTGTTCGAGAGAGAGAGATGACCAAGAGAGGGAAAGTGAGATCGAGAGAGTGAGAGATGGTTCGGGAGAGAGAGAGAGATCGAGAGATAAAGAGAGAGAGAACCGACATAGGGAGAGAGAGAGATTTCGAGAGAGGGAGAGAGGGTGCGGGAGAGGGCTGCCCCCTCTCTCTTTTTCTCTATTATAATTTTTTTCTTTTTTTTCTTTTTTTTTCCTTAGGGTTTCAAAATAAAAATCCCAAAAAAAGAATAAGAAAGGAAAACATTATTATTATTATTATTATTACATCAATTGTTGTTTATATTATAAAAAAAAATTAGAGCAAAATATTTAATTAGATGGAAATATAATAAAATATTAATATGTTAATTTTTGGAAAGCAGCTATGACACTCTACCCACCTTACAAAAATTTCGTCCTCGAAATTTAAATTTAAAGATAAACTTTTCAAAAACGATTACAGAGAAAACAAATATTCTACCCACCTTACAGAGGTGAAGTAGTAATTTATTAAACAGTTAAATGAAATATCTTGAAACTTACTTTTCAAAAGCTTTACGAAAATAGAGACAATTCGAAAATACTAGAAATCTTCAAGGTTCTTGAAATTCCATATAATCAAATAAAATAGTCAGATACAATGTTATTTCAACCGATAACCATGTATGATCCTTGAATTCAAAATCATATTCCTTATTCTCATTTTCTGACGTGATAATAGTAATCTTATGCCTCGCCATTGCTCATATGGCTGCAATCAAGATACCGTTTCACTATCAGGATTCATGGCTGCAGCTTTTGCTACCACGCCAATGATATCCATAGAATGAGTAGGAATCATGATTGTGAAGTAGCTTTACAGGTCATGATATTATTAGTAATCCAAAATATATTCAAAAAGTAATACTTAATTTCAAGTTCTCCAAATATCATTAACGTTATTTTATCATGGTATCAAACTAATAGATAATATTATAACATAAAATAAACTCATATATCTATATTATCAAAAACACTATATGTCATTTTAAATGACATTTTTTCAAATTCCAAATCGAGTAAAATGAAATCAGAATTCGAATATCAGGTTCAAAATTCATTATGAAAAATTATGTCTTGATCCCCGAAAATTTATTACATTCCTGAATCATGTTTTCGAGAATATGTGCCTCGCCAATTTGGATGGCCAGTCCGAATGGCTGTAACAACTTCTCATTTCACGATTCATTAGAAAATTTTAGGTGTCAAGACACAACAAGTATTCATTCACATAAATATCATTTACACAAAATTCAATTAAAGCATTCACTTCACAGAAAAGAAAATATCAAAAGAGTAAATTACAATGGATATTAGATAGAGGACAATTCCTGAAATAGGAATGCCAGGAAAAGATGTAAATGGAAGAAAAGATTGAGGATACAAGTCTAGATTTTTATTTAGTGATTGTTAAGTGAAGCAACCAAATTGAAAATTTTGAAGTAGATTGGGTTTGTGAAATAACCAGACACCGAAAATTCAACAGATAGAGGAGAATGAGTCAGGACTTAGGCATCGATAGAAGTCTAGAGGGAGTAAGGAATAAGGAATTAGCTTCTTAATATAATATGTATATAATACTCTATACAATAACTATTATGCAAAACCCTAGACAAGTTATTGCTAGTACTTTCCTACCCAGTAATCATTCAAAATATATTTATATCTATACTTACCCCTTCACTATTTCTAACTATGTAATGGTTCAATATATATTTGAACTCCGGGTTTACTAGAGATACCAAGTCCAAGATTCTTAAGGAATCTTCTAGATCTTTTACCAGCTCAGACGAGAATACTTGTCCTATTCTCCCTGACTTAATAAGCCTAGAATGATTATGTCCACTCTTATACCACCCATGACCTAGGTAAGGACACCCGATCATAGATACTCACTATAGAAATTTTATAAAAGACATTATGGAATACAATCTAACATAAACAATTCTATTTGGTATCTCTTGGATATTTCCTAAAACATATCTTAAAGTTTATACCTTAGCCTATAGGGTCTCCCCAAAATCTTGACCAACATCTTATCTTAGCTTGCATAGGTTTCCCTAGAACTTGGCCTATATCCTATCCTTGGGTTGTCAGACCTGCACCCTATCCTATTTCCTCTATGCAATGTCTGACCTGCATCTTATCCTAGATTTTCCATTCTTTACTGACCTGCATCCTATCATAATTTCTCTATGAAATGTCAGACCTGCATGGGCCACCACTAAAAGATGTGTCACGCCCCGCTTCCCAGAATTACGGCAAACCGGGTACGTAACATCATCCCCAGGCTACGCGACATACGAATACGCCAGTACTCATACTCGCGATTGTCGCCCGTAAGGTTCATGCATAGGTAAAAGCAGGTCATAACTTACATAAATTTAGGTCAACAATAATCTGAAACTAAGACATTCTAACTAATTGAACATGAGCATAACTATTTCTACCCAGTACAATTTTGGGTCCAACTATAACTTATACAATTATACCTTAAACAAGTAGAGAAAGAGAATTCTTGTTCCGACTTGGACGTCTTCAATGGTATCATCACGTCCTTGATCTCCGGTTGTCCTTCAGTACCTGATAACGGCTTCACTTGGTACCCTGCTACAAAACCTAGTGAACAATACTAGGTCGTTTAGAAATGACAAGCAAGTCCTCGGCCAAAGACGGTTCACATAAATATAATAAGGAATGAAACATAAAGATTATCTATTAAGAGGATAGGAATGTGCAAGTTTATATTGTTATAGTTTTCATGCATTTAAGTAGTATAAACGTTCTTTTTGGCTTTATTTAAAATAGAGTAGTTTTCTCCTAGAATGAAATGAAATTTGAGGGACTAAACCATCCACCCGATGTTCTATCGATGTATATGAAAAAAATTAATAAATTTCCGAGCTTCCCTTGAGCTTATCATAAATTTTTTCTCCCTTGGACAAAATTGAAATATGCCTCTCTTGGACAAAATAGAAATTGTCTCCCTTGGACAAAATTGAAATATGCCTCTCTTGGGCCAACCCTAAAATGCAATACAATTTGGAGAACAATCCCTGAACATTCATAAAATAGTTTTCAATCAACAATCCCGTTAACCTGGGATCAGGCTGTGAATTCGGCGGCACGGTGCTTAGTATCCGGCCTGGAGCCTCCCTTGGGCTTACTAATCATCTATTCGATGTTGCTGTCGTAATAGATGTAAAAATCTGAAGCACGAAAACAAGAGCCTCTCTTGGGCTTAGTTTGCCTCCCTTGAGCAAACGAAAATACGTGAGCTAATCCCCCACAAACTCCATTCGCATGGCCTTACGAATGAGTAGAAATTTACTGATCAGCTTTTTTAATTTTAATATGCTATGAGACTATTTAGGAATATCCAGGTTGTTCTCCCCCGTCCAATGATTCCTAGCTGTTTCTAAGTATTTTTTCTAAATGACTTTAGATCTTAGGGAATAACCCGATTTTTCAGAAAGTCGGAAATTTAACTATCTCTTGAATTTTTCAAAAATTTTGGCAGAGTCTCCTTTGTATAGGGAGACTCCGAAAATTCACAAGAGGCAGATATAAGATAAAAGTATAAATCTCGGGTTCGCCGACCCCTTCGGTGGAGCAACTCTCAACACCGGATACTCATGCAGTTTTATGAAGAAGAATAAATAAATGTTTGACATGTAGGACTTTATTCATACCTGAGCAGGCCAGCATTTTATTTAATTGCAATGTTCCTTTGTGCTACACAATCCAAGTAAACACATATCTATTGCCCAATGCTATTAAAATACACGTTGTGGGTAGGTTCCAAAATTAAAATATAATATTCTCAACTTCAATTTATACTACATATTCTTAATCCCTTGAAGTGTAAACTAGCCAAATGAACAAGTATGTTACCCGGTTAATCCGGTATTCATAAATGCCTTTTCTACCCACATGTTCATGAAAAAAAATGGTCCTTTAAACTTAATTTAAAAATCTGGACAGATTTGAATATTATATTAAATCAATAATCGGTCAATTATACTTAGCACAAAGTCAAATTTAAGGCATTCCTTAGTATATTATTCATACTCGTAGCAAAAAAATGATGATAATTCCTACTTGTGGTCACATGAAGTGGTATTATATATATATATATATATATATATATATATATATATATATATATATATATATATATATATATATAGTAGGTTAAAAATATATATATATATATATATATATATATATATATATATATATATATATATATATATATATATATATATATATATATATATATATATATATATATATATAGTAGGTTATGACCTTCCACCCTTCTTAATACCAAATCTAGTAGGTTATGTGTATGTACCCCTGTCCAACATGTGTTAGAGGAAGACAAGTTGACAGGTGCTAGAAGTAGATCGTTGTACAGTTTGTAATAAAGAAGAAAGAAAAAAAGACCTATATGATGCTTGATGTGTGGACAGAACTGACATACTACCCTAGTTCATTTTCTCAACAAACGACGAGCCATTTCAACTACTAAAACATAATAAATGTCTTCAGGTGGTTTTGTTCTCCATTTACAATTATATTATATGTACATAAGTCAACCATTTGATACAAGAGTCGACAAAATTAATCAAGTACAACAAAAAAATTTATTCAAGATTCAAGTAACAAATTGATTTTTAAGGTTGGCTCAACCATTTCTATATTGAATACTACAAACAAACTATTCTACTTATCTAGTCTTTTTAAAACATCCAAAGGTTACATCCTAACTGGTTCTAAATCAAAATATCAACATCTGACCTTAGTCAACCAAATATTTAGCTGACTCTCAGTCTCAGACAACATAAACTATAGTAATACCCTCGTATTACTCTTGTCTAGGGTATATTGAAACAAACAACTGGTGCCAAATACATGGCACATCCATGACCGACACTGCAGTTACGCCAGAATGCAAAAAATAGGTGCAATGTATATATATTTGTGTTGTGTCCGATGTACGTATATTTGTGTTCAATTTGCACATACAAATTTATCCATAATTAAATTCTTTCATTATTCTACTAATTTCCAAGCTTGGTTCTCACAAGCTTGAATTTGTCATGAATTTACCTAAACTCCAGGAATGAAAGTAAACATATAAATTTGATGAAAAAAAATATTTAAGAATTCATTTTTTGAACAAAATTTTAAGATAAGGAGAAAGGGAGGACTTGCCTTGAGGAAACTGATTTGGGATCGGAATTAGGGTTTTGAGCCTTCTTCTTCTTCCAATTTCTTTCCTTGAAGTAAAAGAGGAAGAGGAAGTGGAAAGTTGAAGGAGGAGGAGATGATGGTGGTGAAGGTGGAAGTGGTGGTGGTGGCCGACGACGGCGGGTGGCGCCGGTGGTACGCCAGCGGCGGCGACAGGCGGGCGGCGCCGGCGGCTGCCGCAGCAGCAGCAGCTAGCAGCAGTAGAGAGAGAGAGTGTGTCGAGAGGGAGAGAGATAGGGAGATGAGAGTGAGAGAGGGAGAAATATATAGAAAGGGAGAGAGTGTTCGAGAGAGATAGAGAGAGAGAGAGAGAGAGAGATGACCGAGAGAGGGAAAGAGAGATCGAGAGAGTGAGAGATGGTTCGGGAGAGAGAGAGAGATCGAGAGATAAAGAGAGAGAACCGACATAGGGAGAGAGAGAGAGAGATTTCGAGAGAGGGAGAGAGGGTGCGGGAGAGGGCTGCCCCTCTCTCTTTCTCTATTATAAATTTTTTTCTTTTTTTTTCCTTAGGGTTTCAAAATAAAAATCCCAAAAAAGAATAAGAAAGGAAAACATTATTATTATTATTATTATTATTATTATTATTATTATTATTATTATTATTACATCAATTGTTGTTTATATTATAAAAAAATTAGAGCAAAATATTTAATTAGATGGAAATATAATAAAATATTAATACATTAATTTTTGGAAAGCAGCTATGACACAACCCCCCAAACCCTTTATTTCTTCCCATAACCCATTCTACACTCTCTCTCCACCAAAAGTAAAAAAAAAAGAGAACTCTCCCTCTCCCTCTCCCAAAACCCTACTTTCTTCTCCTCTACCACTCCACTCCCAATTCCTCCATAAAGATTTTTTCAACAACATTCATAGATTCGAAGAGATGACACGCAAGTCGAAGCAACCGAAATCTAGGTACGTTCTTCCCTAATTTTTTTAAGAATTTTGTACACTCTATTCAAAACCCTAGAATATTTTTAATTCACTAAAAAGTTTTGATAAATTAGGTTTAGAATCTCTTTATGGTTCATGAAAGGAATTTTCGAACATGACAAACCCACATTTTTTCTTGAAACCCTAACCCTAGAAGATGACAAACGAGCATCTCGTTTTGGCCGTTCGGCTGCAACAGTCGGATTTGAATACAGTAGGACTGCCAGGCCTGTGGCAGTCCTAATCTAAAGCACGACTGCCACAGTCCTGACAGTCCTCTTGTGAAAGAGGACTGCCAGGACTGTGGCAGTCCTACTTTACATTAGGAGGAAATAGGGGGGGAAGGGGAGGGTTGGTACTCTATGTTGCTCATATGGAGGGGGGTAGGTAACTGCATGATGCTCATATGCGGGGGGGGCTGCATGTCCTATACTCTCATGTTTGTAGACTTAATTCACTTATACTTTCATTTACAATCTCAAAAGGTGAAAGAATTGGCCTAGACACTCCGGAGAGGTTGCCAAAGTGACACTAGTGTTGCAATCGCCAACGAGCTTGATCGCATCGACGACGTGGTCGAGTTCCCCTTCATGAATAATAGGAAGTCTCGTTCAAAGGCCCGACATGATATGTAGTTGGATGTGGAATGATCATTAGTTGGATGTAATCTGGATGGTTTTGTAAAGATGTTTTTGTTGTTTGAAACTTAAAGGATATATTTGTTGTTTGGAAACTTAAGTTGTTGGGCAGACTTTTGAAGGATATGTAGTTGACACTTATGTTGTTTTTTTGAAGTTGGATATTTTGTCTGATATATAGTTGTGATTTATTTTGTTATTTATGTACTTGTTGGATATGTAGTTGTCTGATATGTGTAGTGTCCCGCTCCGCGAAGGCACTAGATAAACAGAAAGATCGGATTGCTGGCTCTGCAACAGAAGACGATTAATCTGAGTGAGTGGATGAAGTCTCATTTGCTGATTCGCTTACGTCTTAAGAATCTGAGTTTTTGATTGAATGCTTTTGTTAATAACAAGATGGTAAATCATCGAGTATGCTTTAAAAGAAATCACATGTTGCCTTGCTAAGAAATGAACGTTGCCTTGATTAAGAGAACCTGTATGCTAAAGAAAGAATTAATCTGCATGCTAATAAGAAGACTCGTTGCCTGCTAATAAGAACTGAATTTATGCTTGTCATGTTTAATACGATAAGAGAAGACAAATGAATCAAATTGAATGCTTGATCATTGTTTGGTGCTAAGTATTGCTTGAGAATTATAGACATGTACAGACGGACTTGTACATGTTGACCTGAATAAATGAAAGGCACGAATTGAACGTGTCGTATATCTGCAAAGGCATGAAAAGAACATGTCGTACATCTGATCACAAATCTGTCTCATCTGATAGAATCCTGCTAGAGCATGCATATGGTCTAGGACAACTCGTACACGAGTAAAATTTGTCTCTCGGGTGGTATCTGGGGGCGCCTGGAACCGCTCGGCCTAGGAGAGATTATGAGCACACTGGGTAAAAGAAACCCATGTTAAAAGTGTAGCCGATATCTGAGTCCTTAGTGACGAGCTGAACCCAAGAGAGTCACAGCGGCTAATCATGGGTTTCCCATGGACCATCATATAGATAGGTGTGGATTAGTGCAGAGCTGAACCGGAGAGTCAGAGCTGCCAATCGGTCTGCATGTGTCTATCATATGTTTTGCTAAGAGCTAACGATGCAGAGACGAACAGGGAATGTCAATGTTGGTTTTATAATATTTATGCTAATCCTTGTCTTGTGCAGGGATGGACGGTCGACTATGGTAAGAATCACTGAAAAGTGATACACATGTACTACTTGAGTTTGCTATATGAATTGCTTGAAAGGATTAATCTGTTACCAAGAAGTGCTATGTTCTACTAAAGAAAAGATGTAATATCATGCTTGTAATCTGACCCTCAGAATGTCTTGAATCAAAGAAAAGATATGATATCGTGCTTATAATCGTCCGTAAGAGTTGCTTGATCAAAAAAATAAATATGCTCATGAAACACGCTGCGCACTGCACATGAAATGAATAGTCCCTTGTATGCTTAAAATGATATGAACTATGGCTTTTCAAAGATATTTTTAAAAAGAGATGTAAACTGACTATGTATGCATGAAATGAACATAGGTAAAGAGTAGCAAGATCACATCACAAGAAATATTTTCTCACTAAATGAACAGGGATCGTTTCAGACAAATATAGCTCTTTGTTCACACATTCACCAGTATGCTGATATACTGACCCACCATCAGTCTGCATACAGGTGCACTATGCATCGAAAAGGATAGTCCAAAGCGATAGCCCGAGCCTCATCCTCAGGAGCCAGAAATCAGAAGAGATGCCAAGAGATGACATCTGTTGCAAGAGTTTGGTTTTGTATATAAAAGGATGTAATGTATGGAAACGGGATCATTGTAATCTGTAAAGTACTGAGAGATTATAACATTGTATCAGAGAGAATTGAGAGCTTGTAATCTGTTTAAATGAAATCAATAAAGAGAATTGTTCCTTGTTACTATTGTGTTTATTGCATGTATTCTGAAATATGTCTGCTGCTGCTTCAATTATCTGCGATACGTTCTGCTGTGTATTGTCAACCTTGTCTATCTTGTCTTGCTTTAGGTCTCGGCCTTGTGCAAGAGCAACTTAGGCTTGCACGACATCACGCCTTAGCGAGGACGAACGGTCCCAAAAGAGTCTGAAGCGAGGACGAAAGGACTCTGCGGGATCGGGGCGTGACAGAATGGTATCAGAGCAACACGATCCTCTGGCCAATTTTGATTCAATTGAATTTGTACATGTCTTCTGATCGAAATTTCGTTGCCTACTCGATATCAATAATGAGATGAACGTTCCATACAATAAGTCCGTAAATATTTTTATGATGCCGACATATGTTTTATCGATTTGATTGATTGAGATTGAAATGCTTGATTGAACAAGAGTTTTGATATGATCTGAATTGTGATTTCATGGATTGATGATGGCAAAGGATGAGGACTATCGCTGCTAAGGATATCGTAAGTTTCTACTTAAGTTTCGAGGACGAAACTTCTTTTCGGTGGGTAATTATGTAGTACCCCGCTCCGCGAAGGCACTAGATAAACAGAAAGATCGGATTGCTGGCTCTGCAACAGAAGACGATTAATCTGAGTGAGTGGATGAAGTCTTATTTGCTGATTCGCTTACGTCTTAAGAATCTGAGTTTTTGATTGAATGCTTTTGTTAATAACAAGATGGTAAATCATCGAGTATGCTTTAAAAGCAATCACATGTTGCCTTGCTAAGAAATGAACGTTGCCTTGATTAAGAGAACCTGTATGCTAAAGAAAGAATTAATCTGCATGCTAATAAGAAGACTCGTTGCCTGCTAATAAGAACTGAATTGATGCTTGTCATGCTTAATACGATAAGAGAAGACAAATGAATCAAATTGAATGCTTGATCAATGTTTGCTGCTAAGTATTGCTTGAGAATTATAGACATGTACAGATGGACTTGTACATGTTGACCTGAATAAATGAAAGGCACGAATTGAACGTGTCGTATATCTGCAAAGGCCTGAAAAGAACATGACGTACATCTGATCACAAATCTGTCTCATCTGATAGAATCCTGCTAGAGCATGCATATGGTCTCGGACAACTCGTGCACAAGTAAAATTTGTCTCTCGGGTGGTATCTGGGGGCGCCTGGAACCGCTCGGCCTAGGAGAGATTATGAGCACACTGGGTAAAAGAAACCCATGTTAAAAGTGTAGCCGATATCTGAGTCCTTAGCGACGAGCTGAACCCAAGAGAGTCACAGCGGCTAATCATGGGTTTCCCATGGACCATCATATAGATATGTGTGGATTGGTGCAGAGCTGAACCGGAGAGTCACAGCTGCCAATCGGTCTGCAAGTGTCTATCATATGTTTTGCTAAGAGCTAACGATGCAGAGACGAACAGGAAATGTCAATGTTGGTTTTATAATATTTATGCTAATCCTTGTCTTGTGTAGGGATAGACGGTCGACTATGGTAAGAATCACTGAAAAGTGATACACATGTACTGCTTGAGTTTGCTATATGAATTGCTTGAAAGGATTAATCTGTTACCAAGAAGTGCTATGTTCTACTAAAGAAAAGATGTAATATCATGCTTGTAATCTGACCCTCAGAATGTCTTGAATCAAAGAAAAGATATGATATCGTGCTCATAATCGTCCGTAAGAGTTGCTTGATCAAAGAAATAAATATGCTCATGAAATACGCTGCGCACTGCACATGAAATGAATAGTCCCTTGTATGCTTGAAATGATATAAACTGTGGCTTTTCAAAGATATTTTTAAAAAGAGATGTAAACTGACTATGTATGCATGAAATGAACATAGGTAAAGAGTAGCAAGATCACATCACAAGAAATATTTTCTCACTAAATGAACAGTGATCATTTCAGACAAATGTAGCTCTTTGTTCACACATTCACCAGTATGCTAATATACTGACCCACCATCAGTCTGTATGCAGGTGCACTATACATCGAAAAGGATAGTCCGAAGC
The DNA here is from genome assembly GCA_029216955.1 of Iris pallida. Classification (NCBI taxonomy): domain Eukaryota; kingdom Viridiplantae; phylum Streptophyta; class Magnoliopsida; order Asparagales; family Iridaceae; genus Iris; species Iris pallida. The sequence continues at coordinate 7,271,426 of JANAVB010042014.1, forward strand.
GATAGCCCGAGCCTCATCCTCAGGAGCCAGAAATCAGAAAAGATGCCAAGAAATGACATATGTTGCAAGAGTTTGGTTTTGTATATAAAAGGATGTAATGTATAGGAACGGGATCATTGTAATCTGTAAAGTACTGAGAGATTGTAACATTGTATCAGAGAGAATTGAGAGCTTGTAATCTGTCCAAATAAAATCAATAAAGAGAATTGTTACAATCTCTCAATTCTCTCTGATACAATGTTACAATCTCTCAGTACTTTATAGATTACAATGATCTCGTTCCCATACATTACATCCTTTTATATACAAAACCAAACTCTTGCAACAGATGTCATCTCTTGGCATCTCTTCTGATTTCTGGCTCCTGAGGATGAGGCTCGGACTATCGCTTCGGATTATCCTTTTCGATGCATAGTGCACCTGCATGCAGACTGATGGTGGGTCAGTATATCAACATACTGGTGAATGTGTGAACAAAGAGCTATATTTGTCTGAAACGATTAATATTCATTTAGTGAGAAAATATTTCTTGTGATGTGATCTTGCTACTCTTTACCTATGTTCATTTCATGCATACATAGTCAGTTTACATCTCTTTTTAAAAACATCTTTGAAAAGCCACAGTTCATATCATTTCAAGCATACAAGGGACTATTTATTTCATGTGCAGTGCGCAGCATGTTTCATGAGCATATTCATTTTTTTGATCAAGCAACTCTTACGGACGATTATAAGCACGATATCATATCTTTTCTTTGATCCAAGACATTCTGAGGGTCAGATTACAAGCATGATATTACATCTTTTCTTTAGTAGAACATAGCACTTCTTGGTAACAGATTAATCCTTTCAAGCAATTCATATAGCAAACTCAAGCAGTACATGTGTATCACTTTTCAGTGATTCTTACCATAGTCGACCGTCCATCCCTGCACAAGACAAAGATTAGCATAAACATTATAAAACCAACATTGACATTCCCTGTTCGTCTCTGCATCGTTAGCTCTTAGCAAAACATATGATAGACACATACAGACCGATTGGCAGCTCTGACTCTCCGGTTCAGCTCTGCACCAATCTACACCTATCTATATGATGGTCCATGGAAAACCCATGATTAGCCGCTGTGACTCTCTTGGGTTCAGCTCGTCGTTAAGGACTCAGATATCGGCTACACTTTTAACATGGGTTTCTTTTATCCAGTGTGCTCATAATCTCTCCTAGGCCGAGAGATTCTAGACGCCCCCAGATACCACTCGAGAGACAAATTTTACTCGTACACGAGTTGTCCGAGACCATATGCATGCTCTAGCAGGATTCTATCAGATGAGACAGATTTGTGATCAGATGTACGACATGTTCTTTTCATGCCTTTGCAGATATACGACACGTTCAATTCGTGCCTTTCATTTATTCAGGTCAACATGTACAAGTCCGTCTATACATGTCTATAATTCTCAAGCAATACTTAGCAGCAAACAATGATCAAGCATTCAATTTGATTCATTTGTCTTCGCTTATCGTATTAAGCATGACAAGCATCAATTCAGTTCTTATTAGCAGGCAACAAGTCTTCTTATTAGCATGCAGATTAATTCTTTCTTTAGCATACAGGTTCTCTTAATCAAGACAACGTTCATTTCTTAGCAAGGCAACATGTGATTTCTTTTAAAGCATACTCGATGATTTAACATCTTGTTATTAACAAAAGCATTCAATCAAAAACTCAGATTCTTAAGACGTAAGCGAATCAGTAAATGAGACTTCATCCACTCACCCAGATTAATCGTCTTCTGTTGCAGAGCCAGCAATCCGATCTTTCTGTTTATCTAGTGCCTTCGCGAAGCGAGGCACTACAATATGTAGTTTTTATTTACGTTTGAAAACTTAAGTTGTTGGCCAATTCCTGATAATCTTGATTTAGTATCAGGACTGCCAGCACCCTGGCAGTCCTATACTTATGTAGGACTGCCAGGGTCCTGGAAGTCCTAATTGAAACCCTCTGTAACTCCTCTTCCCAAAATTTTATGATATATTTTTTTTATTTTTTTATTATTATTTGATTAGTTTACATTTAATTTTTCTATGATCATAGGAGTTGTGACTAAGCCCACAGGTGATTTGTGACCATCTTGTGATCACATGATCTCTATATAGGGTCTATATGCATTCTATAGCTATATTATATTTTATTATGATTTTTAGACATTTTTATATACTTTTAAATATTTATTCTATGAAGATTTATATTTATGAATGACTTTCATAATTTATTTTGAGGCCTTTTGTGACTATTTTGAGACCCAGTATTTTTCTTTAGGCTCTATTAGGTTAAATATATTTTCTGTATTTTTCTACAATTTTTCTGGAATTATTTTGCTTATTAAATATAGGAAAAACCTATTTTCTAGGGCTTCTAGAATTTATTGTGCTAGCCTAAGAGCAAATATTGACCCCAAATATTTTCTAGGATTTATTATGCTATTTTATATTTTCTAGAAATTTTCCATAATTTTTGGAAATATTTGAGTATTTATTTATTAAGGTTTATATATTTATTAAAGGCTGTCAATATTTATTATGAGGCTATTTGGTACCAATATGAGATAAAACATTTTTATTTATATTCTAGAAGGTTAAATGTATTTTTTATAATTTTCTACAATTTTCTGGATTTTTCTGATATTTATTTGGAGTTATTTGGAGTTAAAATGAGTTTTTAACGATTTATGCATTTAAATTAACTAATTACACAGTCATCTGCACAGTCAGCTGTACAGTCAGTACCGGGCCCACCTGTCGGTGCCCAGCAGCCCACCGACTCTCTCTCCTATATATATATTATTATATTCGTTAAACCTAGAAATTTTAGCAGCTTTTTGTGGGAGAACTCGTCTAGGGTTTCCAACTTCCCGAGACGATTGCCATCAACTCCAACGTGATTTTAGCGTGCCGTTTTTTTTATTGGATTCATCTCGAGGTAAACTTTTTGAATATATAATTTATTTTCGTATATATTATTCCTAAATTTCTGGAAAATTCGTAGAGTGTCGGTTGTCCAAAACTTGACACGTTTCGGTGTTTTCGAGATTCCGGGAGAACCAGAAATCGAAATCACGAACAGTTTGAAATTTCGGAAAGGTAACACAAAGCTCTACGACATATAGTTTCTACAGAAATTAATTTGTTTATCTAGTATTTTCGTTATTCTGTTGAACTCAGAATTGATCGGTTGATCACCGTTTTGGTCACGATTAGCCATAACGGCGACATCTTTTGACCAAAGCGTGATTTTGTGGCACGGTTGATTCCAGCGCACTCTTGGCACTGAAATCTACCAAGATGCACTTTCAAATTATAGAGTTTACAGCATTTGACTAGATAGTCAATGGTACGTCTCGATTTGCGTGCCATGGTTTCCAAAATTGGAAAATACGACTTTGATGGCCAAACTTGCATGTTCAGATTATATTCAGATTATTACTAGGTTAAATTAGGTTTTTAAGTGAATTATTCTAGAATTAATTATTATTAGATTAGTAACCCAACTAGCCACTATTCCATGAATTTAGAACTATAACATTAGAATTGATTTATAGTTTTCGTACACGGTTCATGGTGCGATATGTGTTATACGTTGACAGCTCCTATATCGGCATCCTCTCATCCTTGACTTATGACTACAGTTTGTGCAAGGACCACAGGCAAGTATACCTTGCCTTCCTCTACAGTTTTATTTACATGCATTGTATTTCATTTCCCAATTTTGACTGTTTATGGACATGTGCTTTTCATGTTATATTCTTTTGAGTTGTTTTCATTGCATATAGTCGTGTTCATGTTTGGTCTTATGGTTTACACTTGGAGTTTCTCGTCAGTACCTTGTTTGAGTCGTGTCATAGAACGAGTACGTGTAATTGAACTGCTAAACCCTTGATATTGTTTACTTGGCACCAGAGAGTCCACTCGGGACGAGGGTATTTTTCTTGATCTGTTTACATCAGAGAGTCCACACTCGGGACGAGGATGTCGATTATTTGCACCAGAGAGTCCACACTCTAGACGAGGGTGTTGACTTGACTTGACTTGCACCAGAGAGTCCACACTTGGGACGAGGGTGTTTACATCAGAGAGTCCACACTCGGAACGAGGATGTTATACTTGCACCAGAGAGTCCACACTCGGGACAAGGGTGCCTTGCCATGAACTAACCAGTGAGTCCACACTCGGGACGAGGGTTAGTGCTTAGTTCAAACCCGTGAGTCCACACTCGGGATGAGGGTTTGGTTCTTTCATTGATCTCGTGTTCATTATTCGCATCGGCAGTTCATTTACGCGTAGTTGTTCGTGTGTTCGTGTTCGTGTTCGTAGTCATTTGTCATGTTCTTGTTCCTTCTTGTTTAATTTCTTGCGCATGATTAAACTGTTAGATAGGCATGTATATTATGTATCTTGTTATATCCTCTGAGGACCTGGTGATCTCTTCAGGTTTAGCGATTGCATGGAGTTAGCTAGTAGTCCTGGATGGCGGAGGATTTGCGATTCTTGTGGGATTCATGTATCATTATTCCGTTTGTTGTCCTTTCGTGCTCTACATTCCTTATCATGAGTTATCCTGTTTATTGATTCAGTTTAGAGACTCTTGTTATTTTCCTTAGAGTCTCATCGGACATATATGCTAGTGGGCTGCAGACCACGACACATAGTGTTCATTCATGTTCGTACATTTATTGTGGATTGAGATATAGATTCACCTTTGCCATGATTTGGCAGTATACCATAGCCTTGACAGCGTTTATGTATCCGAGTCGGGCTGGAGTTCGCTCGATACGTATCTGGCTTGCTCACAAGCTCGCATCCGAAAAGTGGGTGTGGGTCGTGACACCCTCTGTGATGAGAGTTTCAAAATAAAACTCTCTGTCACAGAGAGTTTCAAATAGGACTGTCAGCACCCTGGCAGTCCTACATAAGTATAGGACTGCCAGGAGGGTGACAGTCCTACATAAGTATAGGACTGCCAGGAGGGTGACAGTCCTATTTATAAAGAAAAAATTTATAAAATGCCAAAAAAAAGAGCAAAAGTGATAAAATGGAGGTCCAAACATTATTTTTTTTCGCGATTCTAAAATTATGGAAGGCCGACTAACGAAAAAGCTATTAATCTCAGGCTCCTCGAAGATACGCTCATTTTGTGACAAATCGGACCTCGTTTCGACCTCCCAGTCAAAAGTTATGGCCCTCCAAAGTTTGAACCGACCATAAAATGCAGGAGAATGACCATTCTCCGTGTTAGAACACGAAAAATGTTAATTTCGCATGAGGGTGGCCATTCTTCGTGTTAGTAACACGGAGAATGGTATTCTCCGTCTTAATTTACACAGAGAATGGCCATTCTCCGTGTTAGTAACACGGAGAATGGTATTCTCCGTCTTAATTTACACAGAGAATGACCATTCTCCGTGTAATTTAGCACGGAGAATGGTCATTCCAGTGTTAAAACGCAGGAGAATGCCATTCTCCGTGTTAGAAACACGGAAAATATCATTCTCCGTGTTAATTTACACGGAGAATGACATTCTTCGTGTTAATTAATACGGAGAATGGCCATTCCCAGTGTTAAAACGTAGGAGAATGACCATTCTTCGTGTTAGAAACACGGAGAATGGCATTCTCCGTGTTAATTTACACGGAGAATGGCCATTCCCAGTGTTAAAACGTAGGAGAATGATTCTCCGTGTAATTTAGTACGGAGAATAACATTCTCCGTGCTAAATTACACGGAGAATGGCCATTCTCCGTACTAAATTACACGGAGAATGACCATTTATAAAACTCTGTGATGAGAGTTTCAAACTGAATCTCATTACAGAGACTTACAAATAGGACTGTCACCCCTTGGCAGTCCTACATTCAATTAGGACTGTCAGGGTGCTGGCAGTCCTAATTGAAACTAGAAGTAACAGCAAGTTTCAATTAGGACTGCCAGCACCCTGGTAGTCCTCCTTTTGTGTAGGACTGCTAGGGGGGTGGCAGTCCTAATTGAAACTAGAGAGTTTCAAAACTCTCATCACAGAGACTTACAAATAGGACTGCCCCCCCCCCCCCCCCGGCAGTCCAGAGAGTTTGGGTATGAAACTCTCTTCACAGAGAGTTTTATACAGGACTGACAACACCCTGGCAGTCCTTTATTAAGTAAGGACTGTCAGGGACCTGGCAGTCCTAACTTAATGTAGGACTGCAAAAAGTCTGGCAGTCCTACTTTACATTAGGACTGCCACAACCCTGGCAGTCCTAATGTTGTAAGCCACGACTGTAGCAGCCGAACGGCCACAACGATTTGTCGTGTTCTAGGGTTAGGGTTTCAAGAAATATGTGAGATAATGTTCGAAAAATTCATTCATGAACCCTAAAGTGATTTTAAACCTAATATTTATGTTTATGTTTTCTGATTTTGAGTATGAGTGAAAACTTTTTTTGATAGCTGATCTTAGACAAATTTGGGAAAAAAAAATTGTGCTAAACATGATTGAAGAGATAGGAGAATTTTTTTTGGAGATAATTCTCAGAAAGGAAGAAAGAATGCCGTTCTCGAGATAACTTAGAGGATTAAGGGTTATAGTTTATATTCTCTTCAGATTAGGTTAGAAAGACAGATGGAACTCGAGAGAACAAGAGACGAGTGTTAGAAAAAAGAGAGAGAGTAGATAAACAAACAAATTTTGGATTTGTAAACCTTTTATACTGGACTGGACTATTTTTACAAATTATACTTTGGTAAGTCTACTTACCTTATTCAGCTTTTGGTTGTGAAATCGAAGTTCATAACCAAATCTGAAACCATAAACCAAATAAAATGTTACAAAATTTGTTAATTGATCCAAATTCTTTTCCAATGAAACCATATCTTGTTAAGGCTAGTTTGGTTGGATGTAGGTGGGGTGAATCTGCTCACTTTATTGCATTTAGAAAGAAGTATGGTGACTTCCGATATTTCGTTGCTCATGTAATAAACAGAAAATTTACTATACCGAAATTAATTTTATATAAATTACTGTAAACGAAATAAGTTTGAATAAATTTGAAAAAACGAAACTTTTAGCCATCTGAGATGGCGGAAACCCAGAATAATAATAAAAAAAAGAAAAAGAATTTTCTGCCAACCTAGTTGGCGGAATTATAGCTCCCCCCGGTTTTGTAGGGGTGCAACTCGGGCGGGTTGGGTCGGGTTTGAGGTCAACCTGAGCCCGACCCGATAGATCATAAGCCTAGCCCAAGCCCAAGCCCGACCCGACTTCGGGTTCAACATATGAAGCCCAAGACCAAGCCCCGAGGATCGGGTTGGGCTCGGGTTAGGTCGGGTCCATCGGGTTTATCGGACTCTAATATGATATTTGAAATAATTTTAAACAAGAGTAATATTAAATGCATAATCAAATAACAATCAAGCCTCGATCATTACAAAATAAAACTGAAATGAGATTTAGGACAAGGAATTGAAGAGTTCGGGTGAAAAAAATTATAGTTTAACTTTTTATTTAAGTAGCATAAAACAATATATATATATATATATATAAGAAAAAAAAAAAAAAAAAAAAAAAAATATATATATATATATATATATGTCGGGTTTCGGGTTCTTCGGGTTACACAACACATGAACCCAAGTCCAACCCGATTTTTGATCGGGTTCAAATATTTTAACCCGAACCCGAGCCCAAATCCGAATATCTTCAACCCTAACCCAACCCATTAACGGGTTTACCCGATCGGGTTCGGGTTTAGCCCGCCCGAGTTGCACCCCTACGGTTTTGGTTGTTTTGGTTTATTTGGTTTGTTTCTTTTTGTTTTGTTTGATTTGGTTTAATCTTTTGGTTTGATTTTTTTCATTAGTTGGATTTAATCTATTAGTTAATTTATTATTATCTATACTAATATGGATAATAGAAAAATTATTATTTAATATAGATTTTTTTATTATCCATATTACTTAATATACATATTAGTATACAGATTCATTTGTATATATTAATTTATATATATTTATTTGTATTAATAACAAATTAATAAATATGAAAAATATATTATCATAGATAATGATAACAAATTAATAACAAATTTAGGTTAAGATGTTATAATTTAAAAATTTTGATTCTAAATTTAAGTTTTACTAGATAAGTTTAAATTTGATCTTATAAAATTTAAAATCTTATATTATAATTATTATAATTTTAAACAAAGTATAAGTCACATAAATTTTGCCGCTTAGCTATAGATAAGCTTAAAATCCTTTCTTATGAGTTTTAAATTAAAATGTTAGATAACTTTAAATCGTAAAATCTATGCTTACAAAATTTTATTTGTTATAATTTCAAAATCTATTAATCAAAATTTAAATTATTGTATCAAAATCCATCAATCAAATTTTGATTAATGGATTTTGAAATTATAATAAATGAAGAAAATAAAAAATTTGTCATCACAACTTACCGCATTTCAATTTTATGATTTAAAGTTATCCAACATTTTAAACTAAAACTTATAAGAAAAGATTTTAAGCTGATCTATAACTAAACAAAAATTTTATGTGACTTTTACTTTATTCAAAATTATAATAATTATAATATAAAATTTTAAAAAAATTATGTGACTTTTACTTAGCCTAAAATTGTTATTAATTTGTTATTATTATCTATACTAATATATTTATTCTTATATATTACTATTAATACAAGTAAATATATATAACTTAATATATACAAATAAATATATTGACTAATATATTTAATTTGTTTACTAATTTTTTATCGTTATTTATACTAATATATTTGTCATATTCATTAATTTTTTATTAATACAAATAAATATATATAAATTAATATATACAAATGAATCTGTATATTAATATGTATATATTTATTTGTATATTAAGTAATATGAATAATAATAAAATCTATATTAAATGATAAGTTTTCTATTATCTATATTAGTATAGATAATAACAAACCAACTTATAGATTAAATCAAACTAAAAGACTAAACCAAATCAAACCCAACAAAAACAAACCAACCAAATAAACCAAAACCCGGGAGGGGGGGCGCTATTTTTCCGCCAACTAGGTTGGCGGAAAATTCTATTTCCTTTTTTTATTATTATTTTGGGTTTCCGCCATCTCAGATGGCTAAAAGTTTCGTTTTTTTAAATTTATTCAAACTTATTTCGTTTACACAAATTTATATAAAATTACTTTTGGTACAGTAAATTTTCTGTGTAATAAACTGTATTTTTAGTATGACAAGATCTATTGCAGTTCTTATCTCTTGCAAAAATGTTACTTATCACATCCACCATCGACTGTGGCTCCCAAAATTCGAAAGCTTGTTCTCTCGGAGGCAAGGGGGAAAGATAAATGGATTTTTTTTTATTCATGAAAGAAAGAGAGAACTAGCTTAGCATGATAACTAATTATGATAATTAATTTAATTATAGTAATAATGGTAATTAATTTAATTAGTCTTTAGTTATGGTAATAATGGAAAATGTGGAAAGAGAATATGTTTAATAATGCTAATTAGTCAAATTAATTTAATTTGCCTTTAATATATTTATAATTATTTGATAAAAGTTATATTGCTATATATCTAATATATTACGATAATTTAATTTATCTTTATTATATTATGATAATTAATTTAATATGTCAATTAAAATAATCAATAATCCAAACAAATTTGATGCTAAGTCTATCGATAGTCACCCTATTTCAGATAATATCCACTTTCGACAAGTATCCAAACAATCGAACTCCTTTGTCTCCACTTTCAATATCAATCTAAACAACCAAACTTTTTTTTTCCACTTCTATTTTTTTCAATTCCACCAACTAACAATATTTTGAAAGTTAAAACTCATGCACAAGTATCACATATGGAATTTCTTTTCTTTTTTCTTTTTTTTACTTTCGCTTTTTTTTTTACACTTTTTACATTTTTGTGTAACCAAACATGCACAAGTGAGCTGCAAGGGTTAACTAGAGGTGAGCATTATTCAGTTTTGGACCGAAAACTGAACCAAACCGAATAATAGATTCCGTTCGGCTTGGAAAAAAAATTATTTTTTTGGGGTTTTCAAATACTAACATTTTTTATTCGATTTTGGTTTCGGTTTTGGGTTTCGATTTTGGTAAAAAATCAAAAACCGAATAAGACATAAAATTATATAAATATCCTCAATTCTATACATATTTTATGATTAAAAATGTGTATAATTTTAAAACAATAATTTAATGTATGTGTTTTGAAGTCCAACTTTGGTAACTAAGAATCAGTCCAACTTTGGACACAATTTTGAATACAACAAATATGTGTATAAAAATTATAATTTTAATATAATTTAATCACGATTCCAAGTTTGGACCCGACCGATTAAACAATATAAAATAGTCCAACCGAACAAACCGAATCAATTATTCGATTCATGGTTTTGACTAATTTCGGTTCGGTTCTAACTTTGGTCTCATTTGGTTCCCGGAATCATCGGGTTGGGAAAGAAAAATAATTACTTTCCTATGTTTGGGTGCCAAACGAATTGAAGAGAAAAGGAAACTGATTCCCGATAGCAAAAAATTACGAGGAAAAGTGATTCCATCTATTCAAACAAAGAATAATTTTTCACATTAAAATATTCACTTACTTTTTAAATTCCTTGACATTTTTAAATATCAAAAAAATCAATAAAATTTATAATTTTTCAAGAAAGAAAATGGAATTGATTTCCTTTTCCTTCCATTCCGCGAACCAAACGATGTCGGGTTAACCACAAGAAGAAAAGGACGAAAAGATTTAAGAAATTTTTGACCTGTCCTCCACTCTGTTTACCGCAATTTACGGTACACTCCACTGTTTTACAAAAATGTATATTCCTCCCCCACATTGGACGAAATTCGTCAGAAATTCACGGTCACCTGTCTTGATCTATTTTTTGACCAAAATGTCCCTCCCATTTTCTTCTTCCTCTTTCCTCTCTACCCCCCCCCCCCCCCCCCCCCCCCCCCCGCCCCCTCGTCGGCAGGATGTCGTCGCCACCGTCCCCGGACCCCGCCCCCGCTTCCCTTCCCTCTCCTCGACGTGCGCTCCCTCCTCCTCGCCTCCGCAGTCGCTGATGCCACTGTGTCACGACCCGGTCCCAATTTCTTGGGTCGAATCGGATCATGCCCAGCCTGCACCGTGGTGAGACGGCGGCAGTAAGCTGTTCCATTGCAGGTATTCACAACAACACAATTACATTTGTCACAACTGTTCTATTCGGAAATGAAACTTTGTTTAATAAAATATTCAGAAGTACAACTGGAAATGAAATGCTGAAATAAACTACAAACTCCAAATAAAGGAGAAAATGCAGAAAAGAAAAACTATCTAAGCGTCTGGTTCTGTAGTCCCAGGATCAGCGTCCTCCAGAGACGGCTCTGGTACCTTCGCAGGGTAGAGGACCGGGTCATAATAGCTATTATAGTATAGCTCTTCATCCTCAGTGATACCTAAAATGTTGTCTCCAGTCAGGAGGGAGCAAGAACGAAATATGCATCTCATAATTTAAATAGTAATTGGAAAGTGTAGGATAAACAGTTTGAAATAATATTTTCAGCAGTTTAAAACAGTTCAGTGTGTTTTGAATATGCAAACGTCTATGACCGGCTTGGGTTGATCAGTAGTATCTTAGCGATACGATATGGCTTATCCCCGTGTGTGAGAGGGGTAAGCTAACACAGTCAGTTCAGTAGGGGCTTTGGTCATAAACGTCTACACTATTCCCCCAGTCCCAGATTCAGTATCAGTAACAATCAGTAGTTAAACCCTAAGGTAGAGTTCCGTGTCAGCAGTGTGGTTTAACATGCAGCTTAACTTTACTAAGGAAATTACAAGAAAACATAATCCGAAACTTGCCTTGTATTAGATTGACTGGAAAGACGAGTCGGTACCGAGGAAGGACGTCAGGTGTATCTTCGAGTTCCTATAGTTGAGAACTCGACTTAGAACCTTGAATAACCAGGCTAAGTGTGCTAGTTGCAATCTCTAGTAGTAAGTCCTAGTCAGGTTTTAATTTGTATTAATCTACAACTAACGTTTACGTCGCAACTACGTGCGTTTGATTAAGCCGGTTAATTGGATTATTTGGAAATAACAACGAGAATCAATTAACTTTGGAAAACTTGTGTTTTTGTAATATATTTATAAAAATATAGTTTTCTTTTAATGATAAATCATGAACTAGTTATTTACTGATTTTTCATCCATTTAATTAATTCTTAATTAATTATAAAATTACGCTCTAACTACGATTTATACGTCTAATCAAAACCACCCAAGATCACATCCACCCAGAAAAGAAAGTAAAAATCTACGCTACACAATACAGGGGCACAGCTAAACATCCTAGAGTGGGCTTATGCCCTGTACAATTATTTTTACATCAAATAAGAGAAAATAATTTAATTACTAAATAAAATGCAGTAAATAAATAACTATAATAAATAGCTTAACATTAAACAAAAATAATTTAAAATAAAAGTTGGAGTCTCAGACTCGGTCCATCATCAAAATCCAGCTAATACCACAACGCCCGGTCGGACCGGTGCGTTTGCATTTCGCCAGGGCCCATAGACCGGTACGGTCGTCGCCCGAAAAATCAGTTTTAAATTCATTATCCCGAAAACCAATTTTGAAATCAAATTAAATAAAGTTTTGTAAAAATTTGGGCAGCATTTCCTCTATTTCGGGACAAACCCAAAACTGGGAAATGCGCCACAAAACCTGCAATTGTTCCAACCAAATAATAATCCCGAAAATATATCCACCGAAATAATTTTTCAAACCACCAGAACCTTCCCGAAATACCCGGGAAATCCGAAATCCACCAACCACATACAAAACCCAGCAGACAAAATCACAGAATATGCTAACGCAGCTAACCGAATCTACTACGTAGCTAACCGGATTTCCCAAAGGGAAACCGGGGACCGATTATCATCACAGACTCGACACGGGAGGGACGAACTACTCTGATTATCAAGAAATTTACCGAGAGGCTCGATGACGGAGTCCGAAGGGTGGCCTCGGACTCGGGACGTGCCGTCATGGACTCGAGAGTCTCCGGACAGCGTTACGATGCGCTGCGAACGTACGGGGAAGCTCAGACAGGAGGATCAAAGCACGGGCAACATGCGGACAGCGGGTCAGGGAGCCGACGAGCCGCGGGAAGCGGGTCTACAACCAGGAACGGCCGGACAACAGAACATCGGGCCGGAGAGGGTCCGCGAGGAGAGGGGCGCACAGCCGGGGGTGACGGTCGGAGCGCTGTCACCGGAGGGGGCCGCACGGAGTTCGCCGGGGGTGGGCGAGCTCGGGGTCGGCGGCCAGAGGGAAGCTCGGCCGCGGTCGGGGATCGGGACAGCACGGGGAGGAGCCGCGCGCTGGGCTCGGCTGGCAGGGAGGGTCGCGCGCGGGGACGCCGGTCGGAGAATGGCGGGGGCGCGGGCTGGATCTCGCCGGAGAGGGCTCGGGAAAGAGGGTGGAGGAGGAAGAGAGGGTTTGAGTAGTGAGTTAGGTGAGGGGAAGTTGTTACTGTGAGAGAGGGAGAGATGCTTTCTCTGATGAATGAAAATAGGAAGTAGTGGGTTCTCGTGAGGGGGAGAAGTGGGAAGAGTGGAGTTTAATAAGGGAAATGGGGTCTGCACGTTGGAGGAAGGTGGGGTGAGTAAATAGAGGGAGATGGAGAGATAGGAGGTTATGAGATTTAAGTGAGGAGTTAGAATAGGAAGGGTTTACCAATTCTGTGTGATGGAGTGCTGGTCCTACGGGACCAGCCAACATTTAAATTTTTTTTTTTTAAAATCAAGATTTAACCAAGTCCAAAGAATAATCAGATTTAAGAAATAGGAAGAATTGGGCTCAGGCCTGGGTCTGGACTCGGAAACCAAAAATCCATGTTTATTATAATTTTGAAATTATTTCCCACTCAAAAATATTTAATAATAATAATATTAATAATAATAATAATTTTTAGAAAACGCTAATAATAATAATAATAATAAACTCTATTAAATAAATAAAAACGAAAATGATGGGTTTCACACACTGCTACTGCCGCTTGCCATTGTTGCTGCCATTGCTACTGCTTGCCGCTACCCGCCGAAGGAGGAGGAGGAGGGGGCGGCGGCAGGGAGGGGGGAACGGAGGGGGAAGGTAGGAGACGGTGGCGGGAAGGGGGGAGCGGAGGCGGCAGCGGGGAGCGTCGGCGGCCTGCTTGTAGTGCCCCGTCCCGCTCAGTCAATCGGAGGAATCGAAACGCCGACGACGTTCAGACTTAGCCTTGCAACGGCTGCATGAAGACATCGCTCGGTCGAGGCGACCGCTCGCTCAGGTGGGATAGTTTCGGTGAACTTGCCTCATCTTAGCCTTCAAATAATAAATCGTATATTTTCAACTTGCACAAGTAGGCTTGATAATAAAAGAGACGAATCCACATAGATAAGAGAATAATCCCGACGGGTCAAATTGAGTTATAATATGGAAAGGTCCAACGGTCGGCTTAGAGTTGGTGCACAGCGTGCTTTGAAAATGACACTCAGTCCTTCGTCCCGTGGCTTGGGAGAAGGAAAGTTGGTTGAGTAGGCGAAGTTATGAACGTAGCCTAAGTCATAGGCATCGCCCGCATAAATGCTTCATAAAGCATGCACGGTCCTATCGTCCAAGGCTTGGCATAGCCTTGGCTTGCCCCATGAGTTAAGTTGCGTTGCACGGCTTATGATATAAGTCTAGGCACCCAAATTACTTGGTCGTTCAGAAGTCGAATGCATGCGCGACACGTTTCTGTAATGCGAGGCTTGACGCAGCCTTTGCTCGTCGAGTCGTTGTGCGTTTAAGTCAGACAAGTTATGTTAGGCTATCGGAGTGGTAGCAAGCACGGTCCTACGAGTTCTACGGTTGGGTATAACCACATAGTCTTACGGTCTCAAGGCCCATCATATAAAGTATGACTTGGGCGATAGCGTCGCGTAGATCGGAAGTCGGTTTGAGACACAATGCACGAACTTAGTGTTTAGGGCATGAACCACGGTTGATTTAATTAGTTTTGGAGAAAGGACTATCGAATAGGCATTGAGATGAATGAAATGATATGGTAACATGGAAAGAATGCTCGCGACCGTGGGTCGGCGAGGGGTCTCAAGGATATATGGAAAGAAAGCTCGCGACCGTGGGTCGTCGAGGGGTCTCAAATGATAGAAGTCTTGAGATTGGTTTGAAAGAGATGGTAACATTGGATGAGGAATGACTGTGTGAGACGTCAGTTTGTGTCGGGTCTTGCATGGTCATTGGACAACTTGTCGATAAGGAGGAGTTTCTACGAGCGGTAACCCTGGGCGCCATAGGACCGCGTCGTTCCGGAGGGAAACAAGTATAGCCGTAGCTGGACGAACCGCTCGGGTCAATCGGGAACTTTCAGCGGGGCTAGCTACTTGCGTTGAAAGGGTCGCTGAATGGCAAGGCTATAGTCCAGGATAGCTTGTGATGTTAGTGACCAATTCATATAGATGGGTCGGCACGGGCGGCAATCCGCGTGTGTGCCTTTGGATTGAGTCTAGTTTAAGTTGTGTGCGGCTAGAACACAATGTTTGGGCCTAAGACTTGGCATCAACATAGGCGACGTGCTTCGACATGAGATGTGGCATCGAGTCTTGAGTTGTCGGCATATAAGTTGCATAAGTTGGTTTGAGTTGTCTTGAGTTTAAGTCAGGAAATGCCGCAAGGCAAAGTTGGTCGAGTGACACTTAGTTCACAAGTTGGATGGGTCGGATGATGATTTAGTAGCAAAGGGCCGCGAGGCGGCGATACGATTGAGTCTCACTGAGTTGCGAGGCACGGTCTCAACAAGGGTTTGTAGCACGGTCACACGGGAATGGAGTCTTATCGCGTAGTTGCGTCTCTGATTTTAAGCCGTAAGGCAAGCACGACTTGATAGGTTAACGTTGTTGAGTTAACATTGATGTTGCGAGCACGGGATGGTCTAAAGGCACAAAATAGGCAAGGCGTCGGTCATAAAAACTAATCCTAAGGCAAGACTAGAAAGACAATTGATAAGAAGGGACTTTGTTGCACAAAGTAAATTAACTTGTTGGTTTTGTATGGGTGGGCGAGGAGCTCATTCCACCAGTACAGTTGAGTACTGACACCCACACGGTTTACATGTGCAGGCACAGGTAGAAGCTCATGGCGTGGAGCTCGCTTGGATGCGTCGAGGCACGGAGTTCCTTGGCAATTTGAAGCGTGCGGCCGCATGGAGTCAAGACTTATACGGGACATAATGTATGGATGTCGCCTTTCGAAGCTTCCGCTGGTTCAAGACTTGTATTGAGAGATGAGAGAGAGCTGAGTGACTTGTAATGTGAGATGAGTGAGCTTGAGAGACTTGTAATCTTGGCCTTGCGCCCCATTGTAACCTTTGTTTCAATATCAATAAAAGAGTATTTTGCCATGACTTGTGTTTTGCTTCAAATTTTGCTACTATTATTCAATGTCTCTGCTCGGGACTTCTGTGCGACGACCCCGTCGCAGCCTTTGAAATTGGCCGTTATAGAACCCGCCTTGCACGAGCGCAATCTAGGCTCGTGCGGCATCACGCCTTAGCGAGGACGATCGCTCACACCAGCGGCTGCGACGGGGTCGTCGCACAGAAGTCCCATGCAGAGACATTGAATATGCAGCAAAAATTTAGAACAAACACAACTTATTCAAAGAAGCTCTTTATTGATATTGAAGCAACGGTTACATTGGGGGCGCAAGGCCAAGATTACAATCACTCAAGCTCACTCTTCTCATATTTTATAAGTTCACTCAGCTCTCTCTCATCTCTCAATACATGTCTTGAGCCAGCGGATGCTTTGGAAGACGACGTCCATACATTATGTCCCGTATAAGTCTTTACTTCATGCGGCCGTACGCTTCGAATCGCCAAGGAACTCCGTGCCTCGACGCATCCAAGCGAGCTCCGCGCCACGAGCTTCTACCTGTGCCTGCACATGTAAACTATGTGGGTGTCAGTACTCAACTGTACTGGTGGAATGAGCTCCTCGCCCACCCATACAAAATCAACACGTTAATTTACTTTGTGCAACTTCGTCCCCTTTATGATTGTCTTTCTACTCTTACCTTAGGATCAGTTTTAGGACAGACACCTTGGCCTATTTCGTGTCTCTAGACCATCCCGTGCTTGCGACAAAGGTGTTAACTCATACTTTGCCTTTAGACCCTTCTCATGCCAACAACGTTAACCTATCAAGTCGTGTTTGCCTTACGGCCCAAATCAAAGACGCAACTATGCGATGAGGCTCCATTTCCGTGTGATCGTGCTACAAACCCTTGCTGAGGCCGTGCCTCGCAACTCAGTGAGACTTAACCATATCGCCGCCTTGCGGCCCTTGCTACTTTGATCATCACTGACCCAATCGAGACTTGTGAACTTAGTGTCACTTGACCAACTTGCCTTGCGGTGATTCCTGACTTAAACTCGAACAATTCAAACCCAACTTTTTGCAACTCATATGTCAACACTTGAGACTCGACGCCACAACTCGTGCTAAAGCACGACGCCTATGTTAAAACCCAATCTTAGGCCCAAACTTTGTGTTTTAACTGTACACACCTTCAACTCGACTCATTCCAAAGGCATACACGCGGATAGCCGCTATTTTGCCGACATCTATATGAACTTGGCCACTAGCATCACAAGCTATCCTGAGACATATAGCTTTTTGTTAAATCGGGGACCTTCCAACGTAAATAGCTAGCATCCGTTGTAAGCCCCCGCTTGAACCCTGTGCTCAAACCTTATGCACCACTGTACCATGTTTCCTCCTAGGCCGAGTCGGTCCCATGGCCCAGGGTTGTCGCTCGAGGAAACATCGCCCTTGTCGATAAGTTGTCGATGACCATGCAAGACTCGACTCAAACTGACGTCTCACACAGTCATCATTCTTCAGTGTTACTCTCTCTTTCAAAACCATGTTCAAGACTTCTATCCTTGAGATCCCTCGACGATCCACGGTCGCGAGCCTTCTCCTTTGATGCAATATCCTTTTTACTCAACTTAGAAATGACTACTTGATGGCCCCCTTTTTCTAAACTCGACTTGAAAACCCACTGTTGCTCGTGCCTTAAACCAATCGTGCTTTACGCGACACCCCTGCCCAAGTTGATGGGCCCTGAGATCATGGGACTACTTAACTTGACAAACCACGAAAGTGCGGGACGGTACTTGTAATGTCTTAGGTCGACCGGCACAACTTTGCCTAACTTAACTTCGCAACAACTTAACGAGCAAAGGCTGCGTCAAGCTTTGCCTTTACGGATTGTGCCGTGCACGCAATCGACTTCAAACGACCAAGTCATCGGGTGCCTAGACTTAAGTCACAAGCCGCTCAACACGACTTAACTCATGGGCAAGCCAAGGCTATGCCAAGCCTTGGACGATGGGACCGTGCATGCTTTATGAAGCATTCATGCGGGCGATGCCTATGACTTAGGCATACGATCATAACTTTGCCTACTTAACCAACTTTCCTTCTCCTAAGCCACGGGACGAAGGACCGAGTGTCATTTTCAAAGCACACCGTACACCAACTCTAAGCCGACCGTTGGACCTTTCCATATTCTAACTCATTTCGACCCGTCGGGATTATTCCCTTTAGCTATATGAATTCGTCTCTTTTATTATCAAGCCTACTTGTGCAAGTTGAAAACATGCAATTTATTATGTGAAGGCTAAGATGAGGCAAGTTCACCGAAACTACCCCACCTGAGCGAGCGGTCGCCTCGACCGAGCGATGTCTTCGAGCAGCTGTTGCAAGACTAAGTCCGAACGCCGTCGACGTTTTGATTTCTTCGATTGACTGAGCAGGACGGGATACTACAATAATGGTATCAGAGCATGGCTTTACGTCCTTGGACTATCGATTGAATTCTTTAACTCCGTTGTTTCCACAAACTCTGAATTATTGCTTCCACAAAGTTGAAATCGTTGGTGCGCTCTCTCTCAAATGTCCCACGGAATGTCCATACAATAAGTCTATCTATTTTGTAAAACATAGGAGAACAGTTTTTGATAAAACAAAAAGATGGTTTACGTAAGCACGGTTGGCTAAGTCGGGCTGGGCATATACACCAAAGTTGCGTCGACCTTAGAAAAGCCGAGTGTGAGATTCGTAATGTTTCGGGCTAGAATGAGTTGAATTCGATTGAGTAAAGTGAGATGACTATCGATAGGGGTGCTATCGAACGACGATAACGTCGATGCGATATTGATAAGCGTGCTTGGAAGTAGAGGAATGGTTCGAACGGGATTCAAAGAAGTCGATTTTGATTCGAATGATAGTTTTGAGGATTTATTGAATGACTTCATTCCTGAGTGGTGTATGCGATAGTCTCAGGAATGTCGATCGATCGATTGAGGATGTGGGGTGGCGATGAGTCTATCAGCAAGCGTCGCGTGTATGCAAAGCCTTAGATTGAGTATCGTTGAACAAGATGTAGTCTTGAAGATTTTGATGAGTCGATTCGAACAACTTAAAAATTGATGCACACGGAACATGCACGGGATCGAGGATTGCACGAGTATGAAATACAAAATGATTGAGTAGGTAAAATCAAATCGAGAAAAAGTTAGGGTGTAGCGAACGAATGACTTGATAAAGGAAATCGATATGGATCGTATGTGAAAAGTTAGCACGACAAGTAGATAGCGTGCATGAGAAAGTGAATTTTGAAGTTACGCAATGACTCTGAATTAGAATGGATGTCGTTCGATGATTTGAGTTAGCAAAGGAATGATGCGAATTGAGGAAATACGTTGGTCGATGATTTAAGGTAGACGGACGAATATACGTGATTTCGGATTTGAACGAATTGATCTTGTAAAGGATTCGGGGGATAATGATCGAACTTGATGTTGAATGTCGAGGAGATTATCCAGTCGGACGATAGCATCATTCGTACGACTCAGAATTCGTTGTAAACGAAGATCGTCAGGTTACGTATATCGTCGATGGTATTGAGGCGTATCAAAGATGATATGCGATAATTCGGGGGTACTCTGACTCGGTGAATAACGATCGTGTAAGTGCTATTATTCGGTTGGATGCTATATTTAGGATTTTGATTGAGATGAATGTTGGGTGAAAATGAAAGTGTCTTGAGGGTTACGCGGATAACCACAGCGTCGACATTCTTGTCTTGCATGAGCGCGACTCCAGCCTCGTACATACGTCACGTCGGATTTTGGGCGATCGTTCCGCGTGAGCGCTGACATGGTGATTCATGTCGCGGGAATGATCGAACTCGGAAAATCAGGACATGGCAACTTTGATTGTCTCGACTTGTTGGCTTGATGCAAAGGTGAACTCGAGGATTTGTAGGACTTATGATTGACGAATGAAATAAACTTGAGGATTGAGTAGGTCCAATATGCGCATCAAGAATGAATTAGTCTAGACGCAAAACAAGAATTACGTCCCGATGAGGATAATTATCCCGCGGGAGCGTGCATGGTGATTCATGCCCACCGTGGATAATCTGACTCGCGTAAGATCGGGGCACAACGTATTGTTAAGCTAGACGACCTCATGATCGATTACGCGAATTGGGATAAATGACTCAGGGAATATGAGATGTGAATTATGGTTTAGCGATGAATTGTGTCATAGAGTGCTTGACTTAGAAGGATTGATAGGCGGATTATATCGAACGTGTTCGAAGAGATAGACTATGCGAAGATGGTTTGTTGAACGAGCGATATTGAGATGTCATGGTATTAGTTGAACGTAAGTTGTCGTAGAATGGCTTTGCTGAATGACTCAGACCCCGTGCGATGAATATTGAGATGTGCGTAGGAAATCTATGCTCGAAGTTTAGAAATCAGAGTGATGCGAGCTTGGGTAAAAAATCCCGTACTATCAATTTGGTTTGACCTTAGGATGGGATCAGTGTTGATATTGTTGTTTGGGAACTATGATTCCAATACTGACGAATGGCTTTAGCCTAAAGACATAGCCTAGCGGTTAGGCAAGACGTCCATGTTTCGAGAGCTAGTATCGGTGCGAGTGATCTTGAGGATTGATTGGTTGGAACATTGGTGTTGATGAATGGAATGATTCGGGAATATGAAAATGCCACTCATGAGCCTCGGTTGACATGCATGTATATCAAGGATGCTTGAATGCGTACACGATCCGACTCGAGTGGTAATGGCAGAATTCGCTATCACGAGGCTTGGTTGAAATGCATGTATTTTGGGGACGCCTAAAATATGTGCACGATCCATACTAAGTGATACGTTGAATTCAAGTGAGACTTGAAAACAGGAAAGTGTCGAGAATTTTGAGATCGTAAGTTTTGAAGAAAAGATTGTGGGTAGCACGAGCGTGACTCGGATTTGAGGGAACGCATAGGAGAAATGTGTGCGAGAGTCGTTGAACGTTTAAGTGAAAAGTCGATAAGTGTACTCAGTTAGTTTCGAGGATGAAACTTTTTCTGAGTGGTGTATGATGTAGTACCCCGTCCCGCTCAGTCAATCGAAGGAATCGAAACGTCGACGGCGTTCGAACTTAGCCTTGCAACAGCTGCATTAAGACATCACTCGGTCGAGGCGACCGCTCGCTCAGGTGGGTGGTTTCGGTGAACTTGCCTCATCTTAGCCTTCACATAATAAATCGCATATTTTCAACTTGCACAAGTAGGCTTGATAATAAAAGAGACGAATCTATATAGATAAGGAAATAATCCCGACGGGTCGAATTGAGTTAGAATATGGAAAGGTACAACGGTCGGCTTAGAGTTGGTGCGCAGCGTGCTTTGAAAATGACACTCGGTCCTTCGTCCCGTGGCTTGGGAGAAGAAAAGTTGGTTGAGTAGGCAAAGTAATGAACGTAGCCTAAGTCATAGGCGTCGCCCACATAAATGCTTCATAAAGCATGCACGGTCCTATCGACCAAGGCTTGGCATAGCCTTGGCTTGTCCCATGAGTTAATTTGCGTTGCACGGCTTATGATATAAGTCTAGGCACCCAAATTACTTGGTCGTTCAGAAGTCGAATGCTTGTGCGGTACGTTTCCGCAATGCGAGGCTTGACGCAGCCTTTGCTCGTCGAGTCGTTGTACGTTTAAGTCAGGCAAGTTATGTTAGGCTATCGGAGTGGTAATAAGCACGGTCCTACGAGTTCTACGGTTGGGTATAACCACATAGTCTTACGGTCTCAAGGTCCGTCATATAAAGTATGACTTGGGCGATAGCGTCGCGTAGATCGGAAGTCGGTTTAAGGTACGATGCACGGACTTAGTATTTAGGGCATGAGCCACGGTTGATTTAATAAGTTTTGGAGAAAGGACTATCGAATATGCATTGAGATGAATGAAATGATATGGTAACATGGAAAGAATGCTCGCGAATGTGGGTTGTCGAGGGGTCTCAAATGATAGAAGTCTTGAGATTGGTTTAAAAGAGATGGTAACATTGGATGAAAAATGACTGTGTGAGACGTCAGTTTGTGTCGGGTCTTGCATGGTCATTGGACAACTTATCGACAAGAAGGAGTTTCCACGAGCGGCAACCCTGGGCGCCATGGGACCGCGTCGTTCCGGAGGAAAACAGGTATAGCCGTAGCTGGATGAACCGCTCGGGTCATTCGGGAACTTTCAGCGGGGCTAGCTACTTGCGTTGAAAGGGTCACCGAATGGCAAGGCTATAGTCCAGGATAGCTTGTGATGTTAGTGACCAATTCATATAGATGGGTCGGCACGGGCGGCAATCCGCGTGTGTGCCTTTGGATCGAGTCTAGTTGAAGGTGTGTGTGGCTAGAACACAATGTTTGGGCCTAAGACTTGGCATCAACATAGGCGACGTGCTTCGGCATGAGATGTGGCGTCGAGTCTTGAGTTGTCGGCATATAAGTTACATAAGTTGGTTTGAGTTGTCTTGAGTTTAAGTCAGGAAATGTCGCAAGGCAAAGTTGGTCGAGTGACACTTAGTTCACAAGTTGGATGGGTCGGATGATGATTTAGTAGCAAAGGGCCGCGAGGCGGCGATACGATTGAGTCTCACTGAGTTGCGAGGCACGGTCTCAACAAGGGTTTGTAGCACGGTCACACGGAAATGGAGTCTTATTACGTAGTTGCGTCTCTGATTTTAAGCCGTAAGGCAAGCACGACTTGATAGGTTAACGTTGTTGAGTTAACATTGATGTTGCAAGCACGGGATGGTCTAAAGGCACAAAATAGGCAAGGCGTAGGTCATAAAAACTAATCCTAAGGCAAGACTAAAAAGATAATTGATAAGAAGGGACTATGTTGCACAAAATAAATTAACTTGTTGGTTTTGTATGGGTGGGCGAGGAGCTCATTCCACCAGTACAGTTGAGTACTGACACCCACATAGTTTACATGTGAAGGCACATATAGAAGCTCGTGGCGCGGAGCTCGCTTGGATGCGTCGAGGCACGGAGTTCCTTGGCAATTCGAAGCGTACGGCCGTATGGAGTCAAGACTTATATGGGACATAATGTATGGACGTCGCCTTTCGAAGCTTCCGCTGGTTCAAGACTTGTATTGAGAGATGAGAGAGAGCTGTGTGACTTGTAATGTGAGATGAGTGAGCTTGAGTGAGCTTGAGGGACTTGTAATCTTGGCCTTGCACCCCATTATAACCTTTGTTTCAATATCATTAAAAGAGTATTTTTGTCATGACTTGTGTTTTGCTTCAAATTTTTCTGCTATTATTCAATGTCTCTGCTCGGGACTTCTGTGCGACGACCCCGTCGTAGTCGTTGAAATCGGCCGTTATGGAACCCGCCTTACACGAGCACAATCTAGGCTCATGCGGCATCACGCCTTAGCAAGGACGATCGCTCCCACGGGAGCGGGGCATGACACTGGTCGCGGGAGGTGGGAGGATAAAGGAGGAAAGTGGAAGAAGACGGACATTTTGGTCAAAAAAAATTTTTATGGATTCCGTCCAATATGAAAGAAAATGTACATTTCTTTCAAAATAATAGGGTACATCGTGAATTATGATAAATAAAGTAGAAGACAAGTCAAAAAAATTCAAAATTAATAGAGAAATTATGACTTACCCTCCATTTGAATTACCCATATTAAGGGTGCACCCCACAGTTTCGCATTAATGAAGAAATGCCCCCACTTTGGACGAAAACCGTTTAGGGCTAACGGTCAAAGGCTTTGACCCAAAAAATTTGACAAAAATACCCTTCCCTGTGTGTGTGCTATCCCCCTCCTCTCCTCCACCGCCATTGCCCCCTCCTCCCCGTCGCCACCGCCCTTCCCCCTCCCAACCCGGCCGCTGCGCCTCCACCTCCGGCCGTTGCCCCCCTCCCTTCTCGAAGTGGCCAGCAGCAGTAGCAGGCCGGATCAGCCACGGCCAGCAGCGGGAGCAAGGAGGGGACGCGGGGGCACCGGGGAGGGGCGGTGGGGACGCAGGGAAGAGGACTACCGAGGCGGAAGTGTATGCTGCCGGATGGGGTACGGCGAGGAGGGGACACGGGGGCGTGCTGCCGGCGGGGGCACGACGAGGAGGGGGACGCAGAGGCACGCTATCGATTGGAGGAGGAGGAGGAGGAAGGAGGAGAGGCAGTAGCATCCCGGAGAGAGGAAGCATCCCGGAGAGAGGAAGGGGTCCATTCTTCTTCTTCTTTTTCACGGAGCTCTCCCAGCTCCCCAACCAACAATTTACACTCAGGGTCCATTCTTCTTCTTCTCAACTAACACTCGTTCCAATCTTCTTATTCTTCTAAACTAACACTCATTCCAAACAATTTACATTCAGCGGCCAGGGGAGACGTGGAAGGCGGCGGCGCCCGGCGGGGAGGGAGGGGATGCAGTAGCAGCGGGGAGGGGGGAGAGAGAAAGAAGACAATATGGAAAGGATATTTTTATCAAAAACTTTGGGTCAAAGCTTTTGACCGTTAGTCCTACACGGTTTCCGTCCAAAGTGGGAGTATTTTTTCATTAATGCAAAACTGTGAGGTGCACCCTTAATATGGATAATTCAAGTAGGGGTAAGTCAAAATTTCTCAATTTAATAAGATATTTGAAACAATTATGCTATCTAGCTCCCAAAATATTTGGGCGACACCATCTTCCATTATGTGGCATATGACATGGCTGATGTCACCTCCGTTTTCCGTTATAAGTACTTCCAGTATACGTGTACGGAATTTCGACCCATAGTTAGACTTGTCTTGCTTAGCTTGATCCTGGTTTAATCTTACCTTGGTTTATTTTGGGTTCATCCTGATTCGGCTTGGCTTGGCTTTGTATATTTGGTTGGGCTCGGTTTGTTAGGGCTTGGCCCAACATGATAACCCCCCTCTTTATAAGCCACCAACCCCTTTCTCTCTCCTCATTCACTTCTTTATTTACTCTTTTTCTTCCTCCATTAACTCTCTCCACCTACCAAGAGCTTAGGCAAGTGCAGCTTGCTTCATGGAGGAACTCAATTTTTGTTGTTCCATTATCTTCTTCACGAGATTCTAAGACATTTTAGTACTTAGCATTTTTAATTTCCATGGTTCATTTCATGTAGATCTAAGTTGTTGCATTTTCGAGTCTTCATGGTTTTGATCTATTAAACTTGGTTGTTTCCGGAGATTGAGAGTTCCATATAGTAGGAATTTCAATTTTACGCAAGTTGGCTTTGGAATGGTTGGATTTCATTAAGTCTTGGCCGAGATAGGATATCTTGAGTTTCTTGAGTCCTATGGCTGTATGTCTCGGCCTTGGGAAGAAGACGAGCCTTTTACGCACACATTTTACGTGCCAGCATAGTGTTTTCTCCTTTTACACACACGTTTTACGTGCCAGCGTAGTGTTTTCCTCTTTTATGCACACGTTTTACGTGCTCGTGTAGTGTTTCCCCCTTTACGCACACGCATTTGCGTGCCAGCGTAATCTCTTCTACGTCGGGTTCATTCGAACTCTACGCAGGGGCTACTTCGTTCGCGTGGAATGCTCGCTCGCACAGAGCTCCGCTCGCGTAGAGTGCTCACTAGCGTAGAGTCCCGCTCGCGTGCAGTCTTGTTCGCGTAGAGAGCTGCCCTTCCTCGGTCTTGCCCGCGTAAAGCTAATTTACGCTCGGGGCCCCTTGGCCTAGCGTAGTTTTACTAACGTAGAGTCTTGAGCCCTTTGGCGTACCCCGATTGCCTTTCTATGTTCTTGCACTTTTGTCATGAACTTGATAATCACATATTGGATTGTATGATTGGAATGATGGTTGTACACGACATGGCCTAGTAAGTAAATTGATAAGAAATGACATGGCATGACATAACAAGTAAGCATGATGGGAACTATGGAATGTTGTTGCGACAGCTAGCACGGCATGACAAGAATGAATGGCCTGGACACCCTGGGCGATTGTGTTTGTACAAATGAACTATTATTGTCTTGCATCATGTCTAGGGCATGGACCCCTGAGTACCACGGTCAGGAATACCTACTTAAACTGACTAAGGCTAATAACTAGAATAATCCAGTAGCCATAAAGAGATTTCCCAGCTACAGGCGATCCCGTTATCTGGGCGTCCCATCATGGGATCTGTAACCTGCCGTCGAGTAGGGCACATTTCCAACACACTGTTATGTGTTGCACCCTTCAAGCTACTTAAGGGTACATGCATTTCTTGGACGATATACCCACATGAACTCAACCCCTAATTGCGTCTGGATAACCTGGATGGTCTGCAGGGCTTGTGGCTGTTGGAACATCGTATTGCATCTTGCTAGTAACTAGGCCTGTGATAACCCTAGTTAGTTAAAGTATCAAGCCGTACTTATTGCTTGGCCGTAAATGTTGGATGGAGTCTAATCAGTCTAAGCCTCGTCTCGTTTCAGTACCTGTCTGTCTTGGAATATGATTGCTTATGCTTACCTTATCAATAACTGATCGAAATAATTTCTCATCTCTTGATATTTATTGCCCTATTTAGATTTTAT
The DNA here is from genome assembly GCA_029216955.1 of Iris pallida. Lineage (NCBI taxonomy): Eukaryota > Viridiplantae > Streptophyta > Magnoliopsida > Asparagales > Iridaceae > Iris > Iris pallida. The sequence continues at coordinate 7,298,473 of JANAVB010042014.1, forward strand.
GTCTTATTTATCTTCTTATTTTATGTTCTGATATGCTGGTTTTAGTTCTTAAGTGAAGCCTCATTTGTGGCACTTGCTCTTTCTGGGATCTGACCCAGCTGGTTTTGCATGGCCAGATACCGGAGCAGCTCCAGAGGATCTTTCTACCTTCCAGCCAGATGGTGACCACGAGACGTAACCCTGGCAATGAGTGGATTTTATCTTTGGCTCTCCCACTATATTGTAAAAATATTCTTTTGAGGCGTTTAGCCGACGAGCATGTGTTAGCTCGATTGCACTTTACTTGCTGTCTGTCCACAGGCTGTAGCATGATTAATAAATCCTAGGGTTGATCATGTATGACTTAAACTCTTGCTAGTCTTCGTATTTTGTACGACTAGCTTCATGATCATCCAAATATGTAATGTATGGGACGCCTTACTATTGTATATTTGGTGCTCTGACATCTTGTAACTGCTATTACTTGATTGAGATTGAGACAATAGGCTTGTTCATGACCATAAGAGACTGATGGCTTGTAGTTAAACCCTCATGTATCTAGACAGCCGTGACCGTATAACGAGGTAGGTTGCACTTCAATATACGTAGCTGGCTGTGTCCGCCCCCGCTCTCCAGTATTCTGGTTTGTGGGACATGACACGGTTTAAGTGGTGGCCCATGCAGGTCTTGTGAATCAAGATAAGTGAGGGTTTACTGAATAGATATCTCAATCAGCACTCGCCTTTGATCTCTGCTCGTACCCTCTAAATTCCTAAAATCTTGACCTGATCACATGCTTGTATCTTTGATCTGTTCTGGTCATTCTTTATTGTTTTCTGTGTCGTCTTCTTCAGCGGCATTGCTCCTGGTCCTGCCAATCAGCCGGAAGAAGCTCAACGAGTACCCCCGCAATAAGAGGATCAAGCTCAGCACTCAGGAGCAGCTTCCCGAGTCATGCTTCCCGGAGGTCCAGAACCCCCAGTACAGCCAGTCCAGCCTGCAAGGCAGGATTATGAAGTCTTGGTTGGACTCATCAGGGAGTTGCTTGCATCACAGGATCGTCGAGGTGATACATTGCACCAGACAGTACAAGATGCTCTGAGCAGAGGTGGTCATCAAAGTAACAGTGTGGCCAACAGCTTCAAGCGCTTGAACCCTCCTTTCTTCGATGGCAGCGAAGATGCTATTGCTGCAGACGCTTGGCTGTAGGATATTGAGGTTATTCTAGAAGCAGCCAGGACCCCAGAGGACGAGAAGGTGGCCGTGGTGCGCCTGCAGTTATTAGATCTCGCCCGCAGCTGGTGGGCAGCGCAGGCCGTTGGATTAGTGGCACCTATTGCCTGGACAGTATTTTGTGAGAGATTCTAGACCAAGTACTTTGACGCTGTAGCTCGGTATGATCTACAGACGAAGTTTACTAATTTGAAGCAGATGGATAGGACGGTCGATGGATATGCGATCGAGTTTTTCAGGCTTAGTCGGTTTGCTCCCACCTTGGTGGAAATCGAGTTCGACAGAGCTCAACGGTTCCAGCAGGGACTCCACCTGGAGATTTTACTGGCAGTAGAGCACATTGAGCATCAGACTTTCGATGCAGTATTGAGAGCATCTAGGAGGCATGAGTATACCTCCCAGAGGATTGTGGACCGGACCGGAAGTCGGAAGCAGTCTCACGGCCAGATGAACCAGTCTTCAGCACCAGTCCCGGCAGCTAGGACTTTGACCATTGGAGCTCCGAGGCGGGCGGCTCCCGTTACGTCGACTCAGCATTCGACCCCGGCATATCCTCAACAGCAGCAGCAGAAGCAGTCTTCCGTAATAAGTTGCACTCATTATGGGAAGCCAGGGCATGTGGTATCAGAGTGTCGCAGAGCACATGGTTTATGCTTGGTTTATGGGGCACCGGACCACAGGGTTGGGAACTGTCCGAATAGGGGGAGTTCATCTTCTTAAACCTTTTCTAGTCCCTCGGTTAGGGGGCCAGCCCCAGTCTATTCCAGCAACAGCACCCATTTCCGAGGCCCTTGCCACCTCAGGCCCAAGCATTTCAGCAGTAGAACCCCCAGCAGTATGCACAAGTCCAAGCTCAGATCCAGAACCGCCAGAGAGGTTTCCAGTATAGGGCAAGGTCAAGTGATGGCCTTGACCGTGGAGGAAGAGTTAGCATCATGTAAGGTGGTGGCAGGTACTATTCTCGTCAACTCCTTCCCAACATCAACGTTATTTGATTCTGGTGCATCGCATTCATTTATGTCTACACGATTCGCAACATGGATAGGACTAGAGCCCGAGTCATTATCAGTAAGGCTCAATATACTTACTGGTAACGGACTTGTGGGAGTAGATAGAGTGTTTTCCTCATGTCGAATCGTAGATAGCAGTAGAGAGTTTCCCGCTAGGTTGATAGAATTTCCGATGGCCGATTATGATGTGGTCTTAGGAATGGATTGGTTGAGGGACCAGTATGCTAGAATAGATTGCCATATCGGCAAAATTATTTTTAGTATTCTTGGAGAGCCAGAGTTTTTATTTTTCCGAGACGGAATAGAACCTTCTCCCCCAGTGTTGCGGATGGCAGTAGCAGCCGCAGTTCAGTTTCCCAGAGTTGTAGAAGAGTTTCCCGTTATTTTCCCCGAGGAGCTTCCAGGTATGCCACCAGAGAGAGAGATAAAGTTCACCATAGACTTGATCCCTGGAACAGCACCAGTGTCAGAGAGAGTCTACCGGATGGCACCGTCAGAATTAGAGATCTTGTATAAGATGATTGGAGAACTCAGGACCAAGGGATTCATCCGTGCTAGTGGATCACCTTGGGGAGCCCTGATGCTTCTTGTGAAAAAGAAGGATGGTACGTCCAGATTATGTGTTGACTATCGTACCTTGAACTCAGTGACAATCAAGAACAGATATCCTCTTCCGAGGATAGATGATGTAATGCCCATGGTTCGTATTACGTATCTCGGTATACGTGTACGTATTTTGACCTATATTGTATGTCTTCCTGTTTGATTTATTTTAGCATTTCATTGATTGGTGCATCTTGGTTCGGTTCGGCTTGTTGGCTTGGTTCGATTTTTGTTGGAGAACCAACCCACCCCACCTACCACCACCATCACCATTTATTAACCTCCACTCTTTTCTCTCTCCTCATTTATTCTTCTTCTCCATCATTACTCCTCACCAACCTGAGAGAGAGTGGAGAGCTTAGGCAAGTACATCTTGCTTTATGGAGGAAGTCCATTTTTATTGTTCCACTATCGTCCTCATGTGTTTCTAACCCACTTTAGTACTTAGCATTTTTTATTTCTGTGGTTATAGATCTAGCTTTGTGGTATTTTTTGGTTTTCATGGATTTTGATCTATCAAACTTGCATATTTTTGCTAGTTGATGGTTCCATATTGTAGAGAATTTCATTCTGCCCCATTTTGACCTATGAAAGTTCGGATTTGGACTCTGGATGATGGAATTATGGAGCTTGGAAGCATGGCTTCATGGTGTTCTTCTTCTAGGAAATTGGAAGAAGAAGAACAGTACTTGACCGCATGACTATTTCATGCGGCAAGTGTTTTTTCTAGCCGCATGGCCATTTAAGTGAATATTTAATTTAATTGGCCGCATGAGCATTAATAAATTGCTGGCCGCATGGCCTTTGCAAGCATTAGCTGGCATGCTTATATTATTTTGGCCGTATGTGGCCACTCCAATTCTAGCCGCATAAGGCCAATTCTCTGCATGGCCATTAATACTATTGATTGGCCTTTTATTAATTGCATTATTTAATTACCTTTGGCCTTTTAACTAGTTGCATGCATTTAATGCGTGCATTAGCTTTTGCTTGCATGGAATTAAATAGTCAGTCGCATATGGCCAACACAAGGTTAGCCGCATGGCAATTTGCCAATTCATAGCCGCATGGGCCTTTTGGCCATTAGCATTAAATATTGCCAAGTGAGCCGCATGGCCCTTGGCCATTAGCATTAAATATTGCTTGCATTAAATATTAGCCATTAGCATTAGCATTAAAATATTGGCTTGCATTTTGCATGCAACCTGCTCATTGTGGCCGCAAATGCTTAGCTTGGCCGCATGCTAAGTTGTTGGCCGCATATGCTTAGCTTGGCCGCATGCTAAGTTGCTGGCCGCATATGTTTTAGCTTGGCTTTAGCTAATTGTATTTGCATGCATTGCATGCTTAGTTGCATGCTTATTAATAGCTTGGCCATTTAAGTGGCCGCATGTATTAGTATTGGTCATATATTTGCATGCATTTGCATGGGGCCCTTTAATTTAATAGTTTGTTGGCTGGCAACTAGTTGCAAGCTTATATATCATTTGCTTGCTTAGATATATATAACATTTGCATGTTTATATATTTAGTTAATGGCCTGTGTAAGCAGCTTGCATGCTTATTAGTTTATTTAGTTGCATGCTTATATTTAATTAGCATTGCTTGCTTATATATAAATGAGCCACATGGGCCAATGCCAGGTTGCATTTAATGCATGCATGCATACAAGCTTTGCTTGCTTGCTTATATATAAATGAGCCGCATATGGCCTAGCACATATGGCCGCATGGTCACTGTTTAATCTTGGCTGCACGGCCTTTCTAATAATTGTATGGCCGCTTGCATGCACGTACATTAGCTTTAATGGCATACTTGCATTAATTGCGGGTCCCACTATCTTTTGTCTTATTTGTCTTTGCAATTATATTATTATGATTAAATAATTGTGTGATTCTAAATTGCTTCCCTAAACACGAATTGTTAGTATAATGATTAATAGTGATTTGCTGGCCGCATATGGCCCAATTTTTCCTGAGCCGCATGAGTCCACGTCCTTGCCCCTGCTAATATTTAATTACTACATGAATGCTTGTGCCACATTAATTGTTCCCTGGCACGATGGTGACCCGTTGTAGTGCACTTTTGACAAATGACATGACATGATAGTGGCCCGTCGTGGCGCACTCCTGACAGTGAACTTAACATGATATAATGATATACTTGACATGATAGTGGCCCGCCGTGACGCACTCTTGACATGATAAACCTGACATGATATTTCTTAAAATGTTGTTGCGACAGCTAACCTGACATGACAAGTATGAATGACCTGAACACCGTGGGCGATTGTGCTTGTACAAATGAACCCGTCTTGTCTTGCATCATGTCTAGGACGGGGACCCCTGAGTACCACGGTCGGGGGTACCCACTGAAATTGACTAAGGCTAACAACTAGAATAATCCAGTAGTCATGAAGAGATTTTTCAGCTACAGGCAATCCCGTTATCTGGGCGCCCCACTTGGGATCTGTAGCCTGCCGTCGAGTAGGGCACATTTCCAGCACACTGTCATGTGTTGCACCCTCTAAGTCACCAAAGGGTACATACGTTTCCTGGACGATGTACCCACTTGAATTTAACCCCTAATTGCATCCGGATAGTCTGGATGGTCTGCAGGACTTATGGCTGTGGAACAATCTCACTGCATCTTGCTAGTAACTAAGGCTTGTGATAACCCTAGTTAGTTAAAGTATCAAGCCGTACTAATTGCTTGGCCGTAAAATATTGGATAGAGTTTACTCAGTCTAGTCTTGTCATGATCCTGTACAAGATTGTTACATGTCCTGATTTCTTATTTTATCTTGCCGATAAATGGTGGGAGAAACCAAGTTCTGTTCAGATGAAGGGTTACAACCCCGGTCCTTGTTTGGTTTACGGGTTGTAACCTGGTTATCTGAATAGTCCCATGGTTATCTCATCGTATATCACCTGTCATGCTTTTCCTTAATTACTGTCTTTTATTATGTAATTATATTCTTGTGCTAATTGCTGGTTTTAGTCCCTAAGTAAAGCCTCCTTTGTAGCACTTGCTCTTTCTGGGGTCTGATCCAGCTGGTTTTGTATGGCCAAATTCCGGAGCAGCTCCAGAGGATCCACCGACTTTCCAGCCAGATGGTGACCACTAGACGGAATCCTGGCAACGAGTGGGTTTATTTTGGCTCTCCCACTCTATTGTAAAAATATTCTTTTGAGGCGTTTAGCCGACGAACAAGTGTTAGCTCGTGTACATTTTTTTTCTTACTGTCTGCCTACGGGCTGTAACATGATTGACAGATCCTAGGGTTGATCATGTATGACTAAACTCTTGGGTGGCCTCACATTTTGTATGACTAGCTTCATGATCAGCTGAATATGTAATGTTTGGGACGCCTTACTATTATATATTTGGTGATCTTACATCTTGTAACATTTATTTGCTTTCTTGTGATTGAGACACTAGACTTGTTCATGACCTTAAGAGACTGTTGGCTTGTAGATAAACCATCATATGTCTAGACAGCCGTGACCGTATAGTGGAGTGGATCCTATTTCATTATACGTAGCTGGCTATGTCTGCCCCCGTTCTCCAGTATTCTGGTTCTGGGGCGTGACATGGTTTAAGTGGTGGCCCATGCAGGTGTTTGCAAAAACAAAAGTATGAAACTTTATTGATACAAACTTTGTAAAAGATTACAATTTGAATTCTGAAAATGGTACAACTGTAGGAATCCAATCTAGATGACGATTGCTTTATCCCTTGGACGATGTGAACTTTGAAGACGGAGCCTCTGAAGTTGAAGACAACTCTGGAATTGAAGGCAAAAAAGCCTCAGAAATTGAAGGCAAAAGCCTCGGAAGAATGCAGCAGCACTTGGGCAAGAACTCCTGGACTCTCTGAACTTTAAAGTCTGATCTCTCTATGATCTGATCTCTGATCCCCTTGAATGGAGACTTGAAACTCTATTTATAGAGTTTTGAAAAATAACTAACTTTAGTTTTTCTGGACTGCGCATGATGGATTGTGCAGCAATTGGATTGCGCAACAGTAGACTGCACAGGCAGTTGCTGGATCATGGGCCAACTGTCTTGGACACATGGCATCATTTGATTGAAATGCGCATGATCGTGTATAGACGGTTGCCACGTAATGAACAAATGATGGCATGAATGCCATGTGTATTTTGTCATTTATGTTGATAGAATGCGCAAACTGAATTGCGCTGGCTTTGGATTGCACAGACTTGGACTGCGCAGGAATGGATTGCGCCAACATGGATTGCGCTGCCAGCTGTTCGAGCGCCGTGCTGCACGATTAAACGAACGATCGCCTCGTTCTCCGTGCTGTCAGCTGTCAGGAAGATTTGATTGTGTCAGGTAATAATGATGATTTGCCACGTCAGCCTACGCGCTTGGTAGTGTGCGCAATCTAGTATGCGCAATCTGTATACTGCGCAATCTGATGTCTGCGCAGTCCATTTGAAAGATTCATTTCTTGATCTTCTGACTTTTTTGATGTGTGCAACTTGATTTTTTTAGGCCCTACAAGACCCCCTTCAAAGTTTTCGAAATATGAATTTATTCAAAATTTCGAAATACTTTGAATTTTGAACTTTCATTTAGATTGCGCATGAAATGAGCTGTCTGCGCAATCTGAGGGATTAGCCCTATTTTTTAGGCGCAATCTAAGGCGACCGTTTCGTTTTCAAAAACTATAAATAGTCCTCTTCACACTTCGAAGTATTCTTTACTTTGCTTTCTTCGTACACTTGAAAGAGAAATTCCGAACCCTTTCCTCCTTTCTTCTCCGACGATCTCCATGGCGCCTAGACGATCCTCCGCCGCTGCTAAGGGCAAGGCCCCCGTCGAGTCATCGGCTAGGGTTGCGCGACGTGCTTCTCGTCACGAAACTGCTCATCCAGTACTGCTAGGTAGATGACCTAAAAAACTCTTTTTAGGGTTCTGATCTCACTTATTCTTTCAGAATCCATCTCTTTTTAGAGATGTGATCATACTGCACCACCCTTTTTAGGGTTCTGGTTGCACAAATAAGTTCGCTCTTCATTTTTATGAAGGACGACATTCTGCGCAATCGGTTGAACTGTGCTGGCAAACGTCAGCACAATTTGCTGATTTGCGCGAGACTACTAGCACAAACTGATGACTGTTTGTTTGCGCAGTCTGATTATTGCGCAATCTGATATCGCGCAATCTGATGTTGCACAATCTGATATTTGCGCAAACTGATGACAGAATCTTTGACTTGACTTGTACTGAACTTTTGTTTTCTCCGTCTGATGCAGTTAATACCAGAGAAGATCCTGGATATGAGGATTTTGTAGGAACTCTTTCAGAGTCAGAATACAAAGAGGACCTATCCCATGTGCACTATCCTCAATATGATCTGCCAACTTTCCGTCAGGCTATTTTGATAGCCCAAGATAATGAGACTCTGCTATGTTTGATGAATAGACAGCCTCTGGAATCAGCAGACGCTGTCATTCTCAAGAAGCCATTATTCTTGTTCGGCGATGCTTTTGAGAAAAGTTCTCAACCGAGGCCAAGGATGGAAGAAAGGATTGTCCATCAGAAGGATAGGTCATTCTCGATACCAGATATTTCCCGCTGCCTTCCCTTATCCCGGTATGCTCATGCGAGCTATCCGAGGAAGATGGAATGGAACCTTACACCTTTCCAAGATGCCCGTCCAGGAAGGATTTTTGTGAAGAAGGGGCCAAACAAGAAGGACATGTTCTACAGTTCCTCAGAACGATACAGTGTCTTGTTAAGAGGTTTGAAACCCGGTTGTATTCCGCCGAAGAATTCTTCCTTGTTATTGCCTGTCAGAACTCCAATATTCACAAATGAATTTGCAAAGGTCGAAGGGAGGTACCCAGATCAGGACCTCAGATTAACTGGACTAGTGAATCCAGATTTTAAGAGATGGAACTGCATAGCAAACTGGATTTTGACCAAGTTTGAAAATAAACTTCAGCAAATCAATTTGTACCAAGCAGTGCATGCCACTGTTTATGGTTTTGCCCCTAACTCGCAACTGTTCTTGGCTCTAGCAGAAAGATACAATTACAGGACAGGGACTTTCATGACTCCCGGCGGAGAGATCGGGTTTGCACTTCATGAGATGCAGTTCATCTCTTACTTGCCGATGGGGAATACCCCATATGAGGAATTTGTCCCAACTAATGATGAGTTGGACAAACTTAGAAGGAGAATGCAGTCATGGTAGCAGTCTTTGAAGAACTGCTATGTCATTATAAAATCTGCTCTTTGTATTACCAAAGCGGTACATCCAATACTTGTTATTCATCAAAATAGTTGCCTTATCTGTTCTTCAACCATATCAAAGAAAAGAAGACCAAGGAACATGACAAATGCTATCCTGACTTCTTTAATCCACTGAGCAATACAGAAGTGGTGAAACTGATGGAAGGAAGTGGGGATTTGGATGAAGAGATGAAGAATGATCTTCAATGTCCTCCTCTGAAGAAAGGAGATACTCTAGAGAGTTATTTGAGAGTAGGATATAGATTTATGTCAAAAGAAGCCCAATTAGCAGGGTTTCTGACGTATTGGCTCCGTCGGTTTGTAGTCCCAGGATCCAGTGCCGTAGACCGCTTCCATCGCGGTGTTCTTTTTGCCGCCGTTAGATTAGTTTTCGGCTACAAGATGGATCTTTTGTCAGCGATGACTTGTAGGTTGAATGCCAGTCTTCGTCTGTACGTTGATCTGATGTTGAAAGCTAAAGGAGAAAAAGAATTTCCTCGGCTAGAATTACCGTATACATATCTGTTTGGGTGGTTGCTTCTTCACCATCCTACTTTGATGGACCCCGGCATGGGACCAGTCGACGGCAGCTTTTTGCAGAGATACTCTCATAGTAAGTGGAAATACACTTCTTTAAGAGATTGTAGATATGCTCTGAACCTGAGCAAAGGATGGAACTTTTGTTGTACTGCTCCTTCTGCCGGATATGAACAAATGCCGACAAATATGATTGACTCGAAGATACAACCTTTGAGCCGTGCAGCTTTTGAGTGGTTGAAGACAATTCGACCGTCCCATTTGGTGTATCGGTTTGAAGAAGAATGTTATTTAGAGCCATATCTCCCCAGTCGATTTGCTCGACAGTTTGGGTACGACCAATTCCATGTGGGAAATGCCATCACGTGCCTTCAAGGAAAGGGTTTCTTGATAGATGGGGCCCGAGCTTGGGCTTAATATAATGCTCGAGATACGAAAGTAACGTTCTCGATGCCAGTAAATAGCAATCATGGCCCTCGGATGCTATTTACATACTCAGTATTCTATACATCTTCGAACACCTTTGCTGAGAATTTCAATCTCGCGGATATCTTCGCGTCTTCAACAAGACTGAAGAAGGGAGGAGTCGTCACGTCGCTCCTAGGAAATGATGAGGTGCATGAACCAGTAGATGCACCCCTAGAAGTTTCAAGGGACATTATGTTCCCTGAAGAGGTAAACGCAGCATTGCGTATTTCTTTGAAGGTGGCTAGATCTCCAGCCAAGAAGAGGAGAAGAGAGGAGCCTCCCGCTCCGGCAGTAAAGAAGAGACTGGTCTTAGATCATTCCTCTGAAAAGATTACCACTAGATCTCAATCTCGGCAGCTGGCCGAGACAATTCAGCAAGAAGAAGCTACCACACCGACCTCTGTTCAAAGACAAGTCGAGACAATAAATGTAGAGAGTCCTGAAAGACCTCTACACAGAAAGAAAAGATTGGTCCGTAAATGTCAAGTTTTGTCTTCGATCGTGGCAGATGCTACAGCAGGAATCACCATGTCTTCTCCCACTCCTGTTTCTGAATCTGGGAATAAAACTCTTAGTCCAGAACATAGGGAAGAGATTGAACAGAGGGAAGATCTTGATCCGAGAACTGAGGCCGAAGAGCCCAGAGAAAATATTATGGAGGAAGAGCAAGATGTTGTACGACCTCTTTCACCTGTCGCGGAGACGACTCAACTTCCTCCTACTCCTAGGACCCTCCGCGAAGAGGAAGATCGTGAAGTGATTGCAGCTCTAGAAGATTGCAACTACAGCCCACTGGAAGACTATATTGACCAAGCTGCAACTACCAGTAGGAATGCACCAGAAGAAGGTGAAGATGAGGAGAGCTCTTCGTCCGAGAATATTGATGAAGATATGCAAGATCCCGAAAGGGATGATGAAGTGCATATATCTCCTAATGCTGCCGATGATACCTTAGATCCTAACAAGAAAGTTGAGGTAGAAGCATCTCCAGAAACTGTCGCTGATACCTTGAATCCTGAAGAGGATGTTGAGGTAGAGGCATCTCCAGAAAAAGCAGCAGATGAAGAAGCTCCGGAGGAAACTCCCGCCACTGATCCTCAAGGTATAGAATGAAATTAGCAATCTCCTTTTAAATAGATTGATAGCTAACATCTTTATTTGTATTTCCTGCAGATCGTGAGACTCCTCCAGCACCTCCGACATGCACGGACATAGTGCCTGTAACGACGATGATTGCTAGTAGCAGTCATCATTTATCCTGTGGTTCTGAAGCGGGCGGTAGCCAAGCTGTTATGGCTGAAGCTACCTCTGTTCAGCTAGAGTCTATTCCTGCAGATGATAGGCTCATTGCTGGATTCAACCATGGTAAGACAGTTTACATCTTTAATCTTCTTGGACAATAGCAAACAACAGGCAAAAATGACAATCTTTACTTTTGCAGAGAAACAACCAGGAGGGGCAACTAGCTCCACTTTGGCTCCTTTATTCAAAGAGCCCGCTGTCCAGATGTAAGAAATTGAACATCCTGCGGCCTCGTCATCAACTGGAGTAGCTGCAACCCCTGGTGCTCTGGCGACTAATCAGCTCGTAATCCAATCATTCACCAGATGTTTCTTCCAGTCTTTGGGACCTCTAGTTAATAGAATGATGGATAAAGAAGATGCGGATTTTTTTATGGTTAGAGGTCCGACTTCTTTCCTGGTGAAGGCCATCCGGGAACAGGGTGATGAGGCTCAGGCCACTCTCCTTGATCATATATTGAATGAACTAGAAATCTCCATAAAGAACTACAAGGAACTCAATAAAGGGGAATTGGAACCTCTAGTACAGGCAGAGTTTGAACGAATGGCTCAAGCAGCTGACATTGAAAGGGTGAATCTCCAAAACCTCTTGGAGGCTTATTCTGCAAAATCTGCTGAGTATCAGTCCACGCTAGAATCAGTGACCTTGGTGGCTGAGAGAAAAAAGCAAAGAGCTGCTGAGCTGAGAGCAGAGATTGCTCGTCTCCAGAAGGAATTAGAAAATGAAGTTACTGATCATCAACTTGCAATCCAACAATTCAATGCTCTGATTCAAGAAAGGAATGAGTACGTGGCAGCTCATGATGCCGAGATTACTCGCCGAACGGTAACCATGCCCGTTTTCAATGAAGAAAGCGGGATGGAAGAGGCCAGAAGGAGGGTGATGTCTACTCGTAAAGAGCGGCTACAAACTCTGAAGCAACAGATTGCTAATCTGATAATGCCTCCGTCTTAGCAGAATATTTTGTATCTTTATGTGTTTTTGTAATGTCTCATATTTTGATTAATAAAAGATATTTTGTTGTGGCTCCATTATTTGTTGCATATCTTGTTCAGATATAAATAATAGAGATAGAAAATATATTCAGAGGTGCAAGACATGATATATTTCTTGATGATTTTGTAGGAAAATAATTATATTCATTATATCTGCTCAGAGGTAATATGGACGTGGCAGAATATATCAAATATTATTATTTCAATTGACAACTTAATCACGGACGATAAGTTGCTGATGTGGATGAACGAAAATGAATCGTCATAATGAATAGATGAACGGATAAACCGTCGGATGGTGATGAACGGATGAACCGTCAGGTGATAATAAATGAACAGATGAACCGTCGGGTAATGATAAATGAATGGATGAACCATCGGATGAATGTGAATGAACGGACGAACCGTCGGATGAATATGAACGAATGAATCGTCAGGTTGTAATAAATGAACGGATGAACCATCAGGTGAAATGTGAACGGATGAACCGTCAAATAATTGTGAATGAACGGACGAACCGTCGGATGATGATGTCGTTTCATTATTTGAAGAACCTCTTCCTATAAATAGAACAGAAATCTGACAGGAATGAACACTTCCACTTTTCAACATAAAAAAATGTCGTTTGGAGATGCATTCAAGCAAGCTGAAATCGCCCCAAAGGTTGAGACGGACATTGAAGAACGTTCTGCTGATCCAGTTCAGCCAATGCAAGTAGAAGCAGGCGAACTTTCGTCTGCGCCCAAGCCACCACGAGACATCCTAGACTTTCTGCTTGAACCAGGAAAAACTGAAGAGGAGGAAGCCATGAGGATAGCTGCTTGCAAGTTCCTCGTGGGCTCCAGCAAGGAGGTTCTCGGCTCTTTTGCTGACCGTGTCTTTGAGAAGGACGGCAGTGGTCCGCGTCCCAATGTTAAGAAGGATGATAGTGATCTCCCTTAATATCATGTAATATCATTCATGATGAAATAAAATTTTATTTATGAACTTGAACTTGTCTGATGATTTACAAGCATTTATATTTACACATAGTACTTTTTAAGGAACTTGCCATTGATAGGTATCATTGTAATTTGACCGTCGAGCTCTGAGAGTTGATAGGCTCCATTTCAGAAGACTTTGTTTACAACATAGGGACCTTCCCACTTCGCGTCAAATTTGCCTTTGCTTATATGAGTCATAGTCATAGGACGTCTGACTGTTAGAACAAGTTCTCCTTGTTGGAAGGCTCTGACTTTAACTTTGCGGTTGAAAGTCTTCGAGATGCGAGCTTGGTATAATTCAATGTGCTGCTGAGCCATTAGCCGCTTCTCGTCAAGTGCCTCTAATTCTTGAAGTCGAAGAAGATCGTTGTTCTCTGTAGTGAGTTCATTAGCAATAGCAATCCTTAAAGAAGGAATTTGAAGTTCCAGAGGAAGAACTGCTTCACAACCATACACCAAAGAAAAAGGTGTAAAGCCTGTAGGGTTGCGGACCATAGTACGGTAGGCCCATAGACATTCACCAAGTTTCTCGCTCCAGTTCTGCTTGTTAGTGGATACGAACTTCTTGAGGAGCTTGATAATGGTTTTGTTGAAGGCTTTAGCTAATCTATTAGCAGCAGGATTGTAAGCTGTAGAAGCGACATTGTCAATTCGGTGATCATCGCAGAATCTGGTAAACTTCTGGCTGATAAATTGAGGTCCGTTATTGTGGATGATTCTTCGAGGTACACCAAATCGATAGATGACATGGTGTTTGACGAAGTTGATGACACTGTTGGTCTTGAGTTCAACCAGAGGTATAACTTCGGCCCATTTGGAGAAGTAATCGGTTATTGCTAATATGAACTGATGTCCTCTAGAAGAAGGAGGATTGATAGGACCTATGACATCCATGCCCCAAGCTTCGAAAGGCCAGGAAGCAGCAGTCGGATGAAGAAATTCCGACGGTTGATGAATGAAATCCGTATGGATTTGACAAGCACGACATTTTTTTGCATATTCAATGGCATCTGATACCATAGAGGGCCAATAGTAACCCATTCGTCGGATGCGATCCTGTAGCTTAGGACCGGGTTGATGTGCTCTACAGACACCGTCGTGAGCTTCACGCAATACTTGTTTTGCCTCATCACCAGCAAGACAGCGTAGAAGAAGACCGTCGTAAGTTCGCCGATAAAGAGTCTTGGTGGTTTGATTATAGTAGAATCGGAGAGATCGTCATCGAATACTCGTAGCCTCCTTAGGATCTTCGGGGAGTATGTCATGAACCACGAAGTCGATGAAAGGAGTTCTCCAGTCTTCATCAATAACGTTGACTTCAACAAAGTTGTTGAACTCAATATTATGATTATTTTCAATGCAAAATAGCTCTCGATTAGAGACAACCACCACCTGCTGTCTTTTAACAGGGATGGCTAGGACAGCTGTAAGGTTGGCTAAGGCATCTGCTTCGATATTACAAGCTCGACGGACATAGTCGATGAAGAAAGCTTTGAATGATGTAGCCATGTTGATCGCTGCTTCATGATAAGGCACCAAATCTTGATGTCGAACTTCATAGGTTCCTCTAACCTGATTGACAACCAGCTTAGAGTCGCCGTAAACTTTGAGATATTCGATATCCAATTGCTTGGCAAACTGAAGGCCGATGAGTAGAGCATTATACTCTGCTACATTGTTGGAACAGGGTTCATCTAGAGAGTAAGCTCTTTGGATGGTCAATCCATCTGGAGAAACGAGAATAACTCTGACTCCTGCTACAATGGCACCATTTGGTCCAATTCTGGATGCACCATCAAAGAATAGACGCCAGGTCGGAAATTCTTCAGAGATCAGGTTGACTTCCAACGCCTCGTCTGGAATTTCAACGTAAAGCTTGGATGTTTCTGATACAGGATGAGCCGCCAAGAAATCTGCCAATGCTTGACCTTTGACAGACTTTTGAGGAACATACACCATGTCATATTGGGCTAGAAGAATGGCCCATGTAGCCAGCCGAGAATTGAGTGTACTGGGCTTTTTTATGAGTACCCGAAGAGGGTTAACTCGAGATATGACATGAATAGTTTGACCGATGATATAATGCCTTGTCTTTTGAACAGCGAACATAAGGGCTAGACATTCTTTTTCAACCGGACTATAACGGTGTTCAGCACCAATCATAGTACGACTGAGATAGTAGATGGCCTGTTCATGACCTTCTTTATTCTTTTGGGCGAGTAAAGCATCCAATGAATGGTCCATAGCACGGACGTACATTAAGAATGGAATGCCCGAGATTGGTAGGACCAAGACTGGTGGGTTTATGAGATATCGTTTGATGTCGTCGAATGCTTGTTGACATTCTTCAGTCCAAATAAAAGATACACCCTTCTTCATTAGTTGAGTGAATGGTCTACAGCGTCCAGACAAGTTCGAAATGAATCTCCTGATGTACACAAGTCGACCTTGGAATCCTCGTAGCTCTTTTAGGTTGCGTGGAGGACGCATCTTTTGAATGGCTTTGATCTTCTCGGGATCCACGTGTATACCCTTAGAGGTAATGACGAAGCCGAGAAACTTGCCACTAGAGACACCCAAGAATGACTTGGTGGGATTCATCTTGAGCTGATGTTGGTGCATGAGATTGAAAATTATTCTCAAATCTTGGATGTGATCTTCTTTCAGACGACTTTTAACAGCGATATCATCAACATAACATTCGACTGTTTTACGAAGATGTTCTCTGAAAATGGTACTCATAGCCCGTTGGTAGGTTGCACCAGCGTTCTTGAGACCAAATGGCATCACTGTGTAGCAATAGACTCCCCGAGGAGTGCAGAAAGATGTGTGTTTTTCATCTTCGGGATTCATCTTGATCTAATTGTATCCAGAGAATCCATCCATAAAAGATATTCGCTCGAACCTACAGGTATTATCAATCATGACGTCCGTAATAGGGAGAGGAAATTCATCTTTCAGACATGCTTCATTAAGATCCCGAAAATCAATACAGACTCGAACCTTGCCGGTTTTCTTCAGGACTGGAACAACGTTGGCTACCCAATCAGGATGTTGTTCTTCTCGAATAAAGCCACAAGCGATAAGCTTCTTGACTTCATCATCGATTGCGTCCATCATTTCAGGCTTGAATCGCTGTTGCTGCTGTTTGACTGGTTTAGCATTAGGCAGAATGTTCAGTTTGTGAGTAGCAATTTTGGGATCTAAACCTGGCATGTCTTCGTAACTCCAAGCAAAGACATCAATGTATTCTTTAATGAGAAGAATCAACTCTTGCTTATCTGCTTCTGAAAGATTCTTGCTAATAAAGATTGGACGAGGTGATCCGCTTTCTCCTACATCAACTTGAACTAATTGATCTTCAGTAGGAGGTTCTCTTTGTTCAAATCGGAGTACCCACTGATTATCCATCTGTTGAGCCCAAGGATCTGTTTCAGGATTTTCTTCAACGTCTTCATCATAGCCTTCCGGAAGTTCAGCGGAGACCATATTAGAAGATACGATCACACGATGGACTTCACCAATACTGGTGTCAGAATCCCATGACCTGGAATCAGAAGAGTTAGAGCGTTCTTCGCTATCAGAGTCGGAGACTGCTGGGGATAACATCGGAGGAGAAGCATATCCGAGACCTCTTCTGGTCTTGCTGTAATACGTATCAGATTTTCCTTTTGGAACAGCCGTACGAATAGGAGTTCGTCTACCCTTACCGTAGTTAAGGCCATTTTTAAAGTCATAACCCATCTTTCGGATGATGTCTTTTGATTGTTGACTATAACGACGGAGTTGTAGATGTCCTGTATCGTTAAGCTTGCTATCATCCGTATAGCTGAATTGTTGTTCTGGTCCTTTACTAAAAAGTATTAGACTTTCACCTTTTTTTCGAGCAGGAACAATACGGTAAGAGTCATCTGGATCTCCAAATGAGACTTCTGTTTGAAGAGATTGTACAACTCCCATTGTAAATGATTGGAAGCTATCTAACATATCCAAATAGCATTTAGTATGATAAATAACATCAGTATACTAGAAAGTAGATGCTTTTTCATTGATCTGTACATTTGTATTTACAGCAGGACCTTTAGCCTTAGCAGGCTTGGTCAGATTAATTACAAGAGGAGGAGAAGAAGAACGTGGAAGAGGCTTGTTACGACGGAGGTCGATGACAAGCGGCTCAGAGGAGGTGAGCTCCCTTTTTTCTTTGTTGTGAGTTAAATCAACAACAAGTGGCACAGAGGAAGTGAGCTTCTTTTTGTCCTTGCTCCGACGTAAGTCGATGACAAGTAGCTCAGAAGAGGTGAGCTCCCTTTTATCTTGATCGTCATCAACCGATTTCTTCTGAACTGGCAAGTGAATAGCCAGTGGTTTAGAAGATTGAGGATGAGAAACACGTCCTTTGACAGGTATGATGAGAGTGTCATTGGGTACTGCTTCTTGGTCTTCTTCGGTATCCATGGCCAATACCACTTTCATAAATTCTTCCTTGTACATACGAGCGTCATTGTAATACGCTTCGACACCCTTGAAAGGATAAAGGTCTGCAACTTCCTTGTGAACTTGTCCTTTGTCATCAACATATTTAAAGCATTGATGAAGAGTCGATGGAACAACATTGTGTTCATGGAGGAAGGGTCTTCCCAGAAGAGCGTTATAAGAACAACCATGATTGTCAATGATATAAAAGGTCACATTTGTGCGAAGATTGCCTATTTGGAGTTTTAGGCGAATCTTACCCAAAGGTTCACTCCTTCCTTGGTTGAATCCCAAGATAGTAGTGATTGTACTTGAAAGACTATGAACTGGTATTTTCAATGCGTCCAACATCGTCTTTGGCATGATACTGAGAGTAGACCCTGGATCTATCAGGATATGATCGACTTTCATCGAATCGATATATCATGTATAGTAGAGAGGACGATCATGTCTATTATCCTCCAACAGCATATCATCCTGAGTGAAAGTGATGTTTGGAATTAACTCCAGGACACTATGACAGTGACGGCAAGAGACTGGTTCTGATTTTGGCTTTTTGATGAGAGTTAAGCAAGTTTCAGCCTGCATCAGAGCTTCACTTAAAGTTTCTCGAGTCTCTTTGGAAAGACACAAAAGCTCGAAGATTGATAGCCTAGCCGGTGTATTGGCTAATTGAGCCAATATATCAAAGTTGTACGGCTTTTCAAGTCCTGTAGGAGATGATTTCTTCAGGGGTTTATCAAAGCGGACTTGTTGCTTGCCTTTGTCAGCCGTCATTAGCTTGGGAGGAATAGGTACTACAACTGGTAAAGATGTAGAAGGGATCTCTTCAGTAGAAGCAGGTTGTGCTGGAGCAGGTTCAGAAGAAGAAGCAGGATTCTCTTGAGCTTCAGAATGATCTTTCAAATAGGCTTTCCCTGATCTGGTGTCTAATAGAATTTCCTCATCAAATATGGGGTCAAAGACACCATGTTGCAAATCTTCGTCTTGTCTTTAGAACGATCTTTCTTCTTAGAAGAAGAGAAAACCTTGAACTCTGGAGCAAGATCGGGGTGAATCCACATAATTTCGCCGTTGTCAAGAGACAAGGGGACGAGACCTTCATTTGGTGGAGGAGGAAGATTCTCAATCTCAAGAGTAGCTTTGGGAATAGGAATAACGCCGTGTTGTACCATCTGCGGAGGAAAATCACCAAACTGAACTGAAACCATGTTTGCAGTCACGGTCTTCTCATCTTGCTGTAGAGTAACGACACCAGCATTGACAAGCTCTTAAATTTTGCCCTTGAGCACGTAGCATGCTCGAGTGGGGTGTCCAATGAATCTGTGGTAGACACAATATATAGGATGATCAGTCTTACCGACTTCATCAGGTTTCTTTGGATCTGGAAGCTGAATCTTGTTGCTTTTGAGTAAGCAATCAAAAATACTTGCAGTGTCATTCTCATCAAAGGAATACTCTACTTTCGGACGAGGTTCCCTTGGTTGCGGTACAGAAGGAGTGGAAGTAGATGTAAGTTGAGCTACATTAACAGCTAGAGACTCTTTACTCCTCAGATTGATGTTCAGAATCTCCTTGTTCTTGCGATTGTTCTGACAATTACCGCCACCTGAAGCCTGATGTTCATCCCGGTCAGGGTTAGACATTTGTACCCCCAACTGCTTGAACTTCTCAGCACTCACTTTCGCAGCTTTGGCGTTGACAATAAAGGATGGCCAATCTTGGAACTGAGTTGAGCCTGTCCATATGCTGATGATAGGCAAAAGATTTGCCTTACAGGTGTCTATGGTAACAGCAGCAGGAGTCCCTGAAGGCATTTTCAAGGCTTCTCGGCGGAACCGTTCGATGAAACTTTCAACAGTTTTATTATGTTTCTGTTTGATTTTGTTGAGGGCCGACATAGTCATGTTATTGAATCCCTCATAGAATCGTTCCAGAAAGATTTGTTTAAGACCTGAGAAGGAAGTGATACAACCATCGGGCAAACTTCTATACCAATCATATGCTACGCCGGCTAAACAACCGACGAACACTCTGGTAAGAAGAGCGTCATTTGGTTGGAGTTGAACAGTCATTACCTCGAAGTGATTGATGAATTGGCTTGGTGAGGTGCTGCCATCAAACAAAGAGATCGTTGGGATCTTGTACTTTGGCGGGAACGGGACTTCCTTCCATTCAATTGGATAGGGCTGCTTGATCCCCGACCTTTGCAAGTTGTCTTTCTCTTTGAAGGCTTCGAACTGAGTTCACAAGAGTTTGACAGCTTCATTGGCATCTTCCGATGACGAAGAAGGAGCAGGTTGAGTTAGAGTGGTAGGAGGAGGAACAGCGTTGTAAGCACTACCCCCAGCCCCTGACTAACTGGGTGTAGTTTGAACTTGTACTTGTACAGGAGGTATCTGAGGAGATACTATCCCCAGCCCAGCATTAACAGGTACCGAAGATGCTATGATCTCCGGACTCGCAGCAGGTACAGTCGGTGGTGTGGCATGTTGTGCTACTATGATAGAATGCATACTAGCAACCATTTTAGCCATGGTCTTTAGCTTGTCTTCAAGTGCAGCGATTCGCTGTTCTTGATTTGCTGAAGTTGAAGCATCTGGATCATCATTGACAACGTAAGCCGTGACTTCTCTTGGTACAGTGGAAGACACTATCTGTTCAGAACTTTCGTTATATGCATCATAGTTGGAGAAAGAGTCGTCTCCTGACTGAGAAGTAGGAAGATAACTCGAATGGTTTTGAGGAAGGTTCCTTTGACCGATTGTATCTCGGCTTCGGGAACGGGTATGTTGAAATACTCCTTCAGAAGATTCTTGAAGTAAATCCAAATACCGTTGGCTTGGTCGGCGAGATTTGCTATGTTTGGAACATTTTCTACCCCCAGTGTCCTGGGAAGTCATGTTGACAGAAGCGTACAAGACTTCATCTTCATCCTCAGACATCGGTTCAGATTTAGCAAAAGTCAAACGATCGAAGACAGATCGCTTTGTTGTTTGACAACAACACTTGATGATGACTTTATGATTGCAATGATGATCAGATGGTTGAACTGAAGGTGTTGAGATAGTATCCCGCTTTTGTCTGAGATGTTCTCGGAGATCGGGAACAGCAGCAGGACGAGAAAAACTCTGAGGGATCTGTTCTTTGATAATATTCGGAATATGATTCCGATTCTTCAAATGTTTAGTCCCTTGAGTGTACAGGGAAGTTCTCACTTCATTGGCATAAGTGTCGGGATCTTTGACCCTGGAAGTTTGTCTTTGATGTTTGATCTTCGGCATTGGTTGTTTGCGTTTCGCCGAAGTAGGCCTGTTGAGATAAGTCCTTAGATCTGCAAACTCACCCCCAGGGGTTTCTGTTTGAGACACCAATAATTTTCCCTGTCTTGAACAGGATATTTTGAGAGTTGGGAGGTCTTGGAACTTTGCTACCGGAGTAGGCAGAATACCTCTTTGATCAGTACAAGTTCTCTTGTCATGAAGAAAAGAAGAATCCTTATTTGAAAGAGTTCTAGTACTGATTGGTGCAGAGGCACGTTCAGATTGATCTTCTACAGTAAAAACTGAAGAAGATTGAGAAAAGACCAAAGGGCCTTTTCCTTTGTTTTGTGAAGAAGGGTTAGCTAAAGAGCGTTTTCCTCTGTTGTCTTCCAAGTCATGGGACAAGGAAGTTTGAGAAAAGACCAACGGGCCTTTTCCTTTATTTTGAGGAGGAAGAGGAATAGCCAAAGGACTACCCCCAGTGGATTGCTTAGAAGCAACAGTGTGTTTGGAGGGAGGAATAAAGTTTTTTCTTTTATTATGAGAAGAAGAGAGTTTAGCCAATAGGCTGTCACTCTTGGATTGCGCAGGCATGCTTTGCGCATGGGTGGATGGTGCACTGGTTCTGGCCACAGAGACTGTGGTTTGCGCATCAGGAGTTCTTGCCACAGAGTGCTTATGGTGGACTCTGGTTGTTGGAGTGTTGGTTTGTGCAGGAAGATTGGCAGCCAACTGCGCCAGAGACATAGGAGTCTTGCACTTAGCCAAGGCAGCATATAAAGTACTCTGTATACTGGCAACAGCAGATTGTGCAGCATTAGTTGAGACAGATTGTGCAGCAGACTTGATGACAGAAGCTTTGGACTGCGCAGCAGTCTTGCTGGCAGACTGCGCAGGAGTCTTGCTGGCAGTATCAATAGACTGCGCTGCAGTCTTTGGGACCCACACTGGGCTCACTTTGCTTGTGGCAGAAGTGGTTGCAGTATGAGGAGTGGTCTTGGAGGTGATCATGGCCTCGTAGGCTGTCTGGTTGATCTTCACAACCAGTGTCTTCTGCGTCTTTCCGATAGACGCTACGTCACATTGAGTTGTCACTTCTTCGTCGGAGGAGAAAGTCGTCCCCAGCAGAGTCGCCATTTTGTTTGCAAAAACAAAAGTATGAAACTTTATTGATACAAACTTTGTAAAAGATTACAATTTGAATTCTGGGAATGGTACAACTGTAGGAATCCAATCTAGATGACGATTGCTTTATCCCTTGGACGATGTGAACTTTGAAGACGGAGGAGCCTCTGAAGTTGAAGACAACTCTGGAATTGAAGGCAAAAAAGCCTCAAAAATTGAAGGCAAAAGCCTCGGAAGAATGCAGCAGCACTTGGGCAAGAACTCCTGGACTCTCTGAACCTTAAAGTCTGATCTCTCTATGATCTGATCTCTGATCCCCTTGAACGGAGACTTAAAACTCTATTTATAGAGTTCTAAAAAATAACTAACTTTTAGTTATTCTAGACTGCGCATGATGGATTGCGCAGCAATTGGATTGCGCAACAGTAGACTACGCAGGCAGTTGCTGGATCATGGGCCAACTGTCTTGGACACATGGCATCATTTGATTGAAATGCACATAATCGTGTATAGACGGTTGCCACATAATGAACAAATGATGGCATGAATGCCACGTGTATTTTGTCATTTATGTTGATAGAACGTGCAAACTGAATTGCGCTGGCTTTGGATTACGCAGACTTGGACTACGCAGGACTGGATTGTGCCAACATGGATTGCGCTGCCAGCTGTCCTCGAGCGTCGTGCTGCACGATTAAACGAACGGTCGCCTCGTTCTCCGCGCTGTCAGCTGTCAGGAAGATTTGATTGTGTCAGGTAATGATGATGATTTGCCACGTCAGCCTGCGCGCTTGGTAGTGTACGCAATCTAGTATGCGCAATCTGTATACTGTGCAATCTGATGTCTGCGCAGTTCGTTTGAAAGATTTATTTCTTGATCTTCTGACTTTGTTGATGTGTTCAACTTAATTTTTTAGGCCCTACAGCAGGTCTTATAAATCAAGATATGTGAGGGTTTACCGGATAGATGTCTCAATCAGCACTCGCCCTTGATCTCTGTCCGAATCTTCTAATCCCTTAGATTCTCGACCTGATCACATGCTTGTATCGTTGATCTGTCTTGGTCCTTCCTTATTGTTCCCTATGTCGTCTTCTTCAGCGACATTGTTCCTAAACCTGCCAATCAGCAAGGCGAAGCACCTCCCGTGGACCAGCAGCAACCAGAAGATCAGGCCCAGCACTTAGGAGCAGCCTCCCGGGTCATGCCTCCAGAAGATCCAGAACCTCCGGTACAGCCAGCCCAGCCCGCAGGACAGGATGATGGAGCCTTGGTGGGACTTATCAGGGAGTTGCTTGCATCGCAGGATCGTCGAGGAGATGCCTTGTATCAGGTCGTGGCAGATGCTCTGGGCAGAGGTGGACACCATGGAAACAGTGTAGCGAACAGTTTCAAGCTCCTGAACCCTCCATTCTTCGATGGCAGCGAAGACGCTATCATTGCTGATACGTGGCTTCATGACACAGAGGTGATATTGGAGGCAACAAAGACCCCAGAAGATGAGAATGTGGCTGTGGTGCACCTGCAGTTATTGGATCAAGCTCGCAGCTGGTGGGCGGCTCAGGCCGTTGGACTAGTGGCGCCTATTGCCTGGACAGTATTTCGTGAGAGGTTCCGACCAAGTACTTCGATGCGGTTGCTCGGTACGATCTACAGACCAAGTTCACCAATTTGAAGCAGATGGACAGGACGGTCGATAGGTATGCGGCCGAGTTTTTTAGGCTTAGTCGGTTTGCTCCCACCTTGGTGGCGACCGAGTTCGATAGAGCCTAGCGATTTCAGCAGGGACTCCACCTAGAGATTTTGCTGACGGTGGAGCAGTTTGAGCATCAGACTTTTGATGCAGTATTGAGGGCAACTATGAGGCACGAGTATACCTCCCACAGGATCGTGGACAGGACCGGTGGTCGGAAGCGATCTCACGGCCAGATGACCTAGTCGTCAGCACCAGCCCCGGCAGTCAGGGCTTTGACAATTGGAACTCCGAGACAGGCGGCCTCAGTGACGTCGGTCACGTCCTCTCAGCAACAGAAGTAGAAGCAGTCTTCCGCAATGGGCTGCACTCATTGTAGGAAGCCAGGACACGTTGTTTCAGAATGTCGCAGAGCTCAGGGATTGTGTTTGGCTTGTGGAGCACCAGACCACAAGATAGGATCCTGCTCGAATAGGGCCAGTTCATCATCGGCCCAGACTAGTCCCTCGATAAGGGAACCAGTACCAGTACAGCAGCAGCAGCAGTACCAGCTCCCGAGGCTATTGCCGCCTCAGACACAAGTCTTCCAGCAGCAGAGACCCCAACAGTATGCCCTGGTCCAAGCTCAGATTTGGAACCGGCAGAGAGGTTCCTAGCAGGATGTCTTCCCTCTTCCTTAAGCCTTCAAATTCCTTGCTTGCATGATTGATTGTTTGATTGATTGCTTAGTGTAGCTTGTCCTTGCAATCTCTAGCCACGTGATTAAATTCCGAGGACGGAATTCTTTTAAGGTGGGTAGAGTTGTAATGTCCGTGGTTCGTATTACGTATCTCGATATACGTGTACGTATTTTGACCCGTATTGCATGTCTCCCTGCTTGATTTATTTTGGCATTTCATTGATTGGTTCATCTTGGTTCGGTTTGGCTTGTTGGCTTGGTTCGATTTTTGTTGGAAAACCAACCCACCCCACCTACCACCACCATTACCATTTATTAACCCCCACACTTTTCTCTCTTCTTATTTATTCTTCTTGCCCATCATTACTCCTCACCAACCTGAGAGAGAGTGGAGAGCTTAGGCAAGTGCATCTTGCTTCATGGAGGAAGTCCATTTTTATTGTTCCACTGTCTTCCTCATGTGTTTCTAACCCACTTTAGTACTTAGCATTTTTTTATTTCTGTGGTTAATTTCTTGTAGATCTAGCTTTATGGTATTTTCGGTTTCCATAGATTTTAATCTATCAAACTTGCATATTTTTGCTAGTTGATGGTTCCATATTGTAGAGAATTTTATTCTGCCCCATTTTGACCTATGGAAGTTCGGATTTGGACTCTGGATGATGGAATTATGGAGCTTGGAAGCATGGCTTCATGGCGTTCTTCTTCTCGGAAATTGGAAGAAGAAGAACAGTACTTGACCGTATGACTATTTCATACGGCAAGTGTTTTTTCTAGCCGCATGGCCATTTAAGTGAATATTTAATTTAATTGGCCGCATGAGCATTAATAAATTGTTGGCCGTATGGCCTTTGCAAGCATTAGCTGGCATGCTTATATTATTTTGGCCGCATGTGGCCACTCCAATTCTAGCCGCATAAGGCCAATTCTCTGCATGGCCATTAATACTATTGCTTGGTCTTTTATTAATTGTATTATTTAATTACCTTTGGCCTTTTAACTTGTTGCATGCATTTAATGCGTGCATTAGCTTTTGCTTGCATGGAATTAAATAGTCAGCCGCATATGGCCAACACAAGGTTAGCCGCATGGCAATTTGCCAATTCATAGCTGCATGGGCCTTTTGGCCATTAGCATTAAATATTGCCAAGTGAGCCGCATGGCCCTTGGCCATTAGCATTAAATATTGCTTGCATTAAATATTAGCCATTAGCATTAGCATTAAAATATTGGCTTACATTTTGCATGCAACCTGCTCATTGTGGTCGCATATGCTTAACTTGGCCGCATGCTAAGTTGCTGGCCGTATATGCTTAGCTTGGCCGCATGCTAAGTTGCTGGCCGCATATGTTTTAGCTTGGCTTTAGCTAATTGTATTTGCATGCATTGCATGCTTAGTTGCATGCTTATTAATAGCGTGGCCATTTAAGTGGCCGCATATATTAGTATTGGTCATATATTTGCATGCATTTGCATGGGGCCCTTTAATTTAATAGTTTGTTTGATGGCAACTAGTTACAAGCTTATATATCATTTGCTTGCTTAGATATATATAACATTTGCATGTTTATATATTTAGTTAATGGCCTGTGTAAGCAGCTTGCACGCTTATTAGTTTAGTTAGTTGCATGCTTATATTTAATTAGCATTGCTTGCTTATATATAAATGAGCCGCATGGGCCAATGCCAGGTTGCATTTAATGCATGCATGCACACAAGCTTTGCTTGCTTGCTTATATATAAATGAGCCGCATATGGCCTAGCACATATGGCCGCATGGTCACTGTATAATCTTGGCCGCATGGCCTTTCTAATAATTGTATGGCCGCTTACATGCACGTGCATTAGCTTTAATGGCATACTTGCATTAATTGCGAGTCCCACTATCTTTTGTCTTATTTGTCTTTACAATTATATTATTATGATTAAATAATTGTGTAATTCTAAATTGCTTCCCTAAATACGAATTGTTAGTATAATGATTAATAGTGATTTGCTGGCCGCATATGGCCCAATTTTTCCTGAGCCGCATGAGTCCACATCCTTGCCCCTGCTAATATTTAATTACTACTTGAATACTTGTGCCATATTAATTGTTCCCTGGCACGATGGTGACCCATTGTGGTGCACTTTTGACAAATGACATGACATGATAGTGGCCCGTCGTGGCGCACTCCTGACAGTGAACTTGACATGATATACTTGACATGATATAATGATATACCTGACATGATAGTGGCCCGCCGTGGCGTACTCTTGACATGATAAACCTGACATGATATTTCTTAAAATATTGTTGCGACGGCTAACCTGACATGACAAGTATGAATGACCTGAACACCGTGGGCAATTGTGCTTGTACAAATGAACCCGTCTTGTCTTGCATCATGTCTAGGACGGGGCCCCCTGAGTACCACGGTCGGGGGTACCCACTGAGATCGACTAAGGCTAACAACTAGAATAATCCAGTAGTCATGAAGAGATTTTCCAGCTACAGGCAATCCCGTTATCTGGGCGCCCTACTTGGGATCTGTAGCCTGCCGTCGAGTAGGGCACATTTTCAGCACACTGTCATGTGTTGCACCCTCTAAGTCACCTAAGGGTACATGCATTTCCTGGATGATGTACCCACTTGAATTCAACCCCTAATTGCGTCCGGATAGTCTGGATGGTCTGCAGGGCTTGTGGCTGTAGAACAATCTCACTGCATCTTGCTAGTAACTAAGGCTTGTGATAACCCTAGTTAGTTAAAGTATCAAGCCGTACTAATTGCTTGGCCATGAAATATTGGATGGAGTTTACTCAGTCTAGTCTTGTCATGATCTTGTACAAGATTGTTACATGTCCTGATTTCTTATTTTATCTTGCCGATAAATGGTGGAAGAAACCAAAGTTCTGTTCAGACGAAGGGTTACAACCCCGGTCCTTGTTTGGTTTACGGGTTGTAACCTGGTTATCTGAATAGTCCCATGGTTATCTCATCGTATATCACCTTTCATGCTTTTCCTTAATTACTGTCTTTTATTATGTAATTATATTCTTGTGCTAATTGCTGGTTTTAGTCCCTAAGTAAAGCCTCCTTTGTAGCACTTGCACTTTCTGGGGTCTGACCCAGCTGGTTTTGTATGGCCAAATTCCGAAGCAGCTCCAGAGGATCTACCGACTTTCCAGCCAGATATTGACCACTAGACGGAATCCTGGCAACGAGTGGGTTTATTTTGGCTCTTCCACTCTATTGTAAAAATATTCTTTTGAGGCGTTTAGCCGACGAGCAAGTGTTAGCTCGTGTACATTTTTTACTTACTGTCTGCCTACGGGCTGTAACATGATTGACAGATCCTAGGGTTGATCATGTATGACTAAACTCTTGTTATTCCTCACATTTTGTACGACTAGCTTCATGATCAGCTGAATATGTAATGTTTGGGACGCCTTACTATTATATATTTGGTGATCTTACATCTTGTAACATTTATTTGCTTTATTGTGATTGAGACACTAGGCTTGTTCATGACCTTAAGAGACTGTTGGCTTGTAGATAAACCCTCATATGTCTAGACAGCCGTGATCATATAGTAGAGTGGATCTCATTTCATTATACGTAGCTGGCTATGTCTGCCCCCGCTCTCCAGTATTCTGGTTCTGGGGCGTGACATGGTTTAAGTGGTGGCCCATGCAGGTCTTGTAAATCAAGATATATGAAGGTTTACCAGATAGATGTCTCAAACAACACTCGCCCTTGATCTCTGTCCGAATCTTCTAATCCCTGAGATTCTCGACCTGATCACATGCTTGTATCGTTGATCTGTCTTGGTCCTTCCTTATTATTCCCTATGTCGTCTTCTTCAGCGGCATTGTTCCTGAACCTGCCGATCAGCAAGGCGAAGCACCTCCCGTGGACCAGCAGCAACCAGAAGATCAGGCCCAGCACTCAGGAACAGCCTCCCGGGTCATGCCTTCAGGAGATCCAGAACCCCTGGTGCAGCCAGCCCAGCCCGTACGACAGGATGATGGAGCCTTGGTGGGACTTATCAAGGAGTTGCTTGCATCACAGGATCGTCGAGAAGATGCCTTGCATCATGCCGTGGCAGATGCTCTGGACAGAGGTGGACATCATGGGAACAGTGCAGCAAACAGTTTCAAGCGCCTGAACCCTCCATTCTTCGATGGCAGCGAAGACGCTATTACTGCTGATGCGTGGCTTCAGGACACAGAGGTGATATTGGAGGCAGCAAAGACCCCAGAAGATGAGAAGGTGGCCGTGGTGCGCCTGCAGTTATTGGATCTAGCCCGCAGCTGGTGGGCGGCTCAGGCCGTTGGACTAGTGGCGCCTATTGCCTGGGCAGTATTCCGTGAGAGGTTCCGGACCAAGTACTTCGATGCGGTTGCTCGGTACGATCTACAGACCAAGTTCTCCAATTTGAAGCAGATGGGCAGGACGGTCGATGGGTATGCAGCCGAGTTTTCCAGGCTTAGTCGGTTTGCTCCCACCTTGGTGGCGACCGAGTTCGATAGAGCCTAGCGGTTTTAGCAGGGACTCCACCTAGAGATTTTGCTGGCGGTGGAGTAGTTTGAGCATCAGACTTTTGATGCAGTATTGAGGGCAGCTAGGAGGCACGAGTATACCTCCCACAGGATCGTGGATAGGACAGGTGGTCGGAAGCGATCTCACGGCCAGATGACCCAGTCGTCAGCACCAGCCCCGGCAGTCAGGGCTTTGACAATTGGAACTTCGAGGCAGGCAGCCTCAGTGACGTCGGTCACGTCCACTCAGCAACAGAAGCAGAAGCAGTCTTCCGCAATGGGCTGCACTCATTGTAGGAAGCCAGGACACGTTGTTTCGGAATGTCGCAGAGCTCAGGGATTGTGTTTGGCTTGTGGAGCACCAGACCACAAGATAGGATCCTGCCCGAATAGGGCCAGTTTATCATCGGCCCAGACTAGTCTCTCGATAAGGGGACCAGCACCAGTACAGCAGCAGCAGCAGTACCAGCCCCCGAGGCTATTGCCGCCTCAGGCACAAGTCTTCCAGCAGCAGAGACCCCAACAGTATACCCTGGTCCAAGCTCAGATTCGAAACCGGCAGAGAGGATCCTAGCAGGATGTCTTCCCTCTTTCTTATGCCTTCAAATTCTTTGCTTGCATGATTGATTGTTTGATTGATTGCTTAGTATAGCTTGTCCTTGCAATCTCTAGCCACTTGATTAAATTTCGATGATGGAATTCTTTTAAGGTGGGTAGAGTTGTAATGCCCGTGGTTCGTATTACGTATTTCGGTATACGTGTACGTATTTTGACCCGTATTGCATGTCTCCCTGCTTGATTTATTTTGGCATTTCATTGATTTGTTCATCTTGGTTCGGTTCGGCTTGTTGGCTTGGTTCAATTTTTGTTGGAGAACCAACCCACCCCACCTACCATCACCATTTATTAACCCCCACTCTTTTCTCTCTCCTTATTTATTCTTCTTCCCCATCATTACTCCTCACCAACCTGAGAGAGAGTAGAGAGCTTAGGCAAGTGCATCTTGCTTCATGGAGGAAGTCTATTTTTATTGTTCCACTGTCTTCCTCATGTGTTTCTAACCCACTTTAGTACTTAGCATTTTTTTATTTCTGTGGTTAATTTCTTGTAGATCTAGCTTTGTGGTATTTTCGGTTTCCATGGATTTTGATCTATCAAACTTGTATATTTTTGCTAGTTGATGGTTTCATGTTGTAGAGAATTTTATTCTGCCCTATTTTGACCTATGGAAGTTTGGATTTGGACTATGGATGATGGAATTATGGAGCTTGGAAGCATGGCTTATGGTATTCTTCTTCTCGGAAATTGGAAGAAGAAGAACAGTACTTGACCGCATGACTATTTCATGCGGCAAGTGTTTTTTCTAGCCGCATGGCCATTTAAGTGAATATTTAATTTAATTGGCCGCATGAGCATTAATAAATTGTTGGCCGCATGGCCTTTACAAGCATTTGCTGGCATGCTTATATTATTTTGGTCGCATGTGGCCACTCCAATTCTAGCCGCATAAGGCCAATTCTATGCATGGCCATTAATACTATTGCTTGGCCTTTTATTAATTGCATTATTTAATTACCTTTGGCCTTTTAACTAGTTGCATGCATTTAATGCGTGCATTAGCTTTTGCTTACATGGAATTAAATAGTCAGCCGCATATGGCCAACACAAGGTTAGCCGCATGGCAATTTGCCAATTCATAGCCGCATGGGCCTTTTGGCCATTAGTATTAAATATTGCCAAGTGAGCCGCATGACCCTTGACCATTAGCATTAAATATTGCTTGTATTAAATATTAGCCATTAGCATTAGGATTAAAATATTGGCTTGTATTTTGCATGCAACCTGCTCATTGTGGCCGCATATGCTTAGCTTGGCCGCATATGCTTAGCTTGGCCGCATGCTAAGTTGCTAGCCGCATATGTTTCATCTTGGCTTTAGCTAATTGTATTTGGATGCATTGCATGCTTAGTTGCATGCTTATTAATAGCTTGGCCATTTAAGTGGCCGCATGTATTAGTATTGGTCCTATATTTGCATGCATTTGCATGGGGCCCTTTAATTTAATAGTTTGTTTGCTGGCAACTAGTTACAAGCTTATATATCATTTGCTTGCTTAGATATATATAACATTTGCATGTTTATATATTTAGTTAATGGCCTGTGTAAGCAGCTTGCATGCTTATTAGTTTAGTTAGTTGCATGCTTATATTTAATTAGCATTGCTTGCTTATATATAAATGAGCCGCATGGGCCAATGCCAGGTTGCATTTAATGCATGCATGCATACAAGCTTTGCTTACTTGCTTATATATAAATGAGTCGCATATGGCCTAGCACATATGGCCGTATGGTCACTGTATAATCTTGGCCGCATGGCTTTTCTAATAATTGCATGGCCGCTTGCATGCACGTACATTAGCTTTAATGGCATACTTGCATTAATTGCGGGTCCCACTATCTTTTGTCTTATTTGTCTTTGCAATTATATTATTATGATTAAATAATTGTTTGATTCTAAATTGCTTCCCTAAACACGAATTGTTAGTATAATGATTAATAGTGATTTGATGGCCGTGTATGGCCCAATTTTTCCTGAGCCACATGAGTCCACGTCCTTGCCCCTGCTAATATTTAATTACTACATAAATGCTTGTGCCACATTAATTGTTCCCTGGCACGATGGTAACCCGTTGTGGTGCACTTTTGACAAATGACATAACATGATAGTGGTCCGTCGTGGTGCACTCCTGACTGTGAACTTGACATGATATACTTGACATGATATAATGATATACCTGACATGATAGTGTCCCGCCGTGGCGCACTCTTGACATGATAAACCTGACATGATATTTCTTGAAATGCTGTTGCGACGGCTAACCTGACATGACAAGTATGAATGACCTGAACACCGTGGACGATTGTGCTTGTACAAATGAACCTGTCTTGTCTTGCATCATGTCTAGGACGGGGACCCCTGAGTACCACGGTCGAGGGTACCCACTGAAATCGACTAAGGCTAACAACTAGAATAATCCAGTAGTCATGAAGAGATTTCCCAGCTACAGACAATCCCGTTATCTGGGCGCCCCACTTCGGATCTGTAGCCTGCCGTCGAGTAGGGCACATTTCCAGTACACTGTCATGTGTTGCACCCTCTAAGTCACCTAAGGGTACATGTGTTTCCTGGACGATGTACCCACTTGAATTCAACCCTTAATTGCGTCCGGATAGCCTGGATGGTCTGCAGGGCTTGTGGCTGTGGAACAATCTCACTGCATCTTGCTAGTAACTAAGGCTTGTGATAACCCTAGTTAGTTAAATTATCAAGCCGTACTAATTGCTTGGCCATGAAATGTTGGATGGAGTTTACTCAGTCTAGCCTTGTCATGATCCTGTACAAGATTGTTACATGTCCTAATTTTTTTATTTTATCTTGCTGATAAATGGTGAGAGAAACCAAGTTCTGTTCAGACGAAGGGTTACAACCCCGGTCCTTATTTGGTTTACGGGTTGTAACCTGCTTATCTGAATAGTCCCATGGTTATCTCATCGTATATCACATGTCATGCTTTTCCTTAATTACTGTCTTTTATTATGTAATTATATTCTTGTGCTAATTGCTGGTTTTAGTCCCTAAGTGAAGCCTCCTTTGTAGCACTTGCTCTTTCTGGGGTCTGACCCAGCTGGTTTTGTATGGCCAGATTTCGGAGCAGCTTCAGAGGATCCACCGACTTTCCAGCCATATGGTGACCACTAGACGGAATCCTGGCCACGAGTGGGTTTATTTTGGCTCTCCCATTCTATTGTAAAAATATTCTTTTGAGGCGTTTAGCCGACGAGCAAGTGTTAGCTCGTGTACATTTTTTACTTACTGTCTACCTACGGGCTGTAACATGATTGACAGATCCTAGGGTTGATCATGTATGACTAAACTCTTGCTAGTCCTCACATTTTGTCCGACTAGTTTCATGATCAACTGAATATGTAATGTTTGGGACGCCTTACTATTGTATATTTGGTGATCTTACATCTTGTAACATTTATTTGCTTTCTTGTGATTGGGACACTAGGCATGTTCATGACCTTAAGAGACTGTTGGCTTGTACATAAACCCTCATATGTCTAGACAGCCATGACCATATAGTGGAGTGGATCCCATTTCATTATACGTAGCTGGCTATGTCTGCCCCCGCTCTCCAGTATTCTGGTTCTGGGGCGTGACAGATGACTTGTTTGATCAACTCAGAGGAGCG
The DNA here is from genome assembly GCA_029216955.1 of Iris pallida. Lineage (NCBI taxonomy): Eukaryota > Viridiplantae > Streptophyta > Magnoliopsida > Asparagales > Iridaceae > Iris > Iris pallida. The sequence goes on from JANAVB010042014.1 coordinate 7,331,857, forward strand.
GCAGTATTCTCGAAGATCGATTTGCGGTCAGGATACCACCAAATCAAAGTCAGAGAGCAGGACATCCCGAAGACGGCATTCAGATCGAGGTATGGACATTGGGAGTTCCTTGTTATGCCCTTTGGAGCAACCAATGCGCCGGCTGTATTCATGGACCTCATGAATCGTATCTTCATGTCTTATTTGGATCAGTTCATGATTGTGTTCATAGATGACATCCTGGTCTACAGCAAGGGTGAAGCGGAGCATGAGCAACATCTCTGAGTTGTCCTCCAGATTCTCAGAGAGCACCAGTTGTATATGAAGTTCAATAAATGCGAGTTCTGGCTTGATCGCATTTCATACTTGGGCCATATCATCACCAGAGGAGGAGTAGAAGTGGATCCCCAGAAGATTGTGGCTATTGAGACGTGGCCGGTACCCAGCACAGTTACAGAAGTTCGCAGTTTTCTTGGCTTGGCCGGCTACTACCGGCGATTTGTTTCAGACTTTGCTCAGATTTCAGCACCTATGACGCAGTTGACCCGCAAGGATGTGCAGTTTGCTTGGACCGCAGAATGTCATGATTCTTTTGAGAAGTTGAAGCGAGGCTTGATGACGGCACCCATTCTCACGCTTCCAGATGGGACCGGGGGATTCTCAGTGTATTGTGATGCTTCAGACAGAGGTTTAGGATGTGTTTTGATACAGCATGGGAAGGTAATAGCTTATGCGTCACGTCAACTTTGTGATCATGAGAGGAATTACCCGACCCATGACTTGGGACTGGCAGCAGTAGTATTTGCACTTAAGCCTTGGAGGCACTACTTGTATGGAGATTGGGTGGAGATTTTCACCGACCACAAGAGCCTGAAGTATGTGTTTACTCAGAAGGATCTTAACATGCGTCAGAGGAGATGGCTAGAGCTGCTTGTGGATTATGACATCAACCTGCAGTATCATCCTGGGAAGGCCAACGTCGTTACAGATGTATTGAGCAGAAGAGCCGGAGTTTATTTTCTAACAGCACAACCAGAGTTATTAGCAGATCTTCAGAAAATGGGTATAGAAGTTGTCCTTCCTACCAATATGGCATTGATGGCCAGTATGCAAGTTCATTCCAGTATAGTTGAGAGGATCAAGTTGGCTCAGTCAACAGATTCTAAGCTTCAGCGGCTTAGGGCAGAATGTGTAGCAGGACGAAGACCAGAGTTATGTATCCACGAAGACGGTACACTTCGACATGGAAGACGTCTTTGTGTACCTCGTGGTGATATCAGACAGGAGATCATGGCAGAGGCTCATAGTTCACAGTATTCGATTCATCCCCGCGCTACGAAGATGTATCGTGATATCCGGCAGCATTTTTGGTAGAATGGCATGAAGAAGGAGATAGCCTGGTTTGTCTCCCGATGTTTAGTTTGCCAACAAGTTAAAGCTGAACATCAGAGACCGGCTGGACTTCTTCAACCTTTACCAATCCCAGAATGGAAATGGGAGCACATTACCATGGATTTTGTAACTGGGTTACCTAGATCCCCAGATGGGAGAGATGCCATCTGGGTTATAGTCGATAGACTCACCAAGGTAGCTCATTTTATCCCTTTCAGAATCGGTCAGTCGACGGATCAGCTTGCAGAGATGTACCTTAGGCAGATAGTCTGGTTGCATGGAGTACCAGTCAGTATTGTATCCGACAGAGATTCAAGATTCATGTCGCACTTTTGGCAGAGTCTTCAGAAAATTTTGGGCACTCGTCTCAAGTTCAGTTCAGCTTATCATCCGCAGACAGATGGTCAGTCAGAACGCACGATCCAGACTCTTGAAGATATGTTGCAGTCGTGTACCCTCGACTTCGGTGGTTCGTGGGAAGATCACTTGCATCTCGTGGAGTTCTCCTACAACAACAGTTTCCAGGCCAGTATCCAGATGGCACCCTTTAAGGCCTTGTACGGCAGAAAGTACAGATGTCCGCTAGCATGGGATGATATAGGCGAGAGGCAAATGCTTGGACCAGAGATGGTGACATGGACTATTGAGGTCATCAGGCAAGTCAGAGATCATCTTCGATTTACACAAGATCGCCAGCGTCATTGGGCCGATTCTCATTGGCGTCCCCTTGAATTTTCTGTCGGTGACCATGTATTCCTTAGAATCTCGCCTACCCGTGGCGTCATTCGTTTCGGCGTACGGGGAAAGCTTAATCCTAGGTATATAGGGCCATTCGACATTCTAGAGCGAGTAGGTGATGTGTCCTATCGTCTCGCTCTTCCGCCGTCGTTACAAGAGGTGCATGATGTCTTCCATGTATCCCAATTGCGACGGTATATCCCGGATTCGAGTCATGTCCTTGATCATTCAGAATTGGTTGTTGGTACCAACCTTTTGTATGAGGAGAGACTCGTATCCATATTGGACCGAAGAGAGAAGATACTCAATAACAAGACTATCAAGTTAGTCTGTGTTGCTTGGGGTCATCACTCCTTGGGTGAGTTAACATGGGAGCGTGAGGATGATATCCGCTCGCGATATCCACACCTATCTGACTCATAAGGTATAATGTCTTCATTATGTCTTATGCTTTTAATTCCTTGCTTGTATGAATGATTGCTTGATCGACTGCTAGTCATAGCTTGCTTATGATTAATATAGCTTGCCCCGACATCTCTAGCCTCTTGATTAAATTTCGAGGACGGAATTCTTTTAAGGTGGGTAGAGTTGTCACCTCCGTTTTCCGTTATACGTACTTCCAGTATACGTGTACGGAATTCCGACCCGTAGTTAGACTTGTCTTGCTTAGCTTGATCCTTACTGGAGAGCGGGGGCATACATAGCCAGCTACGTATAATAAAATGGAATCCACCTTACTATACGGTCACGGTTGTCTAGATATATGAGGGTTTAACTATAATCCATCAGTCCCCTATGGTCAATAATAAGCCTAAATGTCTCAATCTCAAGCAAGCAAGTAAAGTTACAAGATGTAAGATCACCAAATATACAATAGTAAGGCGTCCCAAATATTATATATTTAGTTGATCATGAAGCTAGTCGTTACAAAATGTGAGGACTAGCAAGAGTTTAGTCATACATGATCAACCCTAGGATCTGTCAATCATGTTATAGTCCGTAGGCAGACAATAATAAGGTATGCAATACGAGCTAACAGGTGCTCGTCGGCTAAACGCCTCAAAACGAGAATTTTACAATAGAGTGGGAGAGCCAAAAATAAACCCATTCGTTGCCCTGGTTACTCCTGGTGGTCACTATCGGGCTGGAAGGTCGGTAGATCCTCTGAAGCTGCACCGAAATCTGGCCACACAAAACCAGCTGGGTCAGATCCCAGAAAGAGCAAGTGCCACAAAAGAGGCTTCACTTAAGAACTAAAACCAGCACATCAGAAATAAACATTAAAAGTAGTTACAAAAGAGCTTGTTAATAAAAGAACAACAACAGTCATAATAGAGTTCGAGGGAGCCATTCAAGTAGCCGGGTCACAACCCTTAAACCAAACAAGGACCGGGGTTGTAACCCTTTACCTGAATAGAACTCCGTCTCCAAATCATGTTGGTAAGGTAAAACATAATAAGCATGAAATGGGTGCAATAAGACAATAAACGAAGAGAGAACTCAGAACTGCTCCGGGAGCCAGGTTACAACCCTTAAACCAAACAAGGACCGAGGTTGTAACCCTTCGCCTGAACAGAACTTAGCCCCTGATTTTTATTGTTAAAAGTGACAATCATGCTATCAAGCCTGTAATAATCGAGCATTGAAACCATACAATCGCTCCCGGCCAATTAGTAACTATGGCTTTCTACATTAGCTAACTAGGGTTATCACAAGCCTTAGTTACTAGTAATGTGCAGTGAGATGTTCCTCCAGCCACAAGCCCTGCAGCTAATCCAGGTTATCCAGGCGACTTGGGTTCATTAAGCAGTGCCTCATTCTTTTCCATATATCAGTGAATCTAGACTTGTGCCCTACTCATCGGAAGGCTGCAAGTCCACAATGGTGGCCGGAATAACAGAATCGTCTGTAACTGGAAAAATCTCTCATGACTACTGAATTATTCTAGTTATTAGCCTTAGCTATTTACAATAGGTATCCCTGACCGTGGTACTCAGGGATCCCTGTCCTAGACATAATGCAAACATTACCGGTTCAATTGTACAAATACAATCATCCACGGTGTCCAGGCCATTCAATCTTGTCATGACATGCTAGCCGTCGCAACAGCCTTCAAAAAATATATATATATCATGTCATATCCACTGTCAGAAGTGCGCCACGTCGGGCCACTATCATGTCATGTCATTTATCAAAAGTGCACCACAACGGGTCACCATCGTGTCAGGGAACATACATAAAATTAATATGGCACCAGCATACGTTTAGGAATTAAATATTAATTGTGCATACGGCTACAATTAATGCTAAGGCCATGCAGCCAGCTTAAATATTTAATGCTAATACAAATGCATGCAAATATTTAATGCTAATCAATTAATAGTAGTCCGCGTGGCCAAAACAAGTTGCATGCAAAATGCATGCAATTGCTAATGGCCATATGCGGCTCAACAAGGCAATAGGCCTTATACGGCTCAGCAAGTAGTGCATTGTATATGGCCATGCAAACAAAAGCTAAAGCATGTAATTGCATGCAACTAATAAAGGGCCATGCGGCCAACTTTACGTAAGCAATAAATTAATGCCTTGGACATTCATGCAAGCCTATGCGGCCAATAATGTTTCCATGCAAGCACTTGCTGATGCAAGCAAAATAATAAAGAAAAGTCATGCGGCCAACTTTTAGCTTGCGGCCAAGCAAAATGGCCATATGCGGCTCGAGGACAAAAGTGCTTATGCGGCCAGCACAAGGAGGTGCTTATGCGGCTCAACAATGTTTCCATATGCGGCTGACAATTGTCCCCATATGCAGCTAACTAAGGATTCCCATGCGGCCAACTAATTTCCTATGCGGCCAAGCCAAGCACTTGTATGCGGCCAGCCATTAGCATTTGCACGCGACCATGCAAGTTGCTTATGCGGCCAAGGACTTTAGCATATGCGGACAGCTGAAATATTGCCAAGGCTAAGGCATGCTAATGCATTAATTATAGAAGCATGCCAGCATGCTTGCTGATTTATTAAATGCATGCAACTAATAAAATGCATGCAACTAATAAAAGCTAAAGCATGCAACTAACTAAAAGCTAACATGCAGTGAGATGCTAATGCATGTATTATTTAATGCATGTAAATCTAATGCATTAGCTAATGCCTATGCGGCTACAACCAAGTGCCATATACGGCCAACTTAGGATTCCGATGCGGCTAACTATTTTAAATGCATGTAAGCTGATGCTTGCAAAAGGCCATGAGGCTCATTTAATAAATGGCCACGCGGCCAGCAAAATAGCAAATGCTTATGCGGCTAGGAAATGGCCAATGGCCAACATTGATTGCTCATGGGGCCCAGCAAATAAACACTTGCACGTGGCCAGCTAATGCATGTATTAAATGCAAGCAGCATGCAACTAATAAAAATCCAAAGGCAATTAAATAACGCAACTAAATAAAAGGGCATGCGGACCTAAATGGCCCTGGCCGCATAAGCCAGAAAGGCCATGCGGCCAACAAAATTTAATGGCCATGCGGTCAAGGCAATTAATGCTCATGCGGCTCAGAGCTAAAAATACTCATGCAGCTCAGCAAACTCCCGTAGGTCAAATTTGGGCAAAATAAAATTTTCTGCAACATGAAACCATCAAATAACAAGATTATGCAGGTTTGATAGATCAAACTCATGAAAACCGAAAATACCACAAAGCTAGATCTACAAAAAATTAACCACGGAAATGAAAAATGTTAAGTACTAAAGTGGGTTAGGAACACATGAGGAAGACAGTGGAACAATAAAAATGGGATTCCTCCATGAAGTAAGGTGCACTTGCCTAAACTTTCCAGGTAGGTGGGGAGTAATGGTGGGGAAGAAGAAGAGTGAATGAGGAGAGAGAGAGAGTGTGTTGGTTAATAAATGATGATGGTGGTGGTAGGTAGGGGTTCTCTCCTTGGTTCATGATGAACCAATAAGCAACCCAAGCCGAACTGTCAAATCCCTATTTTGAAAATAGGTATCTGACTGTATTTTTAGATTTTGGGAATTTTTAAATTTGGGTATTCTAAAAAATTTCCTTGTCATTTTCTTGAATGTGGATTTTATCCTCATTATTATTGCTATTGTTATTTTTATTGTTCCAATATCTACCCTACCCCAAATGGAGACATCATTCTCCAGAAGAGTCTACCTGGGAGCGGGAGGATGAGATGCGCGAGTGGTACCCATATCATTTTGGACCGTGAGGTATACTTTCTATCCTTCTCATCAGTTGCATTCCGCCTTTCAATTTCGAGGACGAAATTCTTTTAAGGAGGGTAGATTTGTCACTACCACATTTCTAGTTTGAGGGTATTTTTGTCATTTTTAAGGTTATTTGAATTTATTATAATTTATTTGAATTTATGGGAATTTTTAGGATTTATTTTGGAATTATTTGAATGATGGTTGACTAGGTTGACTTTGACTAGCATTGACTTTGGTAGACTAACCTAGAAGCTAACCCTAGTTGTGTTTGGACTTGGTTAGGTCATGTAAACCTAGTTAGACTAGAGTTAACCAATGGTTAGTCATTAGACTCAAGTTAACCATAGAATAGATAAGTCATAAGTCATGACTTATGGTTTTGAACCATTGATTTTAACTAAGCCCAAAGCCCATTAGCTATTGCCAAACCCTAACCCTAACCTATCATGGCCGGCCAGCCCACCTAGGGATTCCCCCCTATTTATACTCTCTTCCATTTAGGACTAGCCTCTTTTAGGAAAGAACAAGTTTAAGGAAGAGGTATTTTTCCAACTTCATTAATTCATAGAAATTCCATTTTAATTCCTTTTTCCCTCAAATTAATTGTATTAGATTCTAAATCACCTATACTTGCTGTCCATGGTGTTAAATCTCAGCTTTGGGACAATTTGGAACTATTTGCTAGCAAGGAGAACCCCCTATTGAAGCTTTTCTTGCATTTGGACACCAATAGGTAAAACTATCTAAACACCATTAAAATTCCAGTTTCTTTGTATATTTGGAAAGCCCTAGGTCTACCCTAACTGTAGGTATACCTAAACCTAGGTTTCGTGTCCATTTCGTGTCCTAAATGGACACGTATCAGTCCCATAGGCAAGGTGTTTGATGAAATGCCCCAAAGGGCATTTCGATTTGGTTTTTGAAAAGTGTTTGAATAAAAATTTAGATCTAGGTCTTGTTTCTGGGATTCCACTTGACTGAGCATGTTTTTATGTGTGTCGGACACGCAATAGGACACGAAACCTACGTGTTCTGTACTGTACAGCTCCCCTACTACTCGGGGGCTGTACCGGACACAACACGACACGGCTGGACACAAATTTTTGTGTGAACAATCACTAGGTGACTGACATTAAGTGTACAAATTTTTATGGGATTTTATTTAGTGGTTTGTGTGAAATCTTGCCCGTACTGGGTTTTGCACTGACTGTTCAGTCGACAAATCGCGTTCTGATACGCGCGTTTTGGACACGACCCGGGGACACGTGACCCAAATCAGGGTGACACATAGGAAGCCCTATGTGTGGCGAACCTAAATGCACGAGTTCGTGTCTTGGTTTGGCCTGTGTCGAGTGTACGACACGCGTGCACACACGCACGAGACTACGCTGTTGTGCAGTATCCAGTTGTGTTGATATTTGGTTTTCTTCGTTTGGACACGTCATGTGTCCTCGTGGTGTGACACTTTGACACTAAATGACACGTGCACACCCTATATTATGTTTACCAACCAATGATTAGCATGATTAACCTGTTTTCGAATTATATTTTGTATTTACCCTAAAATCCTGATACCATATATATTTCCTGTATTTTCAGTTTTTAAAATCGAATTTGAATTGATTATTTAGCCCATTTGATTATTGTTAATCACTGTTTAAGTCCCTAATGTTGTTTTCCTATGTTTAATCTACTTGTGTGTCAATTTTGGGTGATTTTCATTGAGTATTGGTTTTGATTTGGGGACTTGAAGTTTTGGACTAAAAACTGAATTGAAATGATTGAATTGGTTTTCTTTCCTTTCCTGTGACTGAACACAGGAAAAGACACTCACACAGGTTCCTAGTTCACTCTCTCATGGACACACACAATTTGTCTAACACACATGACTACCCATGTCACGACCCGCTATCCAAATTGTTGGGCCGGACCGAGTTATGTCCAGCCTACGCTTGAGATAAAGCGTAGTAAGCTGTTCTAAAGACAACAGGATAAGACTAAATGTGCTAACAGTTCTATAAGTAAATAAGAGTCATAAATGCTCCAAACACAAAAGTTGTCTTATATAGTAATAAGTCCAAGTACAAGTCTGAAATATAAAACTGGATACAGGTCTAGTTACAAAATACGTAGTCTAATACATGACTACACTAAATATCCCAAGCAACTACGCAAACTAGACGAGTTTTCTCGCAGGTACATCCTCGTAAGACAATGCCTGGTCCTCGGCAGTATCTCCATAATATGGGTCACAGAGCAATTCCTCCTCAGTAAGAAGACCTACAACGTTATCCTGTCAGGACGGGAGCAAGTACTGATTCTAGCAAACTAAATATACGAAGCATGAACAGGAATGTAATAAACTGGAATCATGGCATATCATGGTTTAATTGGTTCTTTTTAGAAATGACAATATATAGTTTAAAAGTTTAAAACCGTAGCATGTACGTGAATCAGTCAATAGGTGAATAGGATGTACAACGGCACATATCAAGTTTTTTGGCATGCACATACGTGCACGAACGGCATCGGTGTATATCCATACATAAATGCGGGATCAGAACATACGGCAAGGTCACATATAGAATGTCACCGAGCGCGGTAAATACATACGGAGAAGGGGGTCATGATCACGTACACTACTAACAGTTTCCCCTTAACCCGTTATTTAAATATGTGAGAGATATGAGATACTATCCTAAACATGGTAGAGACTGAAAGTAATACAACATGTAAAGTTTTAACTTGCTACCCCAAGGATCAGCATTTAACATGGTTGGTAAATCACAGTTTATTGTTATAGCAGTATGTAAAGTTCATAGAAAGTACTTGCATCTAGCAAAGCAAAGCAGCGATAAAAATGCTATAGATGCCTGGTGACTCGTCACTGTAGAAATAACACATAAACTTAGTTTTTATACTAAGTTAAGCACTAAGACACTAGTGGTGCAACACGACTTTCCGATTGGACACCTAGCCAAATGGTGACATTAGCATAGGAGACCAATATGGGGTGACACAATACTCAAACTAACTTTCTAGGGTCTTTACGTAGTGTGGGGTGAGGTTCAATACGGCTATAACTCAAAATTACACAAAAAGTTGCAAGTCGTAATTATTCAATAATTAAATCAACTGTACACTATGATCCAATAATTTTTGAGATCGACAAAAAGCTCAAATTTAATAAAATAAAGTACCAAAATGATCCTTGTTAATTATAAAAATTTATTATAATTTTTCTGGAATTTATTAACCAGTACATGTATTTTATAAAAATCAGTTTTCATAAGTACACAGAAAATAAGTTCTGGTTTCATATGCCAAAACAGTGGTAAAACTGTAAATTAAATACTGTAAAAATTATACTAAATTAGCTAAATTAACATAGTATCTAAATACTATTTTTCCAGAATTTTAACAGCAATTAAAGTATTTTTAGAAATTCAAAAACAGCATGGTACACAATCTAAAATTAAATAATTAATTATCTGCGTATTTTGTCCATGTACATAATTTGAACCAGAGTTCAAATACAGGACCCAAGGCCATGAATCAAGTCCAATATGACTTGTATAGGTCTTAAATGTGTGAAAACACATTGGAGCCCAAAAACCCATGCTAGGCTTGGACACCAAATGGTTGCAGTAATAAAATACAGGAAAATACAAAGAGATAAAAGTACATAATAAATATTAATATTTTAACAAGTTAAAATTATACATAGTAGTCATATAAATATGACAAGTATATTTACATATATTAAATTATAATATATATACAATATTACGTAAAGTATAGAGGCTAAATAGTTATGTATACATACATATACATATATAACCATATATATATATATATATATATATATATATATATATATATATATATATATATATATATATATATATATATATATATATATATATATAAGGAAAAAAAATATATATATATATATAAGGAAATATATATATAAGAAATAAATATATAATATATACATATATGTATACATTATATATATATATATATATATATATATATATATATATATATATATATATATATATATATATATATATATATATATATATTCTACATAATATATATATATATATATATATATAAAACAGTAAATATATATATATATAATAACAGTAAGTATAATATATATAATAGTATATACATATATATACACATATACATATATATATATATATATATATATATATATATATATATAATTAAAACAAAGAAAAGAAAAAGAAAAAGAAAAAAAACAAAACAAAACAGAGCCTAAGGCTCGAACTCGGGTCACTGAGCGGGGGAGGGGGGGGCGGGGGGGGGGGGGTTTGAAATCGCGCGCTGACTAGTAGGCCAACTCAGGCTCGCTGTTAGGAAAAGGTTTAGTTTAGATTTATTTAGGTTTAAGAATTAATGGGTTCTAAACCCGATAAAAACAAACTCTGTGTCCTGACAGTTAAGGACACACGAGTCGCGAGTCCGTGCTAAGCACGACACGCACGGGTCCTAAAATGCGTGTCCAGACTTACCCCTAGGATGCTCGTGTCCAGGCGAACGTCGTGCGTGAGTTCGAGACACGCACGACACAGTTTCGTAATCGTTACTTACGTATCCGACTTCGGAGGGGTTTTGAACGTGCTGGACGGCGGCTGAGGCGACGTCGCGGTGGCGCTCGGGTGGCGCTGGGCTCGACTTGGTGTGGCACGTCGAATGGTGGTGGTAGATGAGGGTGATCGTCGCTGTGGAGGTGGCGTAGGGGATCGCCGGAGTTAGGGTTAGGGTTTAGACTCGTCGGGGAAGAAAGGGGGGTCGGGGTGGTCGTGGGGTTGTGCTAGGGTTAGGGTTTAGTCCGGGGGGTCGTATTTATAGGGTTAGAGGTCGTTAGGGCATCGGGCTGGCCGGAAAAGGCGAAAAAGATCGGGGTCGGTCATCGGGGAGGTGGCTGGTCGTCGGGGGTGGGTGAAAGGAGCTTTTGTAGTTAAGAGGTTCTAGGTATTTACAAATAGGTCCATATCATATCCAAATGCAAATAAAATTTACAACCCGACTTAAAATAATCTAATTTATTACAAACTATTATAAAAACAATTTAAGTATTTACAAACTGCTATTAAAATATTTTAATAAATTACAAAACTATATTAAAACATTTTAATAAATTGTAAAATGGTATTTTAGTTATTAAAACTCATTTAAAATTATTTTAAAAATTGTAGAAAAAATTTTAAAATTATATTAAATTATTTTAAGACTAAATATGTCATTAGAAATTAATTAACACTAATTAAATCAAAATTGAAAATCAGGGGCTGACAAGTCTTTCCTCCTTGAAAAATTTTGTCCTCGAAATTCACAAAGATTGAAGACCCTACAATTTCCAAACATAGCAAGCAATGCAACAAATGACTAAGGCTACGATCGAAACTAACCTCTAAGGTATCAAGCGAGAATGGGTGGTTCCCTCGCAGCGGTTGGATCGAACAAGTAAGGGTATCTCTCCCTCATGTCCGACTCCCTCTCCCAAGTAGATTCACCCGAAGAGTGACGGCTCCAAGCTACTCGTACTAAGGGTATAACCTTGTTCCTCAGCCTCTTCTCCCTCCTGTCTAATATCTCCACTGGCTGCTCAGAAACTGTAAGGCTCGGTCCGATCTCCAACTCTGAATGATCTAGCACATGGCTGGGGTCTGGAACATATCTCCTCAGCTGAATGATCTAGCACATGGCTGGGGTCTGGAACATATCTCCTCAGCTGAGATACGTGAAAGACATCGTGAACTCTTGCTAGGTTGGGTGGAAGTGCAACTCTGTAAGCTACCTCTCCTATCCTGCCAAGTATCTCGAACGGTCCGATGTATCTGGGGCTCAACTTCCCTCTTCGTCCGAACCGGATCGTCCCTCTAGTAGGTGATATCTTCACTAGCACCATATCACCGTCAGCGAACTCCATCGGCCTGCGACTAGCATCGGCCCAGTGTTTCTGCCTGTCCTGAGCTACTCTGAGCCTGTCTCTGATCATCCCGACCTTCTCTGCTGCATCCGTGATCATCTCTGGCCCAAGCATAATTGTGCCCCGATATCATCCCAAAAGAGCGGTGTACGGCATCGTCGTCCATAAAGTGCCTCGAAAGGAGACATACCGATACTGGCTTGGTAGCTGTTGTTGTATGAAAACTCTACCAAGTGCAGATGGCTCTCCTATGATCCGCCAAAGTCCAGCACGCAAGTCCTCAGCATATTCTTTAGTGTCTGAATCGTCCTTCGGACTGTCCATCCGTCTGCGGGTGAAACGCCGTACTGAATTTGAGCCGACTGCCCAACTCCTCCTGCAAGCTCCTCCAGTAGTGGGACGTGAATCTGCTGTCTCTGTCCGACACAATGCTCATGGGTACTCCGTGCAAGCACACTATCTGCTGCATGTATAGCTCCGCTAACTTCTCGGTGGAAAGCCCCACCTTAAAGGGTATAAAGTACACACACTTCGTCAGCCTGTCCACGATGACCCAAATAGCATCCTTCCCTCCTTGGGAACGAGGAAGCCCTGAGACGAAGTCCATCGTAATGTATTCCCACTTACACTCGGGAATGGGTAACGGCTGTAACAGATCAGCTGGCCTCTGGCGCTCCGCTTTGACTTGTTGGCAAACTGGGCATCTCGAAATGAAACGTGATACATCCCTCTTCATCTCGTGCCACCAAAGATGTTCCCGCAAGTCACGGTACATCTTGTTAGCACCAGGGTGAATAGAATATCTCGATCGGTGTGCCTCCTGCAAGACTGCCTCTACCAGCTCTTCCTTCGGCAGCACAATCGGCTGTCATGCTTCAAGGATCCATCCTCTGCTACAGTGAAGTCATCCAGCAATCCAGCTAAAGCCTGGGCCCGAAGTCTGCGAAGGCTCTCATCTGTAGTCTGTGCCTCCCTGATCTGCTCCATCAAACCTGACTGAATGTCAAGTGCCATCATCTGTATCACTGATCCTGGCTGAACTATCTTGATACCGAGCTTCTCCAGATCTTCCCGTAAATGCCGATCTATCATCAGATACCATGCCATCGGATGCCTGCTCAGTGCATCCGCCACCACATTTTTCTTCTCGGGGTGATACTGTAAATCGATGTCGAAGTCCTTCATCAACTCCAACCATCGTCTTTGCCTCATGTTCAGCTCCTTCTGCGTGAACACATACTTCAAGCTCTTGTGGTCAGTAAAGATTTCCACACGCTCTCCGTATAAGTAATGTTTCTATAACTTGAGTGCAAAGATCACCGCAGCTAACTCTAGGTCATGGGTAGGATAGTTCCGCTCATGAGTCCGCAATTGCCTAGATGCATAAGCAATTACTTTCCTATGCTGTTGTAGGACACATCCTAGCCCCTTTCCTGAAGCATCGTTGTATATGGTAAAACCTCCAGATCCTAAAGGTAATGTCAGAACTGGAGCGGTCGTCAGCCTCCTCTTCAGCTCCTTAAACGCTGCCTGGCAGTCCTCTGACCAGATGTACTCTGCGTCCTTCCGCGTCAGCTTCGTCATGGGTTCAGCTATTCTAGCAAAGTTCTAAATGAACATCCTATAATAGCCGGCTAAACCCAGAAAGCTCCTGATCTCTGAAACTGATGTCGGAGCCTTCCATGTCTCAACGGCAGCAATCTTCCTGGGATCCACCGAGATTCCTTCTCCAATAACTACATGGCCGAGAAACTCCACTCGGTCTAAAAAGAACTCGCACTTCGACAATTTGGCAAACAACCTCTCCTGCCTCAGAATCCCCAAAATTGTCCGCAAGTGCTCTGCATGCTCCTCCGGCGTCTTCGAGTATATCAGGATGTCGTCGATAAATACTACGACAAACTTATCCAGATACTGGTGAAATGTCTTATTCATCAAATTCATAAAGACAGCTGGCACATTTGTGAGACCAAATGCCATCACCAGAAACTCGTACTGCCCGTACTTCGTGTTGAACGTCGTCTTCTGGATGTATGTTGCCCTGACCTTCACCTGGTGGTACCCGAATTTCAAGTCTATCCTAAAAAATACTTTCGCCTCACTCAACTGGTCGAACAAATCATCTATCCTGGGCAGAGGATATTTGTTCTTAATGGTGATGGCATTCAACACCCGGTAGTCATACACAACCAAACTGTACCATCCTTCTTAGGCATAAAGAGCACTGGCACTCCCCATGGAGAAGCACTAGATCGAATGAAACCATTTTTTAACAGGTCATCAATCTGCTCTTTCATCTCTACGGCCTCCTTGGGGTTCACTCTATAGCAAGCCCGGGATACTGGTGATGAACCCGGTACTAAATCTATAGTGAACTCCACATCTCTGTCAGGTGGAAGTCCTGGAAGATCCTCTGGGAATACATTCATAAACTCCCTAATGATAGGATGTGGTGGTGCTACGTCCCCAACTGTCGTACAACAGTTCGGCTCTAGGTTGATCTCCGGTCCTGTCCTCCTGACACTGAATGGTGTTGTGCCTGGGGGACTGAACAGAATACTACCCTCATGATAGTCTATAGCTGCATGGGCATAGCTATGCCAGTCCATCCCTAATATGATATCATAACCGGGGAGTGGCATCACAAAGAATCGTCCCCTGAACTCTCTTCCGGCTATAGTAATAGAGCATCTATAGATAGCTCTAATAGGCATTGGTCCTCCTCCCGTCATCACTCTACTAATCTCCGCGGTAGGTGTAGCTACTAAGTGGTGTTCATGCATAAACTCTAATGACAGGAAGCTATGAGATGCACCGGAATCAAACAAGCATAGAGCTAGAAAAGTATGCAAATAAACATGACCTGTGATGACGTCAGCCAAATAATCTGGCTCCGAAACCTGCTCCGGCTCCGGCTCAAGAGCTAGACTATAAGTCTTCCCCTGGGGTCCCTTCTGCTACTGCAGATATTGCCTAAACCTCTACTGCTGAGTCGAAAGCGGCCCTCTAGTCTTCGCTACTAGGCAGTCTTGAAGCTGATGGGTGGCAGACCCACAAGCCAAACACTGCCCCAACCTCTTCCTACAAACGAAAGAGTCGTGGCCTACCCTTCTACAGAATGTACACAAGGTTCCCTTCTGCTGCTGCCGGGGTCCCGGGGCTCTAACTGGCGGGGTCGGATGATGTGGTGTAGGGGGACGGTATGTCTGCTGGTGCGGCGTCGGTGCTCTCTGCTAGAAAACCTGACGCTTGGACGGTCCCTCGAAGTGTACAGAAGCTGGTCTCTTGCTAGACAGAAGACGCTCCTCAATGCTCTGGGCCAACTCTAGGCTCTGGTAGTAGTCAGTCGTACCGTTCGCTACTATAAGAATGCCAATGTCTGGAACTAGACCATGACAAAACCTACGGGTCATCTCCTCTGGGTCTGCAACTAGACTAGGAGTGAAACGGCTCAGGCGACTAAACTCTGTCGTATATTCGTCGACAGAACGGTTCCCCTGCTGGATGTTCTGGAATCGTAGCCCCATGGCTACCCTAGCGGTGGTCGAGAAGAATTTTTTCTTGAACTGGGTCTTGAACTGATCCCAAGTGGCCCTCCCTCTCGCAAATAACGGCTCATTCTGGAACCAAACTCCTGCCAAGTCTATCAGCAAAAATATTGCTGCCTCGACCTGGAGGTCATTCGACATCCTAACTCCAAGGAGCTTCCTCTCTACCGAGTCTAACCAGTCATCTGCTACTACTATGCCCTCGGTCCCTGAGAACTCCTTGGGGTTCAGACCCATGAAGTCCTTGATCGTCCCTGCTCTCTGCCGTGGTTCTACAGGTGGTGGGACCACGGTACGTTCCTCAGAACGCTCTATGCTCTGGCAGAGTAGGGTGGTCTGCTCCTGATGGGTTGTTAGGAACCCCTGGATCAGAGTGAGCAGTTGGTTCCCGTCGAGTGTGACGGAAGCCTGGGTAGGTATAGTGATAGGTGGTGGTGGGAGTATCGGGTCCTGCTGGGACTGTGATGTGGAAGGTGGTGGAGGCATCTGGGTTTGTGGATTTATGGAGTGGAGGAATATGGTAGGTGGAGGTGGAGGTGTATCAGTCAACTGATCAGCTGACTGGATGGGGAGTGTGCCATTCTCAGGTGTGATATACTGGGATGAACGAGTAAGCACCATCTAATTACAATAAAAAGGACTTATAAGGATTTGTTAAAGTAAGCAATCATAGACAAGAAAATCTAATTATAATAGCAAGCATGTGATGTATTTCCTATGTTGCAACCCTAGTATTCCTCTAGGTGTTCTAAGCGTCATTCCTAATATTGTCTAATTACCTTAAGTTCCTAATTGCAGGCATGCTTGGTATAATAACGTAACCAAACAATTTATTCTGGACCTGTATGGGCCACCACTAAAAATATGTCACGACCCGCTACCCAAATTGTTGGGCCGGGCCGAGTCATGTCCAGCCTACGCTTGAGATAAAGCGTAGTAAGCTGTTCAAAAGACAACAGGATAAGACTAAATGTGCTAACAGTTCTATAAGTAAATAAGAGTCATAAATGCTCCAAACACAAAAGTTGTCTCATATATTAATAAGTCCAAGTACAAGTCTGAAATGTAAAACTGGATATAGGTCCAGTTACAAAATACGTAGTCTAATACATGACTACACTAAATATTCCAAGCAACTACGCAAACTAGACGAGTTTCTCCGCAGGTACATCCTCGTAAGACAAAGCCTGGTCCTTGGCGGTATCTCCATAATATGGGTCACAGAGCAATTCCTCCTCAGTAAGAATATCTACAACGTTATTCTGTCAGGACGGGAGCAAGTACTGATTCTAGCAAACTAAATATACGAAGCATGAACAAGAATGTAATAAACTGGAATCATGGCATATCATGGTTTAATTGGTTCTTTTTAGAAATGATAACATATAGTTTAAAAGTTTAAAACCGTAGCATGTACGTGAATCGATTAATAGGTAAATAAGATGTACAACGGCACATATCAAGTTTTCTGGCATGTACATACGTGCACGAACGGCATCGGTGTATATCCATACACAAACGCGGGATCAGAACATACGGCAAGGTCACATATAGAATGTCACCGAGCGCGGTAAATACATACGGAGAAGGGGGTCATGATCACGTACACTACTAACAGTTTCTCCTTGACCCGTTATTTAAATATGTGAGAGATATGAGATACTGTCCTAAACATGGTAGAGACTGAAAGTAATACAACATGTAAAGTTTTAACTTGCTACCCCAAGGATCAGCATTTAACATGGTTGGTAAATCACAGTTTATTGTTATAGCAATATGTAAAGTTCATAGAAAGTACTTGCCTCTTGCAAAGCAAAGCAGCGATAAAAATGCTATAGATGCCTGGTGACTCGTCACTGTAGAAATAACACATAAACTTAGTTTTTATACTAAGTTAAGCACTAAGACACTAGTGGTGCAACACGACTTTCCGATTGGACACCTAGCCAAATGATGACTTTAGCATAGAAGACCAATGTGGGGTGACACAATACTCAAACTAACTTTCTAGGATCTTTACACTAGTGTGGGGTGAGGTTCAATACGGCTATAACTCAAAATAACATAAAAGTTGCAAGTCATAGTTATTCAATAATTAAATCAACTGTACACTATGATCCAACAATTTTTGAGATAGAAAAAAAGCTCAATTTTACATAAAATAAAGTACCAAAATGATCCGTGTTAATTATAGAAATTTATTATAATTTTTTTGGAATTTATTAACCAGTACATGTATTTATAAAAATCAGTTTTCATAAGTACACAGAAAATAAATTCTGGTTTCATATGCCAAAACAGTGGTAAAACTATAAATTAAATACTGTAAAAATTATGCTAAATTAGCTAAATTAACATAGTATCTAAATACTATTTTTCTAGAATTTTAGCAGCAATTAAAGTATTTTTAGAAATTCAAAAACAACATGGTACACAATCTGAAATTAAATAATTAATTATCTGCATATTTTGTCCATGTACATAATTTGAACCAGAGTTCAAATACAGGACCCAAGGCCATGAATCAAGTCCAATATGACTTGTACAGGTCTTGAATGTGTGAAAACACATTGGAGCCTAAAAACCCATGCTAGGCTTGGACACCTTTCACTCCCCATTCCCGGAATACGTAAATTTTTGATTTTTCATGTATATGCTATCTGGCACCTGTATCTTTGTTGCATATATCCTGTATTTGTAACTGGCCATGACATGAAACAGTATCTCGTCGCGGATTAGTGTGCTATCCCTTGTCCTTGTCTGGTTGTAGGCGTGGTTCACTGTTTCGATGATAGGATTTCTGAACCGTGTTGCGGATTGGGATTTTATTTAATTAATTTAATTAGTTGTATCATGTAGCAATTAACATGTCATTAGTCACATGGTTAAGAGCATGCTTAAGCTTAGGGTTTCTTTGAGTCAACCCAACCCCTATATATATTCTCTTCCATACTCTCTCTCCTCATTCACTCTTTTCATTTCTTTTCCTCCCAACATTTAGGCAAGTACATCTTGCACCAAATGGAGAGATTCTTGCATTTTTTATTTTTTGATTTTTTTAGATATTATTTGTCTATATTGTTATTCTCTTCATTCTCTACAAGTTTAGTTCTTGGAGTTTTTTATTTTATTGGCTAGTTTTGTGTAGATCTAAGTTTCTATAACTAGGGTTTTGTGGATTTCCATGGTTTTGATCTATCAAATTTGGTTGTTTTTGAAAACTAATGATCCTATGTTGTAGGGAATTCAATTTTACCCAATTTTGACCTTTGAAAAGTTAGATTTCGACTTGTTTTGAGGAAGTTATGGCCAAAATAATATTTGGGCATTTTCTATGTCATCTGCCCTGGTTTTGGCAGGGACGATGAATAGTGCCACATGAATAGTGCCGCAGCTGCAGGAATGAATAATGCCGCAGCCGCATGAGATGAATAGTGCCGCAGCCGTATGAGATAAATAGTGCCGCAGCCGTATGAGGTAAATAGTACCGCAGAATGAATAGTGCCGCATGGCTTCAATAGTGCCGCATAGTGTCTATTTTGGCTATTTTTGGATGTTTTATGCCCTATTTGACTGATTTGTGGCCAGAATTTCTTCCAACTCCCAATATGAAAGTTGTAGATATCTTTGTATTGGCTTCAAGGGTCTTCATGTCTCACTTTAACCAGAATTCATATGTGACTTTTATGTCACGAGGAGTCCGAGTGACTTCCTGACTTGACCATGTTCCTGACCTGATTACCTGTATACGTGCTGGTACCTATTCTAAGTGTGTATTGAGATACAATATTAGTATGCACTGCGGTGCCATTTAATGAGTGCACTGAGGTGTGACTCGACATGCCAAGTGATCGTTCGTGTTATATGTCAATACATGTGTACCTTCCAGCACGGTCATGGTAATTGGTCAGTAATAGTGTCGTGGTATGTTGATTGTTGTTTGAAGCATTACACTAAGCATGGATCTAGATTGAGCCGATGTGGATTTATACTTAGGGTACACGTACTATGGTATGACATATAGGAGGATGACGATGTGACCACGACATGTAATTCCAATATCGATATAGGGTTAATCTAAGCAACTTAAATTGGTAGAAGCATTGGGAGGGAACAGAATCTCGAGATCGTACGTCACCAGCCGCCCTGGGTCCTGTCCTGGCGCGTCGGGTTGGCCGCCTCGGATACTGTATAGTCATCCGCACTAGTGGAGTGCAGTATCTGATTTGTGACTGCCGAGCCAGCTCTTCCTATAGGAGAGCTGGAACCGTTACTGTTTATTCTAGCACGGTGGCCTTTCGAGGGACCGGTGCATTTTGTGCTTGCTTGTATATAATGGTTTGGCTAGCCCTGCTGGAATGCGATACGATCTGAGGATTCCTATATATATATTGTATTACTGGGATAACCCAGGCAAATCATAGAAAGCCGTAGGATTGATTGGCCGCTTATAAGCTGACTTGTTTTGTGATATGTTTTCTTCTGTTAGCAACTGAGGAACATGGACTATCGTGGTGCGTGGTCCAACCCATGTTCTTGTTTGGTTGTTGGGTTGGGCTATTGTGCTGCGATAGGCTATGGACCGAAGTCGCGAATCAGAAGCCCTTCACCTGCCCATGGTTATAGGATATATCTTATCTCGGCACGATATTGGCACCGTTTGTCCTTGTTTGGTTGTAAGGGTGTCGTATTGTCTCGATAATATAGTATAAGCCTATAACTCGTGAATCAGGTCATATTTTACTCATTGGGTTTTATCTCACTCTTTTGTGCTCCCTTGTGGTACTTGCTATTCAGGGCCTGACCCCGCTGGTTTTGTTTGGCCAGATCTCGTAGCAACTCCAGAGGATCCAGCTTTCTACCCGAACAATGGTGCACACCAGGAGTATGGGCGCCAGGGACCATGAGTGGGTTTCTTCTTCACTGTTCTGATATCTTCTATTTTGTACTTGGCATTTAGCCACCGGCACATGTTTAGCCGGCAGTTCTGGACATTAGTTTCCTTTTACATAATTGTAATTAAATCAGACTGCAGCTGACTATGGTTATGTATTATTGACTCTCGGTACTAGCTCATCATTTTGTATAGCTAGACTCATGAATCATTTTGATGAAGCGTCGGGGACGCCTTACTGCTTTGTCTTATATGATCATTATTTACTGCTTCTTGTTTTGATTGATTGAGACATAGATGCTCTGTGGGACCATAGGAGACCTGATTGTAGCATGCAGCCCCTAGTCTCTTGACAGCCACGATCGCCGTATGACGTCTATATACCTCATACGGTGTAGCTGGCCTAGTCCGTCTCAGTATTCCAGTACTGGGGCGTGACAACACCAAATGGTTGCAGTAATAAAATACAGGAAAATACAAAGAGGTAAAAGTACATAATAAATATTAATTTTTTAACAAGATAAAATTATACAAAGTAGTCATATAAATATGACAAGTATATTTACATATATTAAAGTATAATATATGTACAATATTACGTAAAGTATAGAGGCTAAATAGTTATGTATACATACATATATATATATATATATATATATATATATATATATATATATATATATATATATATATATATATATATATATATATATATATATATATATATATATATATATATATATATATATATATATATATATATATATATATAAGGAAATATATATATATAAAGAAATAAATATATAATATATACATATACGTATATACATAATATATATATATATATATATATATATATATATATATATATATAACAGTAAATATATATATATATATATATATATATATATATATATATATATATATATATATTTACTGTTATATATATATATATATATATATATATATATATATATATATATATATATATATATATGTATATACTATTTTATATATATATATATAATAACAGTAATTATAATATATATAATAGTATATACATATATATATATATATATATATATATATATATATATATATATATATATATATATATATGTATAATTAAAACAAAGAAAAGAAAAGAAAAAGAAAAAAATAAAACAAAACAGAGCCTAAGGCTCGAACTCGGGTCACTGAGCGGGGGGGGGGGGGGGGGGGTTGAAATCGTGCGCTGACCAGTAGGCCAACTCGGGCTCGCTGTTAGGAAAAGGTTTAGTTTAGATTTATTTAGGTTTAAGAATTAATAGGTTTTAAACCCCGATGAAAACGAACTCTGTGCCCTGACAGTTAAGGACACACGAGTCGCGTGTCCGTGCTAAGCACGACACGCACGGGTCCTAAAACGCGTGTCCAGACTTACCCCTAGGATGCTCGTGTCCAGACGAACGTCGTGCATGAGTTCGAGACACGCACGACACAGTTTCGTAACCGTTACTTACGTGTCCGATTTCGGGGGGGTTTGAACGTGCTGGACGGCGGCTGAGGCGACGTCGCGGTGGCGCTGGGCTCGGCTTGGTGTGGCGCGTCGAATGATGGTGGTGGATGAGGGTGATCGTCGCTGCGGGGTGGCGTAGGGGATCGCCGGAGTTAGGGTTAGGGTTTAGACTCGTCGGGGAAGAAAGGGGGGTCGGGGTGGTCGTGGGTTGTGCTAGGGTTAGGGTTTAGTCCGGGGGGTCGTATTTATAGGGTTAGAGGTCGGTTAGGGCGTCGGGCTGGCCGGAAAAGGCGAAAAAGATCGGGGTCGGTCGTCGGGGAGGTGGCTGGTCGTCGGGGGTGGGTGAAAGGAGCTTTTGCAGTTAAGTTCCTAGGTTCTAGGTATTTACAAATAGGTCCATATCCTATCCAAATGCAAATAAAAATTTGCAACCCGACTTAAAACAATCTAATTAATTACAAACTATTATAAAAACAATTTAAGTATTTACAAACTGCTATTAAAATATTTTAATAAATTATAAAACTATATTAAAACATTTTAATAAATTGCAAAATGGTATTTTAGTTATTAAAACTCATTTAAAATCATTTTAAAAATTGTAAAAAAATTCCTAAAATCATATTAAATTATTTTAAGACTAAATATGTCATTAGAAATTAATTAACACTAATTAAATCAAAATTGAAAATCAAGGGCTGACAACCCTTGTGTAATCTACACTGTTATTGGTTGAACTCATAAATCTGAGTTTTAGTTTTAGGATTAACTGTCATGTAGGTACACTGTTTTCCCTCATTGTCTAACACACACACACACACACACACACTCTTGACACTTCACCCTTGCCACACCCTACACTATGTACACACACACTTGCCTTTCCCTCTCCCTATATACACATGAATGTATATATAATATGTGTATATCTATATATGTAATGTATATATATATAGTTAATGTATATATAATGTAGGTAGCCTACATATATATATATATATATATATCTATGTAATGTGTATGTACCTATATATATGTATATGTCTAATATTGAATGCCTATACGTATGTATCTAAATATATATATGTATATTGATAAGTAAGTTAGACATGAATGAATGTATGCTAGTTTATATAGCATATAGTTATAATGTGATATTGTGATATAGTTGAGATAGGCTTGGTTCAGGCTTGCATAGCCTTGTAGTGGTGTGTACTAGCTAGTGTAGGCTTGTGTGACCTAGTATAGACTAATGTAGACTAGTTAGACCAATTTAGACTTGTTAGACCTAGTTTGACCATAGTTAACCTAGTTTGACTTCTAGGATTGACCAGAGTTGACCAAGAGTTGACTTTGGCCTAGATTGACCTAGATTCATTTAGAATGCATTGAATTGCATCTTGTTATCATTTTAGACTTGTTTTGACTTGTGCTGTTCTAAATAGGAGCCAGACACCTCTCCTCGGACAGTGTATTTACTTTGGACATTCAGACATCAGGCGAGTACATTCTCTGATCATTTCATAACTTGTTAGAATTATATTCCTGCTTTAGATTACTTTACTTGATGCTGTCACGACATTATCACGGATTAGTACTATATGGATCTCTTCATGCGATGTTATCCCCCTCGGAAACATCGAGTATATTGTGTCATGTGCGTTTCACTTCATCATGTACTCCTGTGCTTTCACCATACATGTATACTCTTGTGAATCATGTACTCTCATGTTCACGGAGCCCTCACGTATACTATCATGTGCACCCTTTCATGGGCCTTCATATGAGATCATGTATAATAACATAACCTGCTTAGATCCTTGTGTATTGATTGGGGAAAATGGGGGAGTGCTAATTGTCATGTGAACAAATTCTATAGTAGTGTAGATCATATGAAACTCCTTAGTGTAGATCATGTACTAATCTGTCCTGTTCAAATATGCTATTCTGTACTCTACATCACTAGCCACTATTAGTTCTCTATATACAGTAGCTATTTACATACAGTTCTCTTCTTTTACATCATGTACTTTCTTTCAGTTTCATGTATCTTACTCTACTGCATGTTTATATTTTCTAACCTGCTATGATCTGTTGAGATGTATTGTGCTCGCTCTTGTTCTGACTGGACCTGTTAAAAATATTACAGAGGACGAGGAGGAGGCCTGTGTGGATACCTTCTACGGGGCAGCCCTAGACGACACTTGTGAGCTGGACTCTCATGAGGACCCAGCTCTAGCTGATGACTTTATCCCTACTGTCTAGACTAGTTTAGTTAGGCTTTATCTTACTTATGTTGTCTTGAGACTAGTTTTAGTTAGACTTTATTTCTGTCTTTGAGATCTGGGTTGTATATATTCTTTCTTATTCAGTAGTTGAGACTTGTATTTCTGGATGTTGCTAAGATGTTATCTTAGACTCTTATGATCATCTATATTTCTTTGAGTTCTATATCATATCGTGCATCTTCTTCCTTAGTTGTGATTGAGTTTACATTCTGCTATGTCACCTCCATTCGGAGAGTATAAACTGCTTAGTATTATATTGTTAGATGTTGTGACCTAGGACAACGTTCTACCACCGACACTGCGGCGTAGGTTGGACGTACCCACGTCCCGTACCCTTACTCTAGGGTGCAGGTCGTGACACCCCACTTTAGCCGTGGCCGCCGCCACCGACCTCCAGCCCGGCCTCCTCTGCGACCACGTCGCCATCGTCGTCGTCTCCGACTCCTCCGCCCCTTTCTCTTCCTTTCCCCCTGCTGCTACTGCCGTCTGTCTCCCTCCGCCGTCGCGACTCCCCTCCGCCGACGGGAGATCCCGACTGCTTCCCTCTCTCCCTATTCTCCCGCCGTCGGCAGCCGATCCGTCTGGCCGAGCTTCCCCGGTGAGCCCCTCTGCTTTCTCTCTCTCCTCCTCGGGTTGTGTGCTCCTCGGGGAGCGAACCCCTTGTTCTGTGCACCTCGGGCAGCGTGCGTTGCCTCGTGCGGAACGCTGCCTCGAGCAGCGTACCCTTGACTTTCGTGTCCTCCCCGTTCTTTGTGCTCCTCGGGACATGTGCACCTTGATTTGTATGCAACCTTGATTTTTGTGCTACCTCGATCCACGTGCTGCCTCAGGCAGCGGGACGCCTCGAGCCCCGTGCTGCCTTCGGTGATGTGTCGTCTCGGTTTGTGTACCTCCTTGGTTTTCATGCATCGACCTTTGTGCCTACCTCGTGAACCGTATCGCTTCGATTTGCGTGCTTGCTCCGATTTGCGTGCCATATTGGTCTTTGTGCTGTCTCGATTTGCGTGCACGTCTCGATTTGCTTGTCGCTTGATTCGTGCGCTATCTTGATGTTTGTGATTCCTCGATCTACGTACACGTCTCAATTTACATGCACGTTATCTCCTGTTCATCTCGATCCTCGAGTCATCTCGATTCTCGTGCGCATCTCGATATGCGTGCACATCTCGGTTTGCGTGTCTATATCGATCTACGTGCCTCGGTTTTCGTATCTATATCGATCTGCGTGCCTCAGTTTCCGTGCCAGATTTATGTACTACTTACGGGACCCGTACGGTATAGCCTCGTGCCATTCTTCATGATTTTGTTATTATTTTATTATGTAATTCTAATGATTGTTTATTGTGTGTTCCGAGGACCTCGATTGGCGTGCAAGCTTGGATCATGATTGCCGAAGACTTGCTTACCTAGCCGAGTCCTCTAGGCAAGTATCCCTTGCTCATCGACGGCTCTTGCCCTCTCTCCTGGATTTTATTGCATTTAATTAATTTATACTTGTAAATTGTATAACCATGATTAGTGTAGCCTAGTAGTAGAACTGCCATGATGATAACTTAGGATAGCTTGGTCCGATACTGGGATAGACCGTATCGGACAACTCGGATGGATCATCCACACCTCCGAGGACACGAGCACGACTCACTTGTACGGATTGTCCCTGTATGCCCCGTGTCCGACTCGCGGTCGGGTAACGACTCTGGCTAACTATTCTGGTGGCTGTGATTGTGCTTGGGTTAGAACTATGGACATGTGCTGTGATGCGCCCTGCGAGACGGTTATTTTATTATATTATGCATGTTGGCCTGGCGCCCAGTACGCATCGTAGTGCTGCCGGAGGCCGAGACTTAGTGTTCTCGGCTATCGATTTGTTCCCAGTACGCATCGTAGTGCTGCTGGTAGCTGAGACTTAGTATTCTCAGCCTGTGATTCTGCGATTCTGCAACGGGTTGCGCCGAGTGGTTTTAGCCCCGATTCGTAGGGTGCTTCCGTCCAGATTACAAAGGAGACTGCCGAATTTTTCCAGAATTCCCGATCGGGAATTTGGTTCGAAGGATTTGGCAGAACCATTCCTTTGGTTTGCTGGACTGGGCTCGTACATGTTCACCTTGGCATAGTTTACCTGATTCCATTGCCTGCTAGGTAGACTCCCGACTAGATTAGTCGTCTAGCGTCTTGACATGTCTTGTCCGTCGGATAGCGTAAGGAGAGCGGTTCTACTCGGGAGACGGTCTGCAACTCTGGTCCTTGTTTGGTTTAAGGATTGTGGATATGCTCCAGAGTGGTTCATGCAATCCTTGCCATTTTCCGACGGAATTAATTAATAAACACTTGTACCCTGACCATTCATTCTAGGAGTTGTCCTAGTATAGCTAGATAGGGCTGACAATTGTCTTATGTATCGGAATTATGATATTAGGAATATTTAGATTGCGTAGTATTTGAGGATTGATCTAGAATAATGTATTGATAGACTCATTGGATTCTTGGAGTTGGATTATTGTGCGAATATTTCGCGAAACGAGGAGAATATCGAGGGTATTATTATATGATTTTTATTCGACTTTCCAAACGTCCAAAACCTGGTACCTTTGTGTATTTCGGTAGTTGGGGAACCTGGTTTGATTGCTATGTCTTGGTAGTTGAGGGGCTCATTTTCTAGTAGCTTGTGATCATTGACTTGGAGGATTCTTGTGAGCCAGAGGGCCTAGCATTGCTTATAGTGATTAGCTTGGTATTTGGTTATTGATCTTGTACTTGACCTGATATTGATTCCATCGTAGAGGGGCGACTCTTGATAGATTAATCTGGTGGATAGACCGACTGGTTGATTGGAGCTCTAGGCTCCCATGTATGCTTGAGATGTTATTATAGTAGAGGTTCTGATCTTGTACTTGACCTGATATCCATGCCACGATGTGGGCAGATAACTTCTTGTGACTGACAGATTTGTCCTTGTCCCAGACCTGACTACTTGTATCCGTGCTATAAGTCCAGTTACCCTTTGAGGTACTGGCCCTGACCTTGCACTGCGGTGCCCCTTGTCTACTGGCACTTTGAGGTGCTACTTCCATGATTATATGGCATTGCGATGCCATCTTGATATTCTAGCTATATTATATGATTGCCTGCACGGGTACCTTGGTAGTTGGCCTTTAGTCTTAGCGTGGTCAGGATTGCTTGCTTGCTTGTTGCATAACACTAAGGATGAATCACAACTGGGACTACAGGTGCCGAGGTTGATTCTTACTTAGCGTTCCCGTACTGAGGTACGCCATCTAGGAGGGTGATCATGTGACCACGGAATGTGATCCCGGATAAATATATGGATAATCTAGGCAACTTAAAAATGGTAGAAGCATTGGAAGGGAACGGAATCCCGAGATCGTGCATTACCAGCCTTATCCCAGACATTAGTCATGACCTGCAGGCTGGCCGCCACGGATATTGTTACCATTCGTACTAATGGATGGTAGTATCCGGCTACTTATGTACTATACATTATATACATGGCATGCTCGGCACGGTGGCCTTACGAGGGACCGGTGGTGACATGCAGAGCCCGGTGGCCTTACGAGGGATCGGTGCTCTTCTTACATGCTATACTTGGCCTCGCTAGCCCTGCTGGGACGGCACGATCTGAGGATTCCCATACTTGCATTGTTGGGGTAACCCAACCTCCACATAGAGAGCCGTAGGCATTTTGAGTGGCCGCTTATTCTCCTAAATTGTATGGCTTGTTGCTTTCTAAGCTGGCTGGCACGTAACGTTGTCCCGGTGCGGTAATTCATTCCCTTGTTCTTGTTTGATGTAGGGGTGAGTTACTATTCCGATGACAGACTACGAGTTCCAGTTGGCGATGCAAGCATTAGTGGATGTTAGGATGACTATGATGATTGTTGGTTACTTACGTATTAGTAGTTGGATTGCTGCCTTATATTATGTAATCGTGCGTTGGTACCGCACGATCCTTTACCCTCATTACTGCTGTTCATACGTGTTATTCCTGTTATATATCTTATCATTGTAAACCCCCATAATTTATATTTGATTTTTATAATTAAATTAATTTTTTTTTGTTATGTATTTCATTAGTTATGGATTTATATGCTACTAGTTTATTAGTATAATTAATGTATGTGTATATATATATTATTATATGTATGTATGTTCGTATTTCTATTAAATAAGGAATATGATAGAATCTAGGAATTTTTTTAGGAATTTAATTGTGAATTTTTGAGAAATTTTTGGTAGCTTACAAGATATAAATATATATTGATATATAGATATATATTTATATATTTATATATAAGTATAATATTTAAATGCTATTAGTTATAAAAAAAAAAAAAAAGTGGCCCGGCCCCCACACCCCACCAAGGGGGGGGGGGCTTAGCCATATACTTTAGAGACTTATGTGTTAAAGTAAGAGAAAACAAAAAAAAAAGTATTGGAGCCACTGTAGCCGTGGGCTACAGTGCCCCCCAAAACCTGAACCCAAAGTTCACAGGACCTCCCCCTTCTCCCCGAATAACAGTAGCAGCTGCTACTTGTTGATTAAATTTTTTTTTTTACAAAGAATTGATCTACATCAAATCTCACTTAAATAAATTTCAAATAAATCCCTAGATATCCCCCACGAGATTCTCTTCCAGATAGACTTGGATTCAAAACCCCATCCAAATCAAAATCCAAATTTAAATAGGAAATTTAAAACACCCTATATAAATCAGCCGAAAATAAAATTCTTGGAGAAACCATCTGTCGAACCTCAACCCCAGCCCAAGCTTCGACTCCAGGACCTCCTCCACACCCCCGTGCTCGACGTCGGCCACCTGCTCGCCGCCGCCGAAGACTGGATCGTCGGACAACCGCGGAGTCGATCGAAAAAACAGAGAACACCCTGTTTTTGTTCAGAACTCAGGTACCCATCTTTCGATTCCGATTTCCTTGAATCTGTTCGACGAAAAGTCGATCTGTCGACTTTTATGCATAGACAACATACCCATCTCTAAACCCTATCAATTAGAAAAATTTCTAATGCACAGGAAGTCCCAGAAAAGATTCAGGAAAGTAGAGAAAATTTTCTCGAAAAAGAACCCGAGAAAACACTCCAAACCCTGACTTTGGAAGGGCGATTTCAACCTAGATATTAAGAAGTTGTAAGAAATAATTTACACAATCCTAGTTAACCTATATGAGATGGAAACCCATCTGTTAGAATCAATTTTTATGTAATATACAGGAAGTTACAGATCGATGAACTTGGAAGAAAATTTGTTTTAAAAATACTAAAAATTTAGAATTCTGTCCGATACGGATTACGCCCAGACAAACCGGGCGACATGGTCGCACACTATATGCATCGAAAGGCGCGTATGGACGTTGCCTACGTGTGAGAACTGACGGAACTCAGTTTCGTCGTGTGTGCGCGACGAAATCAGTCAGTATCCGTCAAGATACCCCCGTATCGCCGATTTGCAAACTTTGCCCTAACTTCGTGTACAGTCGTCGATTCAAAACGAAACTTGCGCCAACAGGTCTGAATCGAAATTCTGGTCCTGTGTGCCAAGTTTGGTTCGATTCTGAGAAGGTCGAATCGGAACCCCTTTTTGGCGGGCCCGCGACCCACTCAAACGGACGATTTTGTACACGGCTCATCGGAATCCAAAACTGGACATACCGTTGAGTTCCTCTCCTCAAACTGAATCCGTAAACATGTAGTTTGACGACTTTAGAGACCATAGACTTTGGCACACGTTTTGGTGCAAAGCGGGTCCAACGGCAGACATCGTTTTGACCCGAAATTATGATTTTGTCCATGTTCCAGAATTAGACTTTTGGACAGGCATTTCCTAGGTATATCCTTTACACCGAGTATGTTTTTGATGTTTGTTTCAGCGTCCGAAGTTGTTTGGAGATTGTGACGTTTCTTGGCCGACATTGTGATTTCCTGGACGTGCCATTTTGTACCATCAGACAAGATACCTTGCCACCTTACTCTGTGATTATTTTACGTTATTTTTCAGTTATTTATTTTCAGTTTCATATATATTGCTATATGTTTTACATCACTGTACGTCCAAGTCACACTTGGGTGCAAGCGACCATATCGGTCGTTTTATTTGCTTTTATATTATTTTTGCATTGACTTAGCGTAGTGACTACCCATTGATGGTGAGGTATTGGTATATCTCATACGGCCATGACACGTACTTTACCACGTATTTTGAGTCTCATGTAGGACACGTACTCGCGTAGTCGACCGGCCACCGATACTTATGAGGCGTACGACGGATAGCAGTAACTGCCAATAGAGTGCATGCTAGTAGACTTGGCAGTTACTAGAGGTACATATGAGTCATGGATGTGACTCTAATAGGCATTAGGTGGGAAGAACGGTTCCTTAACGTATGGGTCATATATGCACTGTCCTGATTGCCGGTTATCTCCAGTGGGAGGTACGGTCCTGATAGCCGGTTATCTCCAGTGGGAGGTACGGTCCTGATTGCCGGTTATCTCCAGTGGGAGATACGGTCCTGATTCCTGATATTCCTGCTCCTGCCCATGCGTCGAAGGTTTGTTCTTATTATCACTGTAGACTGGTTAGGCACCTGATTGCATACATATTTCTTTCTTTATATTATATATCACAGTTATTATGGCATAGTATTTTCTTGTATCTTGTTACGTCCCTCTGAGGACCTGGTTATCTCTCCAGGATTAGACGACTTCCCACAGGAGTATGGAGCAGCTCTGGATCCAGCTTACATTGATACCGAGTCAGTTCCTACTGATTTCTAGTCTTTTCTACATTTGAGACTTTAGTGGACATTATTTTTACATCTCTTTTTTTTCTATTTGCGGAGGTCGGACTCCGATCTTGTGAGACTATTTTTCATAGATGTTTGAAGTGAGCATGTTCACCCGGCTATCTTTTGATACTCTTATTTATTATTTGGACTCTATATTCTTCTGTGTTGAACTGTGATGAGATTAGATTATGTTATTCTGGCCTGTGATTATTTTATTTACAGCTTATGTACATATATGAGGATTCAATATATTGGAGTATTTTTCGTATATGTACAGCTGGCATGTTCACGTTCTTGGTCCTATGTATTATGGGACTGGGGCGTTACAATCATGCTGGTTTTCTTCGCCCGTCCTTGAGCCTTCCTTTCTGGTACTTGCTGCGGTTGGCCTGACCAACCCTGGATTGTTTTCAGATTGCCTGTGACCGACCCTGTGGATCTTTCAGACTCGACTTGGAGGATGTGCTTCAGTTCCCGACCATGCTAGGAATTGTGGGAAGGTATACTAGTCTGCATTATTATCCTGTACTGTAGATTTTCTGATTATCATATGAGTATTTTCTGCTTTCCATATGATTCTCTCTCTTGTTCAGTATTTTATTGTGATTTGCCTGTGGACATGAGATCAGATTTAGGCCATAGATTGATTGCATGCTAGGATACCCAGCAAGACTTGACAGCAGTCATCGCTGTATAGCGTATTCGTACCTTATACGGTGTAGCTGGCCTACGTCCGTCCCCGTATTCCGGTACTAGGGCGTAAAGTCTGACTCTCCTAACCACCTCAACTGTCTGAGTGATCATCTCTGGACCAAGCATCTGCCTCTCTCCAATGTCGTCCCATGCTAGTGGAGATCTGCACTTCCTTCCAAACAGTGCCTCGAACGGTGCCATTTGGATACTAGCTTGGAAGCTTTTGTTGTACGAGAACTCCACCAGGTGCAAGTGATCTTCCCACGAACCATCGAAGTCGAGCGTACAAGATCTCAACATATCCTTAAGAGTCTGGATCGTGCGTTCCGACTGACCATCTGTCTGCGGGTGATAAGCTGAGCTGAACTGGAAGTGAGTTCCCAAACTCTCTTGCAGACTACGCCAAAAGTGCGACGTGAATCTCGAATCTCTGTTCGAGGTAATACTGACTGGTACTCCGTGAAGTCTGACTATCTGCCTGAGGTACATCTCTGCTAGCTGAGCCGGCGACTGGCCAACTCTGAATGGAAGAAAGTGAGCCACCTTCGTGAGCTTCTCAACTATAACCCAAATAGCATCTCGACCAGCTGGGGATCTAGGTAATCCAGTCACAAAATCCATGGTTATATGCTCCCACTTCCATTCTGGAATCGACAAGGGCTGAAGAAGTCCAGCTGGCCTCTGATGTTCAGCCTTAACTTGTTGGCAAACCAAATACCGAGAGACAAATCGGGCTATCTCCCTCTTCATGCCATTCCACCAAAAGTGCTGACGGATATCACGGTACATCTTCGTGCCACCGGGATGAATTGAATACTGAGAACTGTGAGCTTCCGCCATGACCTCCTGTCTGATATCTCCACTGGGTACACAAAGACGCTTACCATGCCGAAGTGTACCGTCTTCATGAGTGCATAATTCTGGTCGTCGTCCTGCTTCACATTCTGCTCTAAGACGCTGAAGCTTAGAATCGGAGGACTGAGCTATCTTGATCCTCTCAACTATACTGGACTGAACTTGCATGCTGGCCATCAATGCCACATTGATAGGAAGGACAACTTCTATACCCATCTTTTGAAGATATGCTAACACCTCTGGTTGCGTTGTCAGAAAATAAACTTCGGCTCTCCTGCTCAATGCATCTGCAACAACGTTGGCCTTCCCAGGATGATACTGCAGGCTGACATTATAATCCACAAGTAGCTCTAGCCACCTTCTCTGACGCATGTTAAGATCCTTCTGAGTGAACACATACTTCAGGCTCTTGTAGTCGGTAAAAATCTCCACCCTATCTCCATACAGGTAGTGTCTCCATAACTTAAGTGCAAACACTACTGCTGCCAGTTCCAAGTCGTGGGTCGGGTAATTCCTTTCATGATCACGAAGTTGTCGTTGTCACGCCCCGACCCGGAATCACCTGAATCATCGTCCTCGCAGGGGGCGTGATGCCGCACGAGCCTGGAGTTGCGCTCGTGCAAGGCAAGATGACAAGTTCTTCAATGGTTATCTTTTGATTCGATATTCACAACGAAAGGAAAACAGAGTATACGAAATGATTCTCTTTATTGATATTCGAAATCAGATTACAAAGGCTTTCGATAGCCCAACGGAATTTGCCAGATTAGCTACAACACTCAGGTTCTCTCTTGCCCACAAAGGATCTTACCGTTCAATACATCATGCCTTCAATATCTCGGCCGTATCAATCTATTTGCATAGTCCGAGCGTCAATGCGATCGCACGCTTCAATGCGCTTCGGCATTCCAAGCCTCAACACGTTCAAGCAACGCTTCACCGCGAGCAATCCATTCCCTGCACCCTGCATGAAGCTGGTGGGGGATCAGTACGTTCGTCCTCGCATGTACTGAAGCAAAGATCATATTTCCAAACCGACATTTTAGTATTTATGTTGAATCGTGCAACTTAGCTTATGGTCTTGCTATGTTCTCCTTAGGGTCAATTTCATGGCATCTTCAAAAGCGTAAAGCATGTTATCATAGCAGCATGTCATCGAATTGAATAGGCAAGCAAACAAACAATCTCGTGTTTGATTCGTGGCGCGACTTCTTACCAAGTCGACGCACTCGCCCTTGCACCGACGCAAGGTGAATACGCCGCATTCCTTCCCTGTCATGTTATATGTGCATCTCTAAACAGGATTTATGCGTGCGGGACACATATGTGCCTACACTTTCAACCCATCGTTCTTTAACTATATGAAGGTCGTGGGCGTATCCGCACCGGAATGGACTAAAGGAGTTTCTCTTTTATTTTTCCTTACTTTCTTTTCTCTCTCGTGTTTGGGTAGCCCGGCGTTTCACGGGTTGGGTTGCTATCCCAACAACCGAAACTTACCGCGTGCCTACCATCATTTACGGCTTCTCACATTTACGACCGAGTGCTAATCGGACTTCGCAGATGTGCGCCTATCAAAGATTTATATCCCTCCTAGGCCGAACGGTCCCGGTGCCCCGGTGCGCCCGTTCGGAGGGAACGTTCCGTGCACGGAAGATATCATCGTAATTATCTCAAGTCCATTCCATTCGACCATGCAACGCCCTATCTTTCAAGAAATCAAATTCAAACAACCAAACATAGTCTTGAGTCCGAGACTCAGACTTATCATCTCGTATCTCTTTCTTTAGCTTTCTGTGTTCTTATATTTCATACTTCGTTTCAATGATTCAATGGCATCGTGCCTCAACTCAATGCTCGTCAACCGAACGACCCGAAGGTCTTGAACACCTTTCGAGGCACCATGTCATATCCGACAGTTCTGCCACATTCATGCCACAACTGTATTCTCTCGCAACGAAGCCATCTTTTATTATCTCGTGCACGTAGGCACGTTTCGACCGTATATCCATGTTCTATTACTTAGCATTCAATGTTCGGGACTTGCGCGCTAGGGCGCTCGCCTATTGTCTTTCAATGTTCTAGCCGTCTAACTCGTGCAGCAAAGGCACGGTATGGTTCGTGCACTAAGGCACTCGCCGAGTATAGTTATCCCATTTTCTTACGGCTTGCGTACCGAGGCGCTCGCCTTAGAGATATCCAATGTTCCATAGCGACTCGTGCATTTGATGCACGTTTCATTTCAATTGTTCTAACTTAGTGTTCGACTCACACTATTATTTATCTCCGATCGGACCACGCCCGTGGCGCCGATAGGTTAACTTAGCATACAATGATATATTTGACTTATCGAATGAAGGAGTAAAAAGAAGTCAATCCTCCCACCTTGAGTCGATACGCCTTTGTCGTTTCGCCGAACCGATGCGGCTCGATTTCCTAACTTTGTTGCACGGCCACTCTCCTGACTTAGCCATTCGAGCACTTCGTGCTTTATTGAATCATACGTCTGATTTGCCTTAGCGTGCCCAAGTCTCGAACCGTTGCAAGGCGACGATTTGATTTTGCGGACCCCTTACTAAATATTGCAAAAGATCGACCTCTAATATTTTCCCGTCAAAGTATAACCTGCGCACGAAACCAACTAAAATCAATACTTGCATCGATTTGGACTTGCACCTTGGTCGATTCGATTTCTTAGAATCTTCGAGCCGATCCAATGCACTCATCCTTCGGGGCAACGCGGCACTTCGCATCGATTCAACTCGATGCATTCTTTCGGGGCAAGGCAACTCTTCGCATCGACTTAGTTCGATGCGTTGCTCGGGACAACGTAACTCTCATATCGATTCGCATCGATACATTTCATTCGGTCAACGCGACTCGTTGAGTCAATGCTTCAGCGTAATGTACCGTACGGAGCGGGGCATTACAGTCGTGACGCATAAGCTATTACCTTCCCATGCTGCATCAAAACACATCATAAACCTCTGCCTGAAGCATCACAGTACACTAAAAATCCTCCGGTCCCATCTGGAAGTGTAAGAATGGGTGCCGTCATCAAGCCTCGCTTCAGCTTCTCAAAAGAATCCTGACATTCTGCTGTCCAAGCAAACTGTACCCCTTGCGGGTCAACTGCGTCAATGGCGCTGAAATCCGAGCAAAGTCCGAAACAAATCTCCGGTAGTAACCGGCCAATCTAAGAAAACTGCGAACTTCTACAACTGTGCTGGGCACTGGCCAGATTTCGATAGCCATGATCTTCTGGGGATCCACTTCTACTCCCCCTCTGGTGATGATATGACCCAAGTACGAAATACGATCGAGCCAGAACTCACATTTACTGAACTTGGCATACAACTGGTGCTCTCGGAGAATCTGGAGGACAACTCTGAGATGCTGCTCATGCTCTACTTCACTCTTGTTGTAGACCAGATATCGTCTATGAACACGATCACGAACTGATCTAAATAAGGCATAAAGATACGATTCATGAGGTCCATGAATACAGCCGGCGCATTGGTCGCTCCAAAGGGCATAACAAGGAACTCATAATACCCATATCTAGATCTGAAAGCTGTCTTCGGGATGTCCTGCTCTCTGACTCTGATCTGGTGGTATCCTAACCGCAAATCAATCTTCGAGAATACTGCCGCTCCTCTGAGTTGATCAAACAAGTCATCTATCATGGGGAGAGGATATCTGTTCTTGATTGCCACTGAGTTCAAGGTACAATAGTCAACACATAATCTGGACGTACCATCCTTCTTTTTCACAAGAAGCATCGGGGCTCCCCAAGGCGATCCACTAGCACGAATGAATCCCTTGGTCCTGAGTTCTTCAATCATCTTGTATAATACCTCCAACTCCGACGGCGCCATCCTGCAGACTCTATCTGACACTGGTGTTGTCTCGGGAATCAAGTCGATAGTAAACTCGATCTCTCGCTCTGGCGGCATTCCTGAAAGCTCTTCTGGGAAAACATCTGGAAATTCCTCGACTATCCGGGGTAACTGCACTGCTGCTACGGCCATCTGCAATAATGGAGGAGAAGGTTCAACTTCGCCTCGAAAAAAGGAAAATTTCGGCTCGCCTGGAATGCTAAAAATAACTCTGCCAATATGGCAGTCTATCCTAGCATACTGGTCTCTCAACCAATCCATCCCTAAGATCACATCATAATCGGCCATCGAAAATTCTATCAGCCTAGCGGGAAACTCTATACCGCTAACCACGATCCGACACGAGGAAAACACTCTATCTACTCCCACAAGACCATTACCAGTAAGTATATTGAGCCTTACTGATAATGACTCGGGCTCCAGTCCTATCCGTGTCGCGAATCGTGTAGACATAAATGAATGCGATGCACCAGAGTCAAATAACACTGAAGCCGGAAAAGTGTTGACGAGAATAGTACCTGCCACTACCTCACCTGGCGCCACTCCTTCTTCTCCTATGGTTAAAGCCAACACTTGACCATGTCCTCTGGGTGCCAGCCCTCTCTGCTGGAATCCTCTCTGCCTATTCTGGACTTGCGCCTGGGCATACTGCTGAGGCCTTTGCTACTGAAAAGCCTGGGTCTGCGTCGACAACGACCTCGGAGATGGAAACTGCTGCTGGACTGGTACTGGGGCTGGTCCCCTAACTGATGAACTGGTCATGGCTGGTGATGAGTTAATCCTGAATGGGCATGACCCTACCTTGTGGTCTGGCGCTCCATAAAGCAAACACAATCCTCGAGCCTTGCGACACTCTGAAACAACATATCTAGGCTTCCCACAATAAGAGCAGCCCATGGGGGAAGACTGCTTCTGCTTCTGCTGCTGAGGATACGTCGGGGTTGAATGTTGAACCGACGTAACTGAAGTTGTCCTTCTCGGAGCTCCAATGGTCAAAGCCCTAGCTGCCGGGGCTGGGGCCGACGACTGATTCATCTGGCCGTGAGATCGCTTTCGACCTCCGGTCCTGTCCACAATCCTCTGGGAGGTATACTCATGCCTCCTAGCTGCCCTCAATATCGCATCAAAAATCTGATGCTCAAACTGCTCCACCGCCAGCAAAATCTTTAGGTGGAGTCCCTGTTGAAACCGCTGGGCCCTATCGAACTCGGTCGCCACCAAGGTGGGAGCAAACCGACTAAGCCTGGAAAACTCGGCCGCATACCCATCGACCGTCCTGTCCATCTGCTTCAAATTGGTGAACTTGGTCTGTAGATCGTACCGAGCTACAGCATCGAAGTACTTGGTCCGGAACCTCTCACAAAATATTGTCCAGGCAATAGGCGCCACCAGTCCCACGGCCTGTACCGCCCACCAGCCACGGGCCAGATCCAATAACTGCAGGCGCACCATGGCCACCTTCTCTTCTTCTGGGGTCCTTGCTGCCTCCAATATCACCTCTGTGTCATGAAGCCACGCATCAGCAGCGATAGCGTCTTCGCTGCCATCGAAGAATGGAGGGTTCAGGTGCTTGAAACTGTTCGCTGCACTGTTCCCATGTTGTCCACCTCTGCCCAGAGCATCTGCTACTGCCTGATGCAAGGCATCTCCTCGATGATCCTGCGATGCAAGCAACTCCCTGATAAGTCTATCTAAGGCTCCATCATCCTGTCTTGCGGGCTGGGCTGGCTGTACCGGGGGTTCTAGATCTCCAAGAGGCATGACCCGGGAGGCTACTCCTGAGTGCTAGGCCTGATCTTCTGGTTGCTGCTGGTCTACGGGAGGTGCTTCGCCTTGCTGATCGGCAGGTCCAGGAACAATAACGCTGAAGAAGACGACATAGGAAACAATAAGGAAGGACCAAGACAAATCAACGATACAAGCATGTGATCAGGTCGAGAATCTCAGGGATTAGAAGATACGGGCAGAGGTCAAGGGCGAGTGCTGATTGAGACATCTATTCGCTAAACCCTCACATATCTTGATTTTCAAGACCTGCATGGGCCACCACTTAAACCATGTAACACCCCATAACCAGAATACTGGAGAGTGGGGGCATACATAGCCAGCTACGTGTAATGAAATGGAATCTACCTCACTATACGGTCACGGCTGTCTAGATATATGAGGGTTTAACTACAATCCATCAGTCCCCTATGGTCAATAACAAGCCTAAATGTCTCAATCTCACGCAAACAAGTAAAGTTACAAGATGTAAGATCACCAAATATACAATAGTAAGGCGTCCCAAACATTACATATTCAGTTGATCATGAAGCTAGTCATTACAAAATGTGAGGACTAGCAAGAGTTTAGTCATACATGATCAACCTTAGGATCTGTCAATCATGTTAC
Source organism: Iris pallida (assembly GCA_029216955.1). Lineage (NCBI taxonomy): Eukaryota > Viridiplantae > Streptophyta > Magnoliopsida > Asparagales > Iridaceae > Iris > Iris pallida. The sequence continues at coordinate 7,371,055 of JANAVB010042014.1, forward strand.
AGCCCGTAGGCAGACAGTAATAAGGTATGCAATACGAGCTAACAGGTACTCGCCGGCTAAACGCCTCAAAATGAGAATTTTACAATAGAGTAGGAGAACCAAAAATAAATCCACTCATTGCCCTGGTTACGCCTGGTGGTCACCATCGGGCTGGAAGGTCGGTAGATCCTCTGAAGCTGCTCCGAAATTTGGCCACACAAAACCAGCTGGGTCAGATCCCAGAAAGAACAAGTGCCACAAAGGAGGCTTCACTTAAGAACTAAAACTAGCACATCAGAAATAAACATTAAAAGTAGTTACAAAAGAGCTTGTTAATAAAAGAATAACAACAGTCATAATAGAGTACGAGAGAACCATTCAAGTAGCAGGGTCACAACCCTTAAACCAAACAAGGACCGGGGTTGTAACCCTTCACCTGAATAGAACTCCGTCTCCAAATCCTATTGGTAAGGTAAAACATAACGAGCATGACATGGGTGCAATAAGACAATAAACGAAGAGAGAACTCAGAACTGCTCCGGGAGCCAGGTTACAACCCTTAAACCAAACAAGGACCGGGGTTGTAACCCTTCGCCTGAACAGAACTTAGCCCCTGATCTTTATTGTTAAAAGTGACAATCATGCGATCAAGCCTACAATAATCGAGCATTGAAACCATACAATCGCTCCCGGCCAATCAGTAACTACGACTTTCTACATTAGCTAACTAGGGTTATCACAAGCCTTAGTTACTAGCAATGTGTAGTGAGATGTTCCTCCAGCCACAAGCCCTGCAGTTAATCCAGGTTATCCAGGCGACTTGGGTTCATTAAGCAGTACCTCGTTCTTTTCCATATATCAGTGAATCTAGACTTGTGCCCTACTCGTCGGCAGGCTGCAAGTCCACAATGGTGGCCGGGATAACGGGATCGCCTGTAACTGAAAAAATCTCTCTGACTACTTAATTATTCTAGTTATTAGCCTTAGCCATTTACAGTACGTACCCCTGACCGTGGTACTCAGGGATCCCTATCCTAGACATAATGCAAACATTACCGGTTCAATTGTACAAACACAATCATCCACGGTGTCCAGGCCATTCAATCTTGTCATGACATGCTAGCCGTCGCAACAGCCTTCAAAAAATATATATATCATGTCATATCCACTGTTAGGAGTGCGCCACGTCGGGCCACTATCATGTCATGTCATTTGTCAAAAGTGCACCATAACGGGTCACCATCGTGTCAGGGAACATACATAAAATTAATATGGCACCAGCATACGTTTAGGAATTAAATATTAATTGTGCATGCGGCTATAATTAATGCTAAGGCCATGCGGCCACCTTAAATATTTAATGCTAATGCAAATGCATGCAAATATTTAATGCTAATCAATTAATAGTAGCCTACGTGGCCAAAACAGGTTGCATGCAATTGCTAATGGCCATATGCGGCTCAGCAAGGCAATAGGCCTTATGCTACTCAGCAAGCAGTGCATTGCATATGGCCATGCAAACAAAAGCCAAAGCATGCAATTGCATACAACTAATAAAGGGCCATGCGGCCAACTTTACGTAAGCAATTAATTAATGCCTTGGCCATTCATGCAAGCCTATACGGCCAATAATGTTTCCATGCAAGCACTTGCTGATGCAAGCAAAATAATAAAAAAAAGCCATGCAGCCAACTTTTAGCTTGCGGCCAAGCAAAATGGCCATATGCGGCTCGAGCACAAAAGTGCTTATGCGGCCAGCACAAGGAGGTGCTTATGCGGCTCAACAATGTTTCCATATGCGGCTGACAATTGTCCCCATATGCGGCTAACTAAGGATTCCCATGCGGCCAACTAATTTCCTATGCAGCCAAGCCAAGCACTTGCATGCGGCCAGCCATTAACATTTACATGCGGCCATGCAAGTTGCTTATGCGGCCAAGGACTTTAGCATATGCGGACAGCTGAAATATTGCTAAGGCTAAGGCATGCAAATCATGCTAATGCATCAATTATAGAAGCATGCCAGCATGCTTGCTGATGCATTATTAAATGCATGCAACTAATAAAATGCATGCAACTAATAAAAGCTAAAGCATGCAACTAACTAAAAGCTAACATGCAGTGAGATGCTAATGCATGCATTATTTAATACATGCAAATCTAATGCATTAGCTAATGCCTATGCGGCTACAACCAAGTGCCATATGCGGCCAACTTAGGATTCCCATGTGGCTAACTATTTTAAATGCATGCAAGCTGATGCTTGCAAAAGGCCATGCGGCTCATTTAATAAATGGCCACGCGGCCAGCAAAATAGCAAATGCTTATGCGGCTAGGAAATGGCCAATGGCCAACATTGATTGCTCATGGGGCCCAGCAAATAAACACTTGCACGTGGCCAGCTAATGCATGCATTAAATGCAAGCAGCATGCAACTAATAAAAAGCCAAAGGCAATTAAATAACACAACTAAATAAAAGGGCATGCGGACCTAAATGGCCCTGGCCGCATAAGCCAGAAAGGCCATGCGGCCAACAAAATTTAATGGGCATGCGGCCAAGGTAATTAATGCTCATGCGTCTCAGAGCTAAAAATGCTCATACAGCTCAGCAAACTCCCGTAGGTCAAATTTGGGCAAAATAACATTTTCTGCAATATGAAACCATCAAATAACAAGATTATGCAGGTTTGATAGATCAAACTCATGAAAACCGAAAATACCACAAAGATAGATCTACAAGAAATTAACCACGGAAATAAAAAATGCTAAGTACTAAAGTGGGTTAGGAACACATGAGGAAGGCAGTAGAACAATAAAAATGGGATTCCTCCATGAAGCAAGGTGCACTTGCCTAAACCTTCCAGGTAGGTAGGGAGTAATGGTGGAGAAGAATAAGAGTGAATGAGGAGAGAGAGAGTGTGTGTTGGTTAATAAATGATGATGGTGGTGGTAGGTAGGGGTTCTCCCTTTGGTTCATGATGAACCAATAAGCAACCCAAGCCGAACCAAGCCAACCCAAGCAAGCCGAACCAAGCCAGGAGACATGCAATACGGGTCTAAACACGTACACGTATACCAAAATACGTAATACGAACAATGGTCATTACACGTAGAGTGCTCACTAGCGTAGAGTCTCGCTCGCGTGCAGTCTTGCTCGCTTAGAGAGCTGCCCTTCCTCGGTCTTGCCCGCGTAAAGCTAATTTACGCTCGGGGCCCCTTGGCCTAGCGTAGTTTCACTAGCGTAGAGTCTTGAGCCCTTTGGTGTACCCCGATTGCCTTTCTATGTTCTTGCACTTTTGTCATGAACTTGATAATCACGGATTGGATTGTATGATTGGAATGATGGTTGTACACGACATGGCCTAGCAAGTAAATTGATAAGACATGACATGGCATGACAAGTAAGCATGATGGAAACTATGGAATGCTGTTGCGACAGCTAGCACGGCATGACAAGAATGAATGGCCTGGACACCGTGGGCGATTGTGTTTGTACAAATGAACCAGTATTGTCTTGCATCATGTCTAGGGCATGGACCCCTGAGTACCACGGTCAGGGGTACCTACTTAAATTGACTAAGGCTAATAACTAGAATAATCCAGTAGCCATGAAGAGATTTCCCAGCTACAGGCAATCCCGTTATCTGGGCTCCTCATCATGGGATCTGTAGCCTGCCGTCGAGTATGGCACATTTCCAGCACACTGTCATGTGTTGCACCCTTCAAGCTACTTAAGGGTACATGTGTTTCTTGGATGATGTACCCACATGAACTCAACCCCTAATTGCGTCTGGATAACCTGGATGGTCTGCAGGGCTTGTGGCTGTTGGAACATCTCATTGCATCTTGCTAGTAACTAGGCTTGTGATAACCCTAGTTAGTTAAAGTATCAAGCCGTACTTATTGCTTGGCCGTGAATGTTGGATGGAGTCTAATCAGTCTAAGCCTCGTCTTGTTTCAGTACCTGTCTATCTTGGAACATGATTGCTTATGCTTACCTTATCAATAACTGATCAGAATAATTTCTCATCTCTTGATATTTATTGCCCTATTTAGATTTCATGTCTTATTTATCTTCTTATTTTATGTTCTGATATGCTGGTTTTAGTTCTTAAGTGAAGCCTCCTTTGTGGCACTTGCTCTTTCTGGGATCTGACCCAGCTGGTTTTGCATGGCCATATACCGAAGCAGCTCTAGAGGATCTCCCTACCTTCCAGCTAGATGGTGACCACGAGGCGTAACCTTGGCAACGAGTGGGTTTTATCTTTGGCTCTCCCACTCTATTGTAAAAATATTCTTTTGAGGCGTTTAGCCGACGAGCATGTGTTAGCTCGATTGCACTTTACTTGCTGTCTGCCCATGGGCTGTAGCATGATTAACAAATCCTAGGGTTGATCATGTATGACTTAAACTCTTGCTAGTCTTCGCATTTTGTACGACTAGCTTCATGATCATCCAAATATGTAATGTATGGGACGCCTTACTATTGTATATTTGGTGCTCTGACATCTTGTAACTGCTATTACTTGCTTGAGATTGAGACAATAGGCTTGTTCATGACCATAAGAGACTGATGGCTTGTAGTTAAACCCTCATGTATCTAGACAGCCGTGACCGTATAGCAGGTGGGTTGCACTTCAATATACGTAGCTGGCTGTGTCCGCCCCCGCTCTCCAGTATTATGGTTTGTGGGGCGTGACAGCTGATGACATGACAGTTGACATGACAAAATTAAATATTAAAACTAGTATTAAAATTAATATTAATATCAAATTAACGTTAACATTAATATTAAAATTAATATTAACATTAATATTATAATTAACATTAACATTAATATTAACATTAAAATTAAATTTAACATTAAATTAAATTTAGCATAACATTAATATTAATATTAACATTAACATTAATTTTAACATTAACATTAAAATTAATATTAACATTAAATTAAAATTAGCATTAACATTAACATTATCAATAATTTTTTTTGGATAACTAATTTTTTGGGTTAAAATATGACATACCAGCTGTCATGTCATTTGCCACGTCAGATGCCACATAATGGAAGATGACATCACCCAAAATTTTTGGGAGCCAAATAACATAATTGTATTTGAAACCACAGCCCTAATGTTATTATACATACATAAAAATCTTTCGCACCTTACTTCTGTTCACCCAAACATGGTCCTACATGCGTTGAGCTGTGATAAGCTGGGTCTTTCGTTATCCCGTCTACAAAAATATCCACATAAAATCAAAGTCGCAGCACGTGGCCCCACTTCGTTCAGTTCTCTTCTTAAGAGCGGTCCTCCATTTATCTCTCCTCTGATTATTTCTCTCTCTCTCTCTCTCTCTCTCTCTTCGTCTTCTTTCAAAATAATAATAGTAGAATATTAATAATAAAATAAAAAAAAAGAATAAAAGTTAGGTTAGGGTTAGGGTTTCTTTTGCGATGACGGAGGGGTCCGATCGGGAATGAGAAGTGAGAACTGACGGTCCGGATCTCTTCGACCATCATCGTCGTCGTTATCGTCATCAACAGCAGGAGGAGCAGGGGGAGGCCATGGATTCGAGCTTCTCCCACTCGGGGGGAGGAGGAGGAGGAGGGGAGAACGGAAACAACTTCGAGTTCGCGTTCAACTCGATGAACTTCTCCGACCGCGTGCTCAAGATCGAGATCGTCGCCGGACTGGCCGAGAGCAGATCCGATGGCGAGGGGTGCAGCAGCATCGCCGACTGGGCTCGGCATCGTAAGCGGAGGAGGGAGGACATCAAGAAGGAGAGAGGTACTCCCTCCGATTCTCTATATTCTTCTTCGATCGATCTATATGAAATTGCTGGAATTTTAGGATTTGGGGATATTTCCTCCGACCTGTTTTAATTCTAAGATTGGTACTATTTCGATTCACCTATTAGGAACAATTGACGAGGGTTCCCAACTTGGTTTTTTAAAGGGAATTGGGGAAAAGGTACCATTTTGGTAGGAAAGGGTACTGCTATATGTTGTGATAATGTGTATGTACATATTTGGGTTATTAATTTTAGGGTCTCCTATTATATTGGAAATTTGCGTTATCGAGTCTTAGGGTCTCCTGTAGTATTGGAAATTTGTGTTATTAAGTTTTAGGGTCTCCTATAACATTGGAAATTTGCGTTTAGGTCTACATATTGTTCAAAAGAGATTTTGGGGCTCGTCCTAACGGTTGACCTGAGCTGACTGTTCAAAATGGAGACCTAAACACAAATTTTAAATATTACACGAGACCATAAACTAAACGAAAATATGAGAGGGTTGTGTGACGTTATCTAGTTTTTGCATGGTGGGTGTTGTGTGACTTGGGTTCTTTAGTTTTGTCATGAGCAATCAAAAAATGAGACGTGATACTGTTGTTTGCTTCTATCTGACAGTAGTTTCGATGGAGACGACTTCATAGGCATCGTATATTGTCAGATGTCTGTCGTCTTGGTCGCATTGTTGAATGCTTGCAACTCGAGAGCCCCGGATGATTGTGTAGCCGTTGAGATTAGAATAGAAGCAACCAACAGTGTGATAAGTCCCATTCTTGATTGGTCATGAAAAAACTATTAATCCGAGTCACACAAACCTTACATATTTTTGTTTAGTTTTAGGGTCTCGTATAATATTCAAAATTTGTGTTTAGGTCTCTATTTTGGACGGTCATCCCAAGTCGGCCCAAGTCAACTGTTAGGATGAGACCCAAGCCCTCTTCTAGACAATATAAAGACCTAAACGCAAATTTTCAATATTATACGAGACCCTAAAACTAGATAATCCTTGATATTTTGTGTAGAGCTAAAGTTGTTGCGGTGTTGTTGACCAGCAGAACTTCAGCGAGACTCAGGTTTAATGATTAGTGTATCATCTTTGCTTTTCAAGGGCCTGTTTGTTTCCCGTAAGTAGTGTTGCTGTGTTGTTGCAAAAATGTTTTAGCATTTATATCTGGTGTTTGGTCTGCTGTAAGTATTACCAATTACCACAACAATAGTTGCAACAACTCCCCAAATACCACAGATTTTGTTGTGGGCAAAATGCTGCAACAACACCTACACAAGCATTATTACTGACATTTCCTCTCTTCATTCAGTAGGACAAAGTCCCAAACCAAACAAATTATGTTTCTATATACGACAACAAAAGTTGCAACTGAGCATCCTAATTACATTGTAAAAAAAACACTTGATTTGTAAATCCCACAATACCTGTGCATCCGAACCAAACGTTGTATTTGTAACACCACTTACGGTTACAAGTGTTACATGCAACAGACATTTCTTGGTGTTTTAATTACAGGCCGCTAAAAGTTATATCTACAAATACTTCTCTCTTGATTTTTCACCTATCCACATTGTTTCTCATAAATAAGCTATATACCTTTCTTGTAATCAGTGTGTTAAGGGTTTTTTTGGTTGTCTGTAAATAGAATTGGCATGCAACGTTGAAAGTGGTGTTGCAAATCCAGTGTTCCGTTTTTTGGTTCGTTGCGAGTGAAGATGTTGTATTCATAAATCCAATGTTGGATAACTGTAATCGGTATCCTCAATTGTATTTTTTTTTATCTGCTGTAAGTAGAGAAATTGTTGTTTGATTGAGACTTTTAAAAGCGTGCAATGAGGGAAGGATGCAACAAATGTTGCTACTTGATGATGTGATAACTGCATTTATTGCTATCTCATGCAAAAAATGTTGTACGTGGCTTTGCTGTCATTTTGGTCGCAACTTAAAATTGTTGGGAGGAGTCATGCAACATTTGTTTTCGTATTGTGTATACTCACAACAATCCAAGCACTCACAACAATACAAGCACTGAAATGACTGAACTCCACAGAGCAACCAAGCACCCTCTAAGTTTATTCCCTTATGCCATTAGTGTTCGAGTCCCAAGTAAGAATCTGATTGTACTCTCATATTCTAGATCCTTAGCACCTTACCTGTTATAACCTAAAATTATTGCCTGTTTATCACCACATTTAGGCCACATTGTGACACTGCCTCTTTTGGGGCACACCCTAGCTGACCCTTGCTCTGGAGTTAGTGAATCTAGGTGGGAAGTATGCAACTTGTCACTTATGTGCGACACCTTGGTAACCCTTCCTTCCCATTCAACATTGCACCTGGTGCTATCAATGTGAAGCTTTGCTCTTGATATATTGTATTGGATTCATTACGTACAGAGAGACGAAGTTTTATGGTTGCTTCCGGCTACCTAATTGGGACATTAAAGAAACATATTAAATATATCATTAGCAATCATAAGGGAAGATGAGATGATAAGCATCATATCGGATCCATTGTTCATGCACACACACTGTCACACAGCAATTCTATATGTAGTTGTTCAGGCAAAGTCATCATTGTTTTAGTATCCTGAAGGATCACAAGGCTGATTGTAGAAAGATTATTAAAAGCAAACAATGCCTTACTGAAGTGAGACACATTCTTCATTGGCGCTTAGCGCTTAGCTTCTCGTGTAGTATGCTCTATTAACTATGTTCAAAAGCTAATTATATCAATAGAATTAGAGGAATGCTTCCCATTGCATACAATCACTTAATACACTAATAATGAACATAGTTGTGAATCAGGCGCGCCTCAGGAGCAAGGCTCCCTTCATGGTGTCTACATCTCACAACGTCTCTTGGTGAGGCTCAAGCCCATTTGAGGCTAATCTCATATATATTCTACTTTTTTACCAGCACAAGTACTTAAATTTTATCTTCCTTCTAATTTGGATTCTTGCTACCCTATTACAGTGTTACTACGCTATTGCCTATTGCTCACGTGAACGAAACATTGAAAAGTAAATTACTTACATTATTGTGTAAAGAAGAAAACTATAAACCATTTAGTGGTCACTTGCTTAAAAGTAATATTTATTACATATATATGATTTATAGATAAAATTTATATAATCTTGAATAAGTGCGGTCTTAACCCTCGTGAAGCTTTTGTCTTGCGTATCGCACGTCAGTCCTGAACATCCTTTGTGCCTCAGTGCACCTTTAATACCTATGCTAATGAAGATAGCGTACATGTAACATCTAGGTGAAATCGGTCGAAAGAGTGATGATTTGATCGAGATTTTGCCTGAAAATATATAATGTACTGTTTTGCAAGTTTTAGTTTTGTTTAAACCAGAATACATTCGAGTAACAAAATGGGTGCAAGTAATGTTTGAGATGGATTTATAGATGAGACAAGAGGTTCTTGCAGCTGGAGAACAAGAGAAACACAATGCAGAAATGAAGGCGTTATAGAAAGAAAGGAGTCAAGATTACGGGACATTGCTGGTTTTGTTATGAGCAAATAGGAGAAATGTAGGGAGTACTAGAAGGGAAAAACGATATATAAAGATCAAATTTAGCTGTGTAACCGACTCCATCAGAGTGAGTGACTCATGAGCGATGAAGTATTGCTTAGTAATTTGGGACAGCTTTAATTGGTGGTTGGAGGATGGGGAGCAAGGGAGAAAATGTTGTAGAGTTTGAAATTTTAGTCTATTGATGGCAGGTTGGCCGCAAATAAATATGTTTTGGTCAGTGTGCCCTATCAGTGCCTGATACATGGACAAGCTGGAACAGTGGTGTTATGCAGCGGTGTGTGTAATATTTCTTTGCTTTTGTGCTCATGCAAGTTATTCAGTTGAAGTTGGCTATATACTTATATTAGGATGTCCCTTTTATTCCATTGCATACTTCTGTCAAAATATCCCTTACCAAACTCTACATTCTTACCCAAGGTCTCATCATTTTTAGTAGTGTTGTCGATTGTAGGTTTTTGGATGGAAGAGGCTTGGATGATGTGATCTTTTTACTTGTTATAGTTTGATGTTTATATTAGTTGGTTTTGGTAATTGGTACATTTTGATATAACCTTGAAATTGTTAGATGACGATTGTGCATCTCTTTTCGTTTGCTATGTGTACTATCAATATAGTCTTGGAACTTAGAATCACTTAACAATTATAGACCTTGAGAGTAACGTATCTTCACAACTTATCTTAGCAGATTCACATGAAAATAAAAATTTTGGGCCATGTTTTTGTTTATCCTTTCTAAATCATCGTACTTGTGCTTTCTTGGGTTGAAGTGTTTAGATAATCAAATTCCGATGCATCATGTGTTTTTAGAATCTCTAATGCTTCTTAAAGCATTTTTTGACACTGTTTTAGATGCTATATATGAGTAATAGAGTGAGTTATAGCTACCTAGATGAAATACATAATGTTCTCTTCCTTTTCCAAGCCATTATTGTGGGTGCATGTAATTTGAGTTCTTGTAATATAACTCATAATCAATGTTCCATGCGGAAGTTCTTATATATTGAATAATCTAACGGTCCTAACCACGTGAAAATTTTGGATAGACTAATTTCCTTGTTCTGACCTTTCAGCAAAAAAGGACTTTATAAGGTCCCCCAAATAATGGAACACTATTTCCCCCTAATATTTATATATTTTCGTTTTCAAATCCATGTCATTGTAAGTTTACATTTTTTTCTTGATATACCTGCTTATTTAAGCATAAATTTTCTTGTAGCTTTTACGTGCATACCATGTGTACTCATCTTTGATTCTTCTACATCATAGCTGCGGAGTTTGTAGTCTACAATACAGAGGGTATTTTAGATGCTAACCAGCCTGATACAGACGATGGTGTGGCATATGAAAACCCTGATGGTGAAGCTGTTGCGATGATCGAAGAATCTCCATCAGGTGCTACTTTAGTTAGTACAATCAATTAATTGCTGTATATACTCTATGTAGTTCATAACGTGATGGAATATATTCAGAAGGACATCTTCGGAGGTTGATGGAAATCTCTTGTTGATATATTTTATTATGCTTAATCAATTTTTTACATCCACACACAAGTTATGCTGTTCAGATCCAACTGCAATATACCTATCATCAGTAACATTTTTTTGATTGCCTTTTTTTTTCAGATTGGAGTCCTTAATTTGTATTGTAGATTATATTAATATTCTTGAGACATGTCGAGTTGAAATAATTGACATTGTTCTTCGGTTCTTTACTTGATGAGTGTTCTCTAAATTTTTATTGCATACGGTGAGGAATGAATAAAAATGCGACATTCCAGACAACCCCCAAATAGCTGCAATATGCATAACAGGGATAGAGAAAGTTTAGTGAGTTTGTTGTCACTGATGCCATTTTTTTATCATTGTACAAAGTTGATGTTGGGGAATGACTTTGTTGCATATATATTTAGTTTGCTGACTCATTTCAATTGCTCAAACATTAGTATAATAATGCATGACTGATTCACAAAGGCTCCTAGCTATATGGCTCTGGATGTATAACGGATTCAGACTGCTATTACTAGCTTGTCAAATTGAATCTCCTTCTTTGGTCAACTATTTCAAATTTTGTCATTTCTGTTTCTTCGCTAAAATGTTTTATTTGTTATGTAGGTGATGAGCCTTCCCATAGCGGCGATTCCTCTTGGAGTATGGATTTCTCTCCTGTTTTGAGGGTCAAGGAGATATACATCAGTTCAGCAATTTTAGCTGCAAAAAGTCCATTTTTCTACAAGGCAATATGTGAATTGTATATAGTACATGTAATTTATATTTACTTGTCCTGACTATATTGACTGGAGGGTTTCTGTTTTTTTTTTTTTTTTTGCTGAAACAGCTTTTCTCAAATGGCATGCGAGAATCTGATCAGAAGCATGCAGTTTTAAGAATTAGTGCCTCAGGTAATTTGAATTTATGCAGCAGATTTTTTTATATGTAGTCTAGATATTGCAGTCATATGTAATGCTCACATGGTTCTTATTAAACATTTAGGGCCTGTTTGGCAACCAAAAACTATATGAAAGTTGGAAGCTTAGATTCTTTTTAGTTTCTGGAAACTAGAGAAAGTAGGTTTTCCCATAGTAAAAAAACTTGCTTGCTTGCTAGAAACCACACAAAGGAAACTAATCAATATGGTCACTGTTCTAAAAATTGGCCTAGGCAGCCAGTCCCTGTCCGATGCCCGCCTAGTGCCCCCCAACGTCTGACTAGGGTTTTATGGACAATTGTCGCAATCTTTAGCATGTTTTTTTTGGAACTGCCTAGAACTAGGCGGCCTAGGCGCCCGGTACCCGCCCAACTAGCGCCTAGCGCACCTTGAATACGATTAGCTGTCTCTATTAAAAAAATTACATATAGACCATCTTATTAGCTCAGGTCACTTTTTTAAATAATAATAAATGTTGTGCCCTCTAGTTTCCACCAGTTGGGATGGAAACTAAATGAGCCAATAGTTTCCATTTTTACTAACAGGGCATGGAGTTTTACCAAACACAAACATGCATAAAGTCAAAAGAACTAGGCAAATTCTAGCCTCCCGCAGATAAATGATCCGAGTTAGCTCTTTGATCTGGGTTGGACCAAAGGGTGATACCCCAGCTGTTCAAATAATTGATCAGACCCAACCCATCCTAACCAAGTCCAAGTTATTTTTATTTGACCTGTGTTAAATCCAGTTTCTGCCATATTTTATCCAACATGGCTTTGGTCTGTTATATGGGCCAAATTGCCAAATTTTAATATATTTTTTCCCATAAAAAATCCTTGTAAGATATGCCTAATTTATTTGCAAGATATCTTTTTAACTTATTTTATGAATGTGAATCTATGATAGAAGGATTAGTAACATTTGAAATCTTAGTTAATTCGTATAAGCATTAAAATATTTAAAGAAATTGCTATCCGAAGGCATTGCAGTCGATCCAAAGAAAGTTGAAGCCGCTGTCGATTGGAAACGACCAACGTCAGTCGGCGAGATTCGAAGCTTCCTTGGCTTAGCAGGATACTACCGACGCTTCGTGAAGGATTTCGCGAAGATCGCATCGCCTCTGACTCGCCCAGTGTTCTAAAAATCGGCCTAGGCGCCCGCCTAGGTGCTAGGCGTCGGCCCACCGCACCGAAAACCCCCTAGGCGGTGGGCTAGACGGGCCCTAGGCGGTGTTTTTTTTTGTTTATTATTGTATTTTGGATATTTGTTTGGATTTTAAGATAGTATTTGGATTTTAGAACATTGAAATTTCAAATTTCAAAATTTCTAAAATTAAAAAAAATTCTATGCGGTCGCCTAGGCGAGCTAGGCGCTAGGCAGACCTCCGCCGCACCGAGTCCACCTAGCGATTTTTAGAACACTGGACTCACCTCACCCAAAAAGGAGTCGCTTTTGAATGATCATACGATCGTGAAGCTTCCTTCCAGGAGTTAAAGCAACGGCTCGTCTCGGCCTCGATACTCACACTTCCAGAAGGGACTGAGGGATTCCAAATCTTCAGCGATGCGTCCGGCCACGGTTTGGGGTGTGCGCTAATGCAGCGGAACAAGGTGATATCTTTTGCTTCCCAACAGCTAAAGTCGTACGAGAAGAACTATCCCACTCATGACCTGGAGTTAGCGGCGATTGTGTTCGCGTTGAAATTGTGGTGTCACTATCTTTATGGCGTGGCGTGCGCGATCTATACGGATCACAAGAGCCTCAAGTATCTATTCACGCAGAAGGAGTTGAACTTGCGACAAATGCATTGGCTTGAACTGATCAAAGATTACGATTTGACTATTGACTATACGTCGGACAAGAAAAATGTTGTGGCAGACGCTCTGAGTCGGAAGTATATTGCTTCGCTATCCATCGACCACAGATTGCTACGTGACTTAGAAGAGATGGGCATCGACCTTCGGGTTCGATTCAGTGATGTGCAGTTGGCGCAGTTGCAGTTAGGGCTGAGCTTGCGGGAAAAGATCAAGACCGCTCAGAAGGACGATCTGTACCTGAAAAAGATGCGAGAGCTAATCTCAACGTGTAGGACGATCGACTTTGTGGAAGATGAAACCGACGTGCTTCGATTGAAGGGTAGGCTATGCATTCTAGACGACTTAGAATTTAGAAATGAGATATTGACGGAGGCGCACTATGCGAAATATACCTTGCATCCAGGCAGCACGAAGATGTACAAGGACCTTCGCACGACCTTCTGGTAGCACAGAATGAAGAGAGACGCGGCACTCTTCGTGTCGCAATGCATGGCTTGTCAGCAGGTGAAAGCTGAACATCAGAGGCCGAGCGGAGATGCAGAATCTGGCATTTAAGGAATAGAAGTGGCAGCATGTATGCGTGGATTTTATTGTTGGTCTGCCGAAGACGCCGCGGGGCATCTGGGTAATCGTTGAAGTCGACACACTTCATTGCCATTAAAGTTACTTGGAACATTGATCGTCTAGCTCAGATTTATCTTGACGAGATAGTACGGCTGCACGAAGTCCTTGTATCCATCGTCTCTGATCGGGATGCACGATTTCTATCACGCTTCTGGAGTAGCCTTCAGTCGGCTCTAGGTACCAAGTTGCAGTTCAGCTCAGCTTACCATCCCCAGACTGACGGCCAAACGGAGCGTGTGAATCAGATTCTCGAAGACATGTTACGGCTCTGTGCAATTGACTTCAAGTCGAGTTGGGATGTTCATCTACCTCTGGCTGAATTTGCATATAACAATAGCTATCAATCCATCATCCAGATGGCGTCGTACGAAATTTTGTACGGACGTAAGTGCAGACCCATTTGCTGGGAGGAAGTCGGGGAGCGGCAGATTCTCGGTCCGGAGCTGGTGGAACAGACTGTGCAGAAAGTTCGGCTCATTCGGAAAAGATTAAAGACTGCGCAGAGTCGGCAGAAAAGTTACGCAGATGTCCGTCGTCGACCCCTCGAGTTTCTAGAAGGCGATCACGTATTTCTTAAATTGTCGCCCATGCGAGGAGTTACCCGGTTTGGTGCAAAGGGAAAGCTGAGTCGGAGATTCGTTGGGCCGTTCTAAATACTCAAGTGAGTCCCATTGGCCTATCAAATTAACCTACTGCCAGCGCTAGCGGATGTGCATGATGTCTTCCACGTCTCTCAGTTGCGGAAGTACGTGCGTGGCTGAGGAGCTCGAGGTGCCTGCCTCGATTCTGTTGGTGTTGCTGGAGGCATTGGTTCGGCTTCTCCGGACAGTTGCGTGCAATGTGGTCTGTTCGGCCGCACACGAAGCATGTTCCGCTCCTCCCTCGGCATTCATTAGCCACGTGCCTCTCCTTGTGGCATTAATTACAGAGCACTCGGTCCTTTCCTTGATTTCTGCCTCCGTTGCTGCGGTTTGGACGTTTGTGCGCATTGTTACCTCCTGGGTTGTCATGACGCTTGTGATTTTAGGTATGCACAGTGTCTGTGGTGACCGAGGGGTATTGTGGCTCGAGACGAAGGGCATGGTTGAGTGAGTCGCCCATTGTTTGATACTCGGACACCGTCACATGAGCAAAAATGGAAGGCCTCAGGCCCACTTTGAATCTCCGTGCTCGACTCGCCGCCGTTGGCAGGTAGACACCCGCAAATCGAGCTAACTTGTTGAATTCCGCGACATACTCGCGTACCGTCATGTTTTCCTGTTTCAGCTGCATGAACTCATTTTCCTTCGCCTGGTGGATCGCCGCAGGTAAGTACTCGACTTCGAAGGCCTTGCTGAACGTAGCCCAGGAGATCGGCACGGTGGAATCATCGCGACAGATAGCTTGTTTTTGTACCGCCCACCAGTCGTGCGCGTTCAACCAAAGTTGAAGCTGAGCGCAAGCGACTTTCTTGGCCTCATCGATGCCGAGGAGATCGAAGTTGTCTTCGATCTCGTCTACCCAGTCGATCGCGAGGGAAGGGTCTTCGGTGTCGGAGAAGGAAGTGTGAACGCCTTCTTGAAGTTGGTATAGTCGAAGGTGTTATTCTCTGGCGGCGCAAGCTGAGACGAAGGCTCCCCGGGTGCGACTTCAATGGGTCGGGTTACGGGTTAGACAGTACGGATTGCAGAGTTTCGTTGGTTACGACCGTTTGCACCAACTGCCGTAGCGTGTCATGTTGCCTTTGCTGCATCTTGAATTGCGCTTCATACCGGGCTTTAAATTGGGCCCGTCGCTTTTCGGACTGCGGCGCAGCTTCTCGCTTTCTTGTTGGAATGCTGCGGCATGCCTCTGGTGCATTTCGAGCATATACAACATCCGCTCCATAGGATTGCCGGAAGGTCCGACTTCGGTAGGCATCCTTCCCGTTGGGTTGACGGAAGGCTCGGATTCGGGACTACTCGAGCTGCTGGAAGCGCTCGAGGGCCCTCTGCTCGAGGTTCCGCAACTCCTGGAGAAAAAGGCAACTCTCGTTAGTTATGTAAGGCTGCACTAGAAACACTAGGATAATTGCTATGGTTTTTAGGGTCTTTATTTATGTCTTCTAAGTCATTGTCCTCCTGGAGAAAAAAGCAACTCTCGTTAGTTATGTAAGGCTGCACTAGAAACACTAGGATAATTGCTATGGTTTTTAGGGTCTTTATTTATGTCTTCTAAGTCATTGTCGTCATAAAGATTCATTCTCTTCATAAAAAAAGAAGAGGTAGAACCAATATTTTTCGATTCATCTTTGGAGTTGAATACCTCATTCAAGAATTACTTTTGATATATATATATATATATATATATATATATATATGGTCTTCTACATACAAAATGCCATTTTATTATATCGATACATGACAAATATGGACCATTCATTTTTGATCCAATGGTTCTTATTAAAAGGGCTCTCTTGTAACATGATTAGAGTAGGGAATATCATTTAATGCAATGATCTCCTTTTGACCGGTTGGTAAACTTGCTATTGTAGGTCATTGTGTACTTTAACACTTTTCAATGCATTTGTTTTGTCATGTATAATATTCAATGTTCAATGACAACCAAATTACGGTAATCTAGGAGGGTTTTTTTAAAATAAATTACCAGGTTAATATGACATGCTATATCAAGTTAACTTCCAAGTCAAGGAGACAACTTTCACACTTTTCAATGCACTTGTTTTGTCATGTATCGATACATTCATGTATTGAAGAATTCCCATACATATATATATATATATATATATAGAGAGAGAGAGAGAGAGAGAGAGAGAGAGAGAGTAAGGATTCATTTCATAGTGTTGGCCAATTAAGACGCATTTCCACAAAATAGTGTAGTCTAATGAGAATGCTAAGTTGGATGAGTGGCAATACATAAACAATAGGATAAGAAATGAGTATTCGTGGGAAGTTCGAGGTGGAGAGAAAATTGTTTTAGGTGGTTTGGATATGTGCAACACATACAAATAAATACTTTGGGTAAAGAGTGATAAGATACTAGTTAAATGAGCCACTAGGACTAGAGGTAGACCTAAGCGGACATGGGTTAATGTTTTAAAGAAGGATATGGTTTTTGCAAAGGACATGGTCCTCTTGATAGAGCTGAACAGAAGAAAAGGATTCAAACATCTGACTAGGGGTGAGCATTCGGTTAATTCGGTTCAAACCGAACCGAAAACCAAATAAGCAAAACCGAAACCGAACCGAAATGACCCATAACCGAATCAAACCGAACCGAATTAAATCGGTTCGGTTTTCAGTTTATTAGATTTTTCGGTTTATTTACGTTTTTTTTGTTTATATATATATAACTTATTCGGTTTTCGGTTTTGGACCGAAACCTAATAAGAAAATTTAGTATTTTCAAAATCGAAACCAAACCGAATTATTTTTAAACCGAACCAAATGTCTTATTCGGTTCGATTTTCGGTCCAAAACCGAATAATGCTCACCCCTACATCTGGCACAAAAAGTTTGGTTAAAGACTTTTGTTGTTGTTGTAGACTAAACATATTAAGTAACTATAAATCAAACTATCAAAGGGGGTGTGTTTTAAGAAATTTAAAGTACTACTCGCCTTGAAAGTAGCCAAGATAACACAAGCACTCATCGCTTATCCATAACTACTTGGCCGATGCAGTAGGCTAAGGCAGGTCCTAAAGGGACTAACGTATATCATAACCTGTGTCTAGTACCCCAAAAAAAAGCTGGGCCGCCCGGACAGATAAGGCCCTGCCCTAGTCGATATGGATATGTGCTAAGCAGCCTAATTCTAATAAACATACTGTTTAACTGAGAAGAATTCCAAGTAGTCTTAAGTAATCCCTTTCTCCCTTCTCACCCCAAACCACTCAAACATATACAGATGAACACACTCTCAATGTGCGTCTCTCCCTAATTGAGCAATTTCACATTTACAAATAGAGTGGTGATTTTGCTACTATATTACCTTTTTGGATACTTGTGCAAGCCTCCTAATCAAGAAATTTCCAATGAAAGTAGTATATGCTCTGATTGTTTTGCATGTAAATTGCAGTTCAAATGATTCATAGCTTTCTTAGAAGTTGAACGAATGTAACATCTTTATTATTACTATTACTACTGATGGGTCATAATACCCATGAAACTGACGATTTCATTTGTCAGATGGGAAAGACCATTAATTTGTTATTCACTTGTAACACAGAGGAGGTTGCTCTCATGGAACTCTTGAGTTTCATATACAGTGGGAAGTTATCGACCAACTCCGCTCCCCTCGTACTGGATGTGCTGATGGCTGCTGACAAATTTGAGGTTGCTTCCTGCATGAGATACTGCAGTCAATTGCTGAGGAGCCAATCAATGACTACGGAATCCGCACTACTCTATTTGGAGCTTCCCTCCAGTGTCTCAATGGCATCAGCTGTTCAGCCCCTTACTGA
This sequence comes from Iris pallida, assembly GCA_029216955.1. NCBI lineage: Eukaryota > Viridiplantae > Streptophyta > Magnoliopsida > Asparagales > Iridaceae > Iris > Iris pallida. The sequence goes on from JANAVB010042014.1 coordinate 7,389,688, forward strand.
TGCAGCCAAGGAGTTCCTTGCCAACAAATTTCGAGACCTAAGCAAGTGAGTGGGTTATTCTCTTTCTAAAACTTTATATTAGTAACAACTACAGCTCTTGTCCCTACCCAAGCACATGAGTGGGCTATAAACACAATTCTCTAATTCCCAGGTCCCAAGATGAAGTGCTCAATCTTCCTCTGGCTGGCATTGAGGCAATCCTCAGCAGCGACATCCTTCAGGTAGCATCGGAGGATGCAGTCTATGACTTCCTCCTCAAGTGGGCTCGTGCTCAGTTTCCAAAGGTGGAAGAGAGGAGGGAGATATTGGAGTCCCGCCTTGGTCGCCTCATTCGATTCCCATATATGACCTGTAGGAAGCTGAGGAAGGTCCTAACGTGCAATGACCTGGACAATGAGATTGCCTCTAAGGCCGTGCTGGAAGCGCTCTTCTTCAAGGCTGAGACGCCGCATCGACAGCGTGCACTTGCTTCGGAGGATTCTGCTGCCAGCCGCCGTTTTGTGGAGCGAGCTTACAAGTACCGACCGGTAAAGGTGGTGGAATTTGAGCTTCCCCACCCTCAGTGCATTGTCTATCTGGATCTCAAGAAAGACGAGTGTGCAAACCTCTTCCCTTCAGGCCGGGTCTACTCTCAGGCATTTCACTTGGGTGGGCAGGGGTTCTTTCTCTCAGCCCACTGCAATATGGATCAACAGAGCCAATTTCACTGCTTTGGCCTTTTCCTAGGGATGCAAGAGAAAGGCTCTGTTACCTTCACAGTAGACTACGAGTTTGCTGCCAGGACGAGGCCAGCAGGCGATTTCGTGAGCAAATACAAGGGGTACTACACATTTACTGGAGGAAAAGCGGTTGGCTACAGAAATTTGTTCGCAATCCCCTGGACAGCATTCATGGCGGATGACAGCCTCTACTTCATTAATGGCATTCTCCACTTGAGAGCTGAACTGACAATCAAGCAGCCACAGCAGCACTAGGTTAGCAGGGTTGGGCGTGTAACCATGGCAGTGTCTTCTGATGGGTACATATGTTTCTTACACTGCGTTGTGCTGCGGCCTTGAGAAAAATTATACAGTATACATAGTTTGAGGGGGGGATGCTCGTTTAGGCTTTATAACCTTACCTCCTGAGCTATCTTTACTTGGTAATTGTAAATGTAAAAGGTACATGGTACAAAGAGGGGCTTACCCTGACCTGCGACTGTGGAAACGGAGATAAAAATTTTCGTTTTGAAATCTTCTGTAGGAGATTTATCGATGCATCCAAACCGTCTTTGCTCTGTTAAACTGATGTTGCATTTGATCCTTACATTGTAACACAGTGAATGTTAAATTTTTCTTTGCTTATTTGATCTTCTCCTCCTATATGCTTTGACTAGGATCATATTTTCCTTGTAGTATAGTGCTTGTATCCTTCGTGGTTTGGTGAAATTGTAGAGTTCAGTTAGTATTGTTGTTGTTGGTTCTCTTCATATTTGTTACAATTTTTTTTAGATGTAATGCAAGTCATTGAAATGGGATTATTTGGTCGTATGTTGTACTTATTATGTGCTTTTTGAGCTGTATACAAGGGGAAGGATCCTCAAAATTGGTTTTGATGCAATCGGTTGTTTGGAAATAAAAGTAAAAAGAAACAGATGTTGGGTGATTGTGAATAAACCCCAATGGAACTTGACATTTCTGTTAACTAGCATTTAATGTTAAGATATTCAACCACACCCGCCCTTTTTTAGTTTTATCAGAAAACTGTATTTGACTAGAAACCAACATCACTAGCAATAGCAACTTATTGCTATTTAAACAAAAAAAATTTGGGTCCCAAATGTTTTACCAACTCACAAGCAATGATAAGGAAATGCACACTTTAGGTTTGTGTTTGGTACAAAATCATTAGTTAACATTAACAGGCTGTGGAGATGGTTACTTTCCCACCTGCAAAGGAAGAAACCAGATTCCATAACTGTGTTTACATTGGTGTTAGAAGGAAACAAAACTAGGGGTGAGCATCGGGTCCGTTCGGCTCAAACCGAATTGCAAAACCGAAAAAACCGGCAACCGTATCTTGTTGAACCGTTAACCGAACCGAATGTAGGAGAACCGACCAAAACCGAACCGAAAAAATATTTCGGTTTACGGTTCGGTTCGGTTTCATGTGCCCAATAAGAAATAGTATCCTTGATTAATTTATAGAAAAATTCGGCAGCACTTCCTCTATTTTCGGTCAACCCAAAAACTGGGAATGTGTGCCATAATTTCCTGCAAGTATCCCAAACCAGGAAAATCCAATATATAAATATATAAATAATCACAAATCATTCCCAATATTAATTCGGAACAACCCGAAACGAATTCGGAAATCCGAAATCAACCCAGAAAACATCACAACAATAATTCGGAAAAATTCGAAAACCAAATATTCCCAGAATTCTTTTCCGAAAGTCTTTCGAAAAATCCTGGAAACAAAACGTAACCCAAAATCGAATTCCTGAAGGAAATTCGTGGACCAATCTCATCATAGACACGGGAGGGACGAACTACTATGATTAACCAGAAATTACCCAAAATCGACGGAATCCGAAGGGTTGCCTCGGACTCGGGACACGCGAATCCGCGGAAACGAACTCGGAAACGGAATTGAACCACGCCGAAAGCACACGCAGGTACCGGCCACTCGGGATGAGGCTACGCGCGCACGGATCGGGGCTGCCGGGGCGATAGCGGCTGGAAAGGGGCACCGGGCTCGGGTGGCGTGCGGCTGGACGAGCCGAAGCTCGCGCGGGGAGGCGCCGAGCGGGGGCTGCGCCGGGGCCGGCTGGCGGTGGAGCGCCGGGGCGCGCTCGGGGAGATCGGGGCCGGCGAAGGTTCTGGCCGTGGTGCGGTCGGGACAGCGAGTGCGGCCGGGAGGTCGTCGGGGCTGCGCTTGGGTTGGCGCGGCGGCGCGCGGGTTCGACTTTCACGCCCCGGTTCCAAATAGAATTTTCGGAGCACTATGATACATCTCCAGGCTACGCACCCGTATAACACATGTCGTGTCATACCTGCGATTGTCGCCTGTAAATTCTAGGATAAAGTATAGACATCGAGAGACATTCTAAAGTAATTTACATTTATTTACACAAAACTCGCATGTTCGATCACATATTTACATTCTTTTTACATCCAAAAAGTTCATAGCTATACATAGAACAACAAACGAAACTACTCATTCCAACGTCTTTCATTTCCTTATATCATTCATAAAGCTCCATCTCGGTGTAAGGTTGCACTTCTTCCTGGTCTTCAGCATGCCCTAGTGAACAAAACTAGGTCGTCAATACGACGAGCAAGTCCTCGGTCAAGGAACGGAATAAGTAAAATAAGTTGATAAAATTTATTAAAATTAAATCGGAATAAAGAAAACAAATTATGGATAAAGTTTGCAAAAATTTGAAATTTTACTTAAAAATGGAATTTATATTTCTGCACATTCCAAGACTACTGTTGTATTACAGAAATGTAAAGAGCCTCTAATAACTCCAAATGCAAAACGCAACATTTAGTTATACTTATGGATCACACAACTTCTATTATCTCAACAATAATCTCATTTACCCGGGATCAGGTTTATACTTAATGGACGGTGCTTAGATTTATCCGTCCCATTAGTATCAGGATCACATATTGATGTGATATAGTCAGGATAACACATGAGTGGTTTTTCGAGTTATCGGAATCAAGTGTTATAACAAATGTCGTATGACTTGAAAATTTTCAAGAATATCGGAGCAGGCTACATTGGATATTACAGAGCCGAATTCGGGAATTCGAAATCCAATGGAAATCAGAAAATAAGAAACAGGAAACATGAAAGTGAGCTAAGCCTCACCTCGGACATCGTATGGCCGTACGAATGCCGAAAATCAGGAACTGATCAGTTTTTATAAAATATAATATTACAAGAGTTCGAAGGTGTGATCCAAGATTTCTCTCCCATCCCAATGACATCCTAATCTACAACTAAATCTAGGTTTGGACTTTCTAAAAATCTCTCTTGGGATTTCCGAAAATTTTGGCAGAGTCTCCTTTGTATTTGTCGACTCCGGAAAATTCACAAGAGATATAAAACTTGAAAGAAGAACTCGGGTTCGCCGACCCCTTCGGTGGAGCAACCCTCAACACCGGAACCACGCAATATAATTTCTCGGGTTCGCCGACCCCTTCGGTGGAGCAACCCTCAACACCGGTACCACGCAATGATGATATATATATATATAAAGCGTAATTAAAAATTTTAGGCTTTCTTACCTTAGCAAGCAATTAAGCGAATTAAGCAATTTCTTTGGGGTTTGTGCTAAACACTATCCAAGTTTCAAAATAAAACTTGTTAGTAGCATAATGATATCAAAATTTTATTTCAAAACCATATGCAAAATAATTTTATAACCTTTGCAATCTTGACATGATGTTATTCTCATACAAGGTAAATCCAAAAGTCCAAATTTAACTTATGTTTACTATGTACCATAATTTAACTCCTTGAAAATGCAAGAGAGAGTTTAATATTGAAAATTTATAGACATAGGGTTATGCTAACATATAGGTGCCTAAAACCATCTATTTTAACTAGTTAATCATGATAGCACATGATAATTAAATATAATTCCAATAAGGACAGATTTGAGATATAATGTTAAATTGTCATTTATTCATTCCTACATATCCATACTAACACATGTATACACAACCATGCTAGAAAATATAAAATATGTATATATTGATTTCTCTTTAAAGTGTAAAGGTTGAATTTCCAAGTTGTCAAGACTTATAGGTATCCATGATCTTGTAAGTTCATAATTTTTGCATCCATATATTGAGTCAAGTGTATATAGGTGTGTATTTATATATATATATATGTATACATGTATGTAGGTTTCATGCATATATAATTATTCCAAGAGTTGTATCCACACACACATATATATATATATATATATATATATATATATATATATATATATATATATATATATATATATATATATATATATATATATAATCACACAAATTTAAAATTCGAAGTGTCCATTTTTGGTGTTGTGTCCTAACGATGTGTCCAAGTCATACACACAAACATAATTGTGTCCACAAATGGTTCATTATCCAAATTTTTATGCTTATACCCATCTTACATTTTTATAAAATTGAACTTATCATGAATTTTCATAAATTTCAGAATTAAAAACTGAATAATAAATAATATATATATATAACAAGTAGAATATTGAAAACCAATTTCCAAGAGGGAAAGAGAGAGAGGACTTGCCTTACTATATGGTTTCCGAACCGAAATCGATTTCTTCGATTCCTTAGAATATCCCCAAAATCCAACCTAATTTTCAAAAATTAACTCATGTATATGAGTATCCAAAAATTTTGACCTAGCAAAATTAACCATGGATTTATTTGGGAAAGAATGTGATACCTAGAAGTATAGGAGGAGGAGATGGAGGTGAGGGTGGTGGCCGACTGGAGGGAGGACGGCGGCGTGCTCGGCTGGCGGCGGGTGGCGTGGCCGGCGGCGGCGGGCGGCGGCGGGCGGCGTGGCCGGCGGTGACGGGCGACGTGGCCGGCGGCGGAGGCAGCAGCGGTTACCGCAGCAGCAGTAGCGGTTAGCAGCAGCAGTAACAGGTGCAGTGGTGGTGGTGATTTAGAAGAAGAATAGGAGGAAATGAGAGTAGAGGAATAAGGAGGAGATGAAGTAGAGGAAAGAAATGGAGGAAAAAGAGGGATTTAAATTAAAAGGGGGGGGGGGGGGGGTGGGATGATGAGATGGCATGAAGAGGAGCCCCCCTCTTCATGCATCCATCCATTTATCATTTTTCTTGCCACCCTAACCCACATGATGAGACCTAATCCCTTGAGTTGGGTAAAATAAAATTGAAATTACAAAAATTTCTTAGGGGTCCAAATGTAAAATTTATGCAAAACTTTTGTAAAATTATTTAATAAAATTATTATTGTAATTATAATCATTAATTATATAATTTATTAGGTAGGAAAAGAAAAATAAGGCATAACATCGACGGAGAGGCCGAGGGCGCGGGGATCGGAACGCTGACTGGAGGGATCGGCCAGGGGCCGAGGGGGTTTTCCTCTCAGGAAGAGTTTGTGAGGGAGAGGGTTTGCTCTGGAGTTGGGGGTTTGAGAAGTGAGTGGTGGTGATGGTGTGGGTTGATTAACAAGGGAGGGGAGTAATGGTGGTGGTGAACGTGTGTGTGTGTTAAAAAGGGAAATGGAGGAATTAGTTTGTGGTGGAGAGAAGTAATAGGTGGCTGAAGAATAGGATGGCCTGGTCGTGGGATGACCAGGCCAATAGGTTAGAAAAATTATTATTATTATTTTTTTGAAAAGAAAACAGAATTTCAAATGAAGAGGATGGGTTCAGGTCGGATCTGGGTTTCAGGAAGCTGGTCCAGGCTCGGGTGAGGTCAACAATCAAAAAGCCAATTATTTAATTTTTGAAATAAATTTTTAAACCCACAATTAATAATAATAATAATAGTATTAATATTATAATAATAATATTAAATTACAAAACAAAAACTGGGTTTCACACATAAGTAATCAAACCTCGCTTGTTGACGTTGATTCCATCGTCAACTTACCCAAATCTAAATAAAAAAATGAATCAACAAGTTAAAACACACACAAAAAATACTAAAATAATGCAACCAATAAGCAAATTGAAAATTATCCATCTCAACTTTATACACATCTTCAAACTCCTCTTCAATAATGGATACTATGGGTCGATCGGAAGGCATCCGGAACCAATATTGACAACAAATAAGAGCTTGAACAATTTTGGGAGTCAAAGAGCTCCTATATGAATCAAGCACACGGCCACCCGTACTAAAAGCAGACTCGGATGCCACGGTAGATATGTGAACGGCCAACACATCCCTAGCCATCTTCGATAGGATGGGAAAACGAGGAGAATTAAGCTTCCACCATCCCAAAATATTAAATCATCACTCTCATCATCATCATCATCTATGGTGCTCTCATCTAAATATCGATCAAACTCCGATTTAGCATCACCACCACCAAATTTCATCTTATGTTTCTTGAATTGGGCTTTCATAAACTTCTTCAATTGCAAGTTGTGCACCGGTTGATTTGCACTAGAAGGTTCAACTCTTTCACTAGTAGTAGTACCACCACTTTGGGAACAACTCATATTTTTTACTCATTGAACATAGAGTACGCAACACTTTTTATTTTCTTTTTCATGGAATCGCTCTTCTCCAGACCATAGAGATAATCAAGAGCATATTCCACATATTCCAACTTATGTCGAGGATCAAGAATTGGTGCAATAAATATCACCATATTCATTTTTTCAATGTCACCCCAATACTTTTGATACTTCTTTCTCATTTTATCGGCTATGAGAGACAAGTCAAAGTCATCACTCTCCTTTGAAGTGCGCAAGAGAATATCAATGGATGTGATTTCGTCGAAGAAATTATTGCAAGTGACATATAAGGACCCCGAGATACACAAAGTAAGTTCATAGAAGTGTTCCAAGAAAGTGCACAATCTTTTAGCATTGACCAAATCATCTTCAATATGATAGCCACCATTCTTCGTTAGTTCTACTTTGAACCATGGATCTTGTCCGGCGAATCTCTCAAAGGCACTTTCAAACTTTTGTGCCGTGTCCAACATAAAAAATGTAGAGTTCCAACGAGTGCTCACATAAAGACACAACATCTTCTTGCTTTGTATATTTTCGGCTTCAATACACTCCTTGAACTTTTGAAATCGACTTGGAGAATGTCTCACATACCTCACCGCATTTCGAACATGAGCAACCGATGGAAACATCAATTTCAAGCCGTCAACAACAACAAGATTAATGATATGTGCAATGCATCGCATGTGTAAATATTTGCATTGTAGAATGCTATTTCCCCAATTTTGAATCTTCTTGCTTAAATAAGATATAGCAACATCATTGGAGCTCGCATTGTCTACGGTAATAGTGAATATTCTATCAATATCCAACTCTAGCAAGCACTTCTCTACCGCTTTTTCAATGGCTTCGCCCTTGTGACTTGTAATTGGACAAAAGTTTATAATCTTTTTCATCAACTCCCAATCATTATTTATGTAATGTGCCGTAAGACACATATAATTGACTTTTTACAACGATGTCCAAGTATCCGTCGTAAGACAAACCATTTGCTTGGATTGTTTAAAGTATGTTTTCAACTTATCTTTTCAATAGAGTAAATTTTATGACAATCCCGAGCCACGGTCCATCTTGATGGAATACGAAACGTAGGACACGCCACATTCATGAAGTGTCTAAAGCCCTCACACTCCATAAATCGAAATGGATGCTCATCAACGATAATCATATGTGTCAAGGCCTTTCTCACCTCGTCTTGGTTAAATTTTCAACTAGTTAGTATTTTGTCCTTGCCCTTCGCCATTGATTGCAAGTTGAGTAATGTTTGACTAGAATCATTATTTTTTGGATTTAGTGGACATGCATTCCAATGATTTCTAACATTACTAGTCCCATTTAGTTTACTATGGCAATGATACTCTTTTCTGCAATGATTGCACCTTGCTTTTGGACGACCTTCCGTATCAAGAAATTTCTTAAAATCTTTCCAATGCGGAGCACTTTCCTTCGTAGGCTTTCTTGAAACTATAATCCTCGAATTATGATTGGATATAGGCTCATTTGTGGCCTGAGAGCTAGTTGGTGGTTGAGGATCACCTTCTTGCGACATCTAAAACAACAATTTGTATTGTCAATATATAAAATATAAATAACAAATCAAAACGTCACACAAATTGTACTTCAATTAAAAAAATTAATAAATATGCACATTGCATGAATATGATGTTGTTGCCATTGATTGGATTGGTGCTACCTATTCAACATCACACAATATAATGAGTAACCTACTAAGTTACGGTAGTTACCTAACACTAACCCAATCTACATAACCAACCCGTAAAAGCCAGAAAGTTCAGAGTGCAGTAAGTGTGCCAAACAACCAGAGTAAGTGTGCCAAACAGCCAGTCCCATAATTGTGTGTCAAACTAGAAATTTAGAAGTCCCATTTCCATAATTGTGCCAAAATGTTCAGAGTAAAATTCATGGTCCAGAGTAACTTAGTAAGTGTGCCAAACAGAAACAGCCAGAGTATCAGAGTAAATAATCAGCACCTCAAGTCTCCAAAATTGCGTGTCAAACTAGAAATCTAGAGATTTAGATTAAATATCAGTGTAAATATCAGAGTAAACACAAACAGAAACAACCAGTCCCATAATTGTGTATCAGCAACTCAAGTCTCCAAAATTGTGTGTCAAACTAGAAATTTAGAGATTTTGAGTAAATATCAGAGTAAACACAAACAGAAACAGCCAGTCCCATAATTGTGTGTCAAACTAGAAATTTTAAACCAAAGTCCCAGATTCGATTCATTCGAAATGTCAGACTATCAGAGTAAATACGCATGCATGATGCAACTCTAACATAAACCAAAATTCAAACCACCAACAAATATTCATGAAATTATAAAAGAAATGGGTCTAGGAAGAACAAACCATTACTTACAGTGATTCTAGAGTCTGGTAGTCTGTGAGTAACAACAATCAACAATGTCAACAAGATTCAAAATATCGAGACAACATCACCGCAAGTGAGCAAGGGGCCATCACAGATGGCCCAGATCTAGGTTAGATCTCTCCATAGTTCAATGAATCATGCAAGAAAAATAACAAATTAATAAGACATAAGGAAATAAAATTAATAACAAATTAATTAAACATCTGTAAAAAAAAATCAGAGAATATAATTATATCTTACCATGATCTCGGTTAGTCGGCTAGATCTTTTGGTGTAGGTTAGATATCGATAGATCTAGCTTAGCTTGAGAGATCGAGAGAGCCAGATCTAGGTTTAGCACGAGATGCAGAGGAAGGGGAGAAGACCCTTAGGGTTTCCCGATCTATGGTTAGCAAGAGAGAGAGAGAGAGAGAGAGAGAGAGAGAGAGAGAGAGAGAGAGAGAGATAGAGATAGCACGAGAGATCTAGGGTTTATCGAGTCCTCTTCTCTCCAGGCGAGCAGCAACGGCGGGACGGAAGACTCTAGAGAGTGAGACGAGAGAGAGAGAGAGAGAGAAATTTTAGGGCACCAACGAAAAACAGTCCCTTATATAAATCAATGAGCATTTTAGTAATTTCACAATTAATAAAAAAAAAATTCGGTTTTCGTTTCGGTTGGATAACCGAACCCAAAACCCGTTATCCGACCCGAAAACCGAGCATTTCAAATCCTGGACCCGATATCCGATCCGAAACTTTAAAAACCGAACCGAATGCGAATATCGGTTCGGTTCGGTTCGGTTCGGAAACCGAATTATGCTCAGCCCTAAACAACACATCTTGAAAATGTTGGCGAGTGATCAAAATTTCATCTTATTAATTTTTTTAAGTCAAACAATGCTTGCCAAATCCACGACTGTCCAATGACAAATCAGACAAGATTTTGGACTTGGACAAATCTCCCTTATTTGGAACAACCTTCAAGTTCAGTATGGTCTCATAAGAGGTCAAGATCGCCGATCACCCTCCAAGATCGATCTATAATAATAATAATAATAATAATTAAAGGACAGCCAAAACTAATTTTTGATAGGACATTCCAACCCGAGCCAATCTGAGCAAATGTATGGATAGTGGCACGAATTGTAGCGAGGGAACGATCGAGCACCATATCGCGACAGCCGACCGTCCCTATAACTTACTTAATTATCCACCTAATACTCCCACTCCAATAATAAACCAACAAAAACAAAAATCCAAAAAGTCCCAAAGACCTCCCGTTCCTCTCTCTCTCTCTCTCTCTCTCTCTCCATTGTTCATTTCTGGAGGCCAGCCAGCCAGCCAATTCATGTCCTTTTACACCTGTGCCCCCTCTCTTCCTCTTCTTCCTTCCGAGAAGCCGTGCGCATTTTCTCTCTCCAATTCTTCTGGATATACGCATTTATCAAATCCATTTATTCTCAGCCATGCATGCATATGCGTGCCAAGTTGAGATAGCTTGGCTCTGCGTATGCATGCGCGCTGCTAGCTAATCTTCCTTTCGGATTTGATGAAGCGGAAGCGACGAAGGCGGCCGTGCGGAATAATAGACCGTTCCCTCCTCCGATGTGGCGGAGGCTCCGTCTTCCGTTGCTGCTGCTCGTCGTCGCGATCGTCTCCACCTCTTTCCTTCCCTCCCGCGCCGCCGCGAATTGTCGTCACGTTATAAGCAACGTATCTTCCTTAGCCTCGTTGGACTCGATCATTCGGAGCCACGCATTCGGCGCCGTGGCGCGGGGGCGCAGCGGCGTGGTCCACCGGGTGCCTCTGCCCGCGGAGCTCTCCGGCATTGAGGTGGCCGCCGTGAAGCTCAGGGGCAGCTCCTTCTGGCGGGACGGCGTCAATGTCGACTCCTTCCGCGTCCCGAAGAACACCCTCTCCTCGCCCTACGCCAGGAGGATGGTCTTCGTGTACCAGAACCTGGGGGAGTACTGGTCTCCCTGCTACTACGACGTGCGCGGCTACTCTCCCGCCACGCCGGTCGTCGGCCTCTCGGCGTACGACGGAGACGACCTCCGCGCCGCCTCCGGCGGCGCCGCGGCGCGGGCGCTCGAGCTCAGGGCCACCGGCGCCGAGCCCATCTCCGTGGCGTTCCCGTACGTCCGGCTCCCCGAGGGCCTGAACTCCTCGTCGGTGAAGTGCGCGAGGTTCGGCCCGGGGGGCGCCTCGGCGGACCTCCGCGACGCGCGCGGGTGGCAGGGGTGCTCCGCAACGGGTGCGGGGCGCTTCATGATGGTGTTTCCTTCGTCCGGGGCCACGGTCGCTCCGCCGCCGCCGAGTGGTACTCCGGCGCCGGCGCCGGCGCCGGACGCAGTCGAGGAGTTGGTGGGGAGGACGTGGCGGGTTTGGTTGATAGCTTGTGGGTGCGGAGTCGCCGGCAGCGTCGCGCTGGTGTTGCTTGCGGTCGGGATGGTGGGTTCGGTGAAGAGGAGGAGAATGCGGGAGATGGAGAGGAACTCCGAGGAAGGCGTGGTTCTCGATGGCATGTGGGTCGGAGGAAGCAAGATGCCGTCGGCTTCCATGACGAGGACCCAACCGGTCCTCGAGGACGGCGGTTCGCCATGAAAATTTTGCCAATCTCTTCGGAACGGGTTTAAAATTGATGTGGGGATCGAGAATTTTGACCATCTTGTATATTTACCACTCCATCATTTTCTTCTGAATAATTAGTTCTCTTCCACTTATGCATGATATTGTTGTTCGGTTTTGTGATTATAGTTACTTGTAAAAGCACTTAAGTTGCACGCAAAATAATTTTTTTTTAATATAATCAAAATATAATTTAAATATTTAAATTACATTTAAAATTGTTATATATTCATATTTTAATTAAGATTTATATAAATTTAATTTAAATTTAATTATAATTTGTTATGGATATATGTGAATAAAGAGGGTATTCGATTATGCGAAAAAAAACTAAAAAATAGGGTATTCGGTTATGGGAAAGAGAATGAAATAAAGTTTTGATCATTGATCATTCCTGTTCCCATGATTTGATCTTGTGTCCTTCAACTTTTAAGGGCACTGTTCTTGATCCTTTTGATTATCTTGTTCGTGTTTTGCCGAGGGCAACTCAGCATTCTTCAGCCAGGCCAGTTATGGAGGATCAGTCTCAGCATGCAAGCAGAGATGTCAGTCCATCCCAATCAGCCAGCCGCTTCTGTCTTCGTATCTTGAGACAGGTGATAAAGTTCATGCATCTGTTGCAACTACGATGATACGTCCTGGGTAGAGTCATGTCTTGAACTAAGTCATTGGTACCGACTTACCTTGAGGCTTGACTTTATCCATTTTTGGGAGTCAGCTTAGGCCAGCGAGGACGTTGGTTTCTACACAACTGTCTCAGGAGTCATATTGATCCATATGCCTCCAGCCCTTCTTGATCATGATTGTATTTGTTCTTGTGCATTTATATACCGCTTACGTATTTAATTACATTACTGATTGTTTTACTTTACTTATATGCCGTGCTTGATTTATTGAGATTGTTGAGTTTCTTGGAGCTTTTGTTTTGTTATCTTGCTCGATTAGCCTCAGGAAATTCCGAGGACGGAATTTTTCTAAGGTGTGGAGAGTTGTGAGACCCGTCTCACTGTATCGATATTTTATACGGATACGTATTTATTTGAGCCGTATTTCGTATTTATCGATTTGCGTGATGTTTTAAAATTTTTCGTATTGGATTTTCATGACTTGGTTTTGACTTGGACTTGGTTTTATTGGGTTTGGTTTAACTTGGCTTGGCATTGGACTTGGTTAGTTTGGTTTCTCATGAGATGAGGTGTATGGTTTAGATTGAGTGGAGAGGAATGAATGGTGGAGATCTCTTGAGTTTGTTATATAAGCCACTTTTTCTCTCTCCCTCCTCATTCACCCTCATTCATTTCTTTTCCACCAAACCCTAGGCATTAGAGAGAGAGAGGCAAGTACACCTTGCCGAACCTTGAACAAATTTATTTCTGTTTGTTCCATCTTCTTCCTTGCATGATTCTAAGCATGTTTAGAACTTGGAGTTTTTGATTTTACCGGGTGGATTGTGGTAGATCTAGCTTTGTGGTATTTTCGGTTTTCATGGGTTTTGATCTGTTAGACTTGCATATTTTTGCTAGTTGATGGTTCCATGTTGTAGAGAATTTCATTCTATCCAAATTTGACCTACGGGAGTCTGGATGTGGGTTCCCATTGTTGTTTGGGGGAGCATGGAGGCCATGGTATTTTTCATGGACATGTTCTCTGTGGGAGCCATTAATTGCACCCTGAGCCGCATGAGCCTTAATTGCAGGCCCCTTTTATTTTAGTTGCTTGCAAGCTTGCATGCAATTGCATGCAACTTGCCTGAGCCGCATAGGCCATTAGCAGTAAACTTCATGGCCGCATGGCTACCGTAAATTTGCTTTGGCCGCATAAGAATTATTGTATAACTTTTATTATTATTATTTAATATAATATTTGCTGGCCGCATATGGGAGCAGTGAGCCACATGGCTAGTTAGCCGCATGGCCTTTGCATATTATAATGTATGTATTAGCTAGTCTAGTATTTAATGCATTAGTATTTTAATACATTGCATTTGCTTGCAAATACAAGCTTGGCCGCATGGAAATAAATACTGAGCCGCATGGATAGGAAACATTTTCTAGCTTGCATGCATAATGCTTGCTTATAAATTAATAGCTTTTGCATGCATTATGCATGGTCACGTAGGCTTGTTGCAAGACTTTGTATATAAGTGCATGACTTTTTAAATTAATGCATTAGCACCATTAGCATTAATGTATTAGGAATTAATGCATTAGCTTTATTATTGGTGCAGTAGTATTTTTGCTTGCTTGTGCAAGCATCCTTAGCCGCATATGTATCCCCCTCCCCATTTTGATTTGCATGGCTGCAAGCAATAAGTGCTTGGCCCACCACACATTTTATTAGTGGCCGCATGAGGAAATAATTAGTGAGCCGCATAGCTTGCATACCTATATATATTTTGACCGCATGAGCACGTGTTGCTTGGCCACCTAATTAAATAGTCAGCCGCATGGCCACTATTTATATGTTAGTCGCATGGGATTTAATATTGGCCGCATGGACATTGTACTTTTGGACCTTGCATTTTAATATTGGCCGCATGGCTTTTCTTGAGCTGCATGTACTTGCATGATATATTATAATACTTGTCACCATTGCTTGGCCACGTGAACCATTTATTAAATGGTTCACGTGAACCCTTTCCTTACTGCATTTATTGTTGGGACCCACATGACCTCGTTACTTGAGTGACAACGTGCCCTTTTTTTTTTGCTTGAGTGGATGCTTGTATTTATTGCGGGTCCCACTCTCTTTGTCTTTTCTGGTTGTATGAATATTTTTTTGCTGGCCGCATGGCCCCTTCAGTTATTTTCTGGCCGCATAAGCCTTGGCTGGCCGCATGGGTGGCCTCCCACTCTCTTTGGCCGCATGTATGTTCTCCTACTTTTGGGCCGCATGTGGTCCACTTTGATTGTTTAAATGTTTTATTTGCCTGAATTATGGTCAGAATTTCTTCCCACTCCCAACATGAAAGTTGTAGAGTTTTTCTTTGGCTTCAAGAATATATATATGTATAATATTAATTGACTGTGCAAGTTTCTTTTATTTTATGGAACTCCTGATTGTACTGTACATTTTCTATTCTTGGCCTAAATTGCGACGACCCACTTAATAGCTTGTTATTTCTTTAATAAATGAAATTGCTTGACACGATGGTGACCCGTTGTGGTGCACTTTTGACAATTGACATGACATGATAGTGGCCCGCCGTGGCGCACTCTTGACATGATAAACCTGACATGATATTTCTCGACTGTTGCGACGGCTAACATGACACGACAAGAATGAATGACCTGGACACCGTGGACGATTGTGCTTGTACAAATGAACCAGTCTTGTCTTGCATCATGTCTAGGACTGGGACCCCTGAGTACCACGGTCAGGGGTACCCACTGAAATCGACTAAGGCTAATAACTAGAATAATTCAGTAATCATGAGAGATTTTCCCAGTTACAGACGATCCCGTTATTCCGGCCAAAATTGTTTGGACTTGTAGCCTGCCGTCGAGTAGGACACATTTCCAGTCCACTGTCATGTGGGGCACTTCATGAAACAATTTCTACGCACACTGTCATGTGGTGCACACCAAGCTACCTAATAATTATTGATAACTGCTTAATGAATCCAAGTCGCCTGGATAACCTGGATTAGCTGCAGGGCTTGTGGCTGGAGGAACATCTAATTGCATATTGCTAGTAACTAAGGCTTGTGATAACCCTAGTTAGTTAAAGTATCAAGCCGTACTTATTGCTTGGCCGTGAATGTTGGATGGAGTTCAGTCTGTCTTGTCTTGATCTTGTACAAGATTGTTACATGTCCTGATTTCTTATTTTATCTTGCCGATAAATTATGGAAGAAACCAAGTTCTGTTCAGACGAAGGGTTACAACCCCGGTCTTTGTTTGGTTTACGGGTTGTAACCTGGTTATCTGAATAGTCTCATGGTTATCTCATCGTATATCACCTTCCCATATCCAGTTCCTAATTGTTCCAGGATAATGATTACAATGATTGTCACTCTAATGTATTGTACTCTGTATTGTCACTCTCTCACTGTCACTTAATGATTGTCACCTCTAGCAATAAATAATCAGAGACCAAGTTCTGTTCAGGCGAAGGGTTACAATCCCGGTCCTTGTTTGGTTTAAGGGTTGTAACCTGGCTTCCAGAACCGTACCTTCGTCCTCTCTTCGTATATTGCCTGGCTCTATTTATTTAACATGTTCTCCAGTTTACTTTATGTCAAATGATGATTTACTTACTGTCTTCCTATGATCGGGATGAGTGCATTGGTACTGCACGATTCTCGTTCCTCCCTTACTTATTGTTTTCTCTCCCCGTTGATTGCTTATGATTGCTGGTTTTAAGTTCATAATCCGGGCACCTTTGTGGTACTTGCTATTTGGGGTCTGACCCCACTGGTTTTGCATGACCAGGATCTGATAGAAGAGCCCGGAGGATCTACCGCACCATCTACTCGACGGTGACCAGCCGGAGCACCAGAGTGCATCAGTGGGTCTCTTCTTCATCCTCCCACTGATATGAAAATTCTCCTCTTGTAACGTTTAGTCCCGAGCACGTGTTTAGCTCGTGTTTTGGTATTTTTTCTTGATATTGTAGCCTACGGGCATAAACATGATATGTGTATTCTAGACTATAGCTAGTCCTTATCATGTACGACTAATACTCTAGCTAGTCATCAGTTCTGTGGTACTGGCTTCATGATCAGTCATGTATATATGGTTCGGGACGCCTTACTATTGTATGTATGATGATCGTGTTCTTTGCTCTTGTATAATTGCCTGTGATTGAGATACCTAGGATTGTTAAACCTTAGGATTGACTGATGGCTTGTAGAGTAACCCCCATGTCTTGACAGCTCATACGTGATTTCTGAGTATTAACGTACTTTGGGATTGCGTAGCTGGCTATGTCTGCCCCCGCTCTCCGG
This sequence comes from Iris pallida, assembly GCA_029216955.1. Lineage (NCBI taxonomy): Eukaryota > Viridiplantae > Streptophyta > Magnoliopsida > Asparagales > Iridaceae > Iris > Iris pallida. Next base: position 7,406,870 of record JANAVB010042014.1, read on the forward strand.
TATTCTGGTTCTGGGGCGTGACATGGTTTTAGTGGTGGCCCATGCAGGTCTCGATTTTCAGATTTGTGGGGGTTACCATGTTTAGATATCTCAATCACGATTATTCTTATTGATCTCCTTCGGATTATTCTCTACCTCTGATACTTGACTTGATATCTGTTTTGATCATTGATCATTCCTGTTTCCATGATTTGATCTTGTGTCCTTCAACTTTCAAGGGCACTGTTCTTGATCCTTCTGATTATCTTGTTCGTGTTTTGCCGAGGGCAACTCAGCATTCTTCAGCCAGGCCAGTTATAGAGGATCAGTCTCAGCATGCAAGCAGAGATGTCAGTCCATCCCAATCAGCCAGCCGCTTCTGTCTTCGTATCTTGAGACAGGTGATAAAGTTCATGCATCTGTTGCAACTACGATGATACGTCCTGGGTAGAGTCATATCTTGAACTAAGTCATTGGTACCGACTTACCTTGAGGCTTGACTTTATCCATTTTTGGGAGTCAGCTTAGGCCAGCGAGGACGTTGGTTTCTACACAACTGTCTCAGGAGTCATATTGATCCATATGCCTCCAGCCCTTCTTGATCATGATTGTATTTATTCTTGTGCATTTATATACCGCTTACGTATTTAATTACATTACTGATTATTTTACTTTACTTATATGTCGTGCTTGATTTATTGAGATTGTTGAGTTTCCTGGAGCTTTTGTTTTGTTATCTTGCTCGACTAGCCTCAGGAAATTCCGAGGACGAAATTTTTCTAAGGTGTGGAGAGTTGTGAGACCCGTCTCACTGTATCGATATTTTATACGAATACGTGTTTATTTGAGCCGTATTTCGTATTTATCGATTTGCGTGATGTTTTAAAATTTTTCGTATTGGATTGTCATGACTTGGTTTTGACTTGGACTTGGTTTTATTGGGTTTGGTTTAACTTGGCTTGGCATTGGACTTGGTTAGTTTGGTTTCTCATGAGATGAGGTGTATGGTTTAGATTGAGTGGAGAGGAATGAATGGTGGAGATCTCTTGAGTTTGTTATATAAGCCACTTTTTCTCTCTCCCTCCTCATTCACCCTCATTCATTTCTTTTCCACCAAACCCTAGCCATTAGAGAGAGAGGCAAGTACACCTTGCCGAACCTTGAACAAATTTATTTCTGTTTGTTCCATCTTCTTCCTTGCATAATTCTAAGCATGTTTAGAACTTGGAGTTTTTGATTTTACCGGGTGGATTGTGGTAGATCTAGTTTTGTGGTATTTTCGGTTTTTATGGGTTTTGATCTGTTAGACTTGCATATTTTTGCTAGTTGATGGTTCCATGTTGTAGAGAATTCCATTCTATCCAAATTTGACCTACGGGAGTCTGGATGTGGGTTCCCATTGTTGTTTTGGGGGAGCATGGAGGCCATGGTATTTTTCATGGACATGTTCTCTGTGGGAGCCATCAATTGTACCCTGAGCCGCATGAGCCTTAATTGCAGGCCTCTTTTATTTTAGTTGCTTGTAAGCTTGCATGCAATTGCATGCAACTTATCACGCCCCGACCCGGAATCACCCGAATCATCGTCCTCGCAGGGGGCGTGATGCCGTACGAGCCTGGAGTTGCGCTCGTGCAAGGCAAGATGACAAGTTCTCAAATGGTTATCTTTTGATTCGATATTTACAACGATAAGAAAACAGAGTATACGAAACAATTCTCTTTATTGATATTCGAAACTGAGATTACAAAGGCTTTCGATAGCCTAACAATATATGCCAGATTGACTACAACACTCAGGTTCTCTCTTGTCCACAAAGGATTTCACCGTTCCATACATCATGCCTTCTATATCTCGGCAGCATCAATCCAGCTGCGTAGTCCGAGCGTCAATACGATCGCACGCTTCAATGCGCTTCAGCATTCCAAGCCTTAACGCGTTCAAGCAACGCTTCGCCGCGAGCAATCCATTCCCTGTACCCTGCATGAAGCTGGTGGGGGATCAGTACGTTCGTCCTCGCATGTACTGAAGCAAAGATCATCTTTCCAAACCGACATTTTAATTATTTATGTTGAATCATGCAACTTAGCTTATAATCTTGCTATGTTCTTCTTAGGGTCAATTTCATGGCATCTTTGAAAGCGTAAAGCATGTTATCATAGCAAGCATGTTATCGAATTGAATAGGCAAGCAAGCATTCTCGTGTTTGATTCGTGGCTTACCAAGTCGACGCACTCGTCCTTGCGTCCCTTGCACTGACACAAGGTGAATACGTCCCATTCCTTCCCTGTCATATTATATGTGCATCTCTAGGCAGGATCTATATGCGGTCATTGGTGCTACGCACCACTAGGGACATTAATCGAAGTTGGCATGCGACGCTACCCTTTCAGCCTAGGTTGCAAGCCTTACTGAAGGTCCCGCATGCCTCGGCATGCGACGCTACCCTTTCAGCCTAGGTTGCAAGCCTTACTGAAGGTCCCGCATGCCTCGCGCCGAAGCACGATGAATTTTTCCCCCTAGGACGAATCGGTTCCGATGCCCCGGATACCGTTTCGAGGAAAACGAGCTTGTGCATAAGCTGTCCATGACCATGCAACGCATCTTATCTTTCATACAACCAAGCAAGTTCGCTTATCACTATTTCAATTGGCACAACGCCCGAATGTTCTCGACGAATGCCCGAAGGCCGCAAACATTTCGAAGGACACCATGCCGCATTATCCATCTCGTATTTCCTTCGTTAACTTACGTTTCGTACTTCGTTTCAATGTTCAATGGCATTATGCCTCAACTCAATGTTCGCCAACCGAACGACCCGAAGGTCCCGAACACCTTTCGAGACATTATGTCATATCCGACAGTTCCACCACATTCATGCCACAACTGTATTCCTTCGCAACGAAGCCATCTTTTTATTTTTTCGTGCATGCAGGCACGTTTCGATCGTATTTTCGATGTTCTATGACTTAGCATTCAATGTCCGTGGCTCGCGCGCTAGGGCGCTCGCCTATTGTCTTTCAATGTTCTAGCCGTTCTAACTCGTGCGCGAAGGCACGGTATGGTTCGTGCACTAAGGCACTCGCCGAGTACAGTTATCCCATGTTATTGCGGCTTGCGCACCGAGGCGCTCGCCTTAGCGATATCCAATGTTCCGTAGCGACTTGTGCATTTGATGCACGTTTCATTTCAATTGTACTAACTTAGTGTTCGACACACACTATGATTATCTCCGATCGGACCACGCCCGTGGCGTCGATAGGTTAACTTAGCATACAATGATATATTTGACTTATCGAATGAAGGAGTAAAAAGAAGTCAATCCTCCCACCTTGAATCGATTTGCCTTCGTCGTTTCGCCGAGCCGATGCGGCTCGATTCCCTAACTTTGTTGCACGGCCACTCTCCTGACTTAGCCATTCGAGCACTTCGTACTTCTTTGAATCATACGTCCGATTTGCCTTAGCGTGCCCAAGCCTCAGCCCGTCGCAAGTCGTCGATTTGGTTCCGCGGACCCCTTACTAAATATTGCCGAAGATCGACCTCTAATATTTTTGCGTCAACGTATAGCCTGCACACGAAACCAACTAAAATTAATACTTTCATCGATTCGGACTTGCGCCTTGGTCGATTCGATTTCTTAGAATCTTCGAGCCGATTCAACGCACTCATCCTTCGGGGCAACGCGGCGCTTCGCATCGATTCACTCGATGCATTCTTCGGGACAAGGCAACTCTTCGCATCGACTTAGTTCGATGCGTTGCTCGGGACAACTTAACACTTTTGTATCGATTCGCATCGATACGCAATCGGGTCAACGCTACTCTTCGAGTCAACGACTCAGCATAATGCACCGTGCGGAGCGGGGCATTACACAACTTGCCTGAGCCGCATAGGCCATTAGCAGTAAACTTCATGGCCGCATGGCTACCATAAATTTGCTTTGGCCGCATAAGAATTATTGTATGACTTTTATTATTATTATTTAATATAATATTTGCTGGCCGCATATGGGAGCAGTGAGCCACATGGCTAGTTAGCCGCATGGCCTTTGCATATTATAATGTATGTATTAGCTAGCCTAGTATTTAATGCATTAGTATTTTAATACATTGCATTTGCTTGCAAATACAAGCTTGGCTGCATGGAAATAAATACTGAGCCGCACGGATAGGAAACATTTTCTAGCTTGCATGCATAATGCTTGCTTATAAATTAATAGCTTTTGCATGCATTATGCATGGTCACGTAGGCTTGTTGCAAGACTTTGTATATAAGTGCATGGCTTTTTAAATTAATGCATTAGCACCATTAGCATTAATGTATTAGGAATTAATGCATTAGCTTTAGTATTGGTGCAGTAGTATTTTTGCTTGCTTGTGCAAGCATCCTTATCCGCATATGTATCCCCCTCCCCATTTTGATTTGCATGGCTGCAAGCAATAAGTGCTTGGCCCACCACACATTTTATTAGTGGCCACATGAGGAAATAATTAGTGAGCCGCATAGCTTGCATACCTATATATATTTTGACCGCATGAGCACGTGTTGCTTGGCCACCTAATTAAATAGTCAGCCGCATGGCCACTATTTATATGTTAGTCGCATGGGATTTAATATTGGCCGCATGGACATTGTACTTTTGGACCTTGCATTTTAATATTAGCCGCATGGCTTTTCTTGAGCTGCATGTACTTGCATGATATATTATAATACTTGTCACCATTGCTTGGCCACGTGAACCATTTATTAAATGGTTCACGTGAACCCTTTCCTTACTGCATTTATTGTTGGGACCCACATGGCCTCTGTACTTGAGTGGCCACGTGCCCTTTTCTTTTGCTTGAGTGGATGCTTGCATTTATTGCGGGTCCCACTCTCTTTGTCTTTTCTGGTTGTATGAATATTTTTTTGCTGGCCGCATGTCCCCTTCAGTTATTTTCTGGCCGCATAAGCCTTGGCTGGCCGCATGGGTGGCCTCCCAGTCTCTTTGGCCGCATGTATGTTCTCCCACTTTTGGGCCGCATGAGGTCCACTTTGATTGTTTAAATATTTTATTTGCCTGAATTATGGTCAGAATTTCTTCCCACTCCCAACATGAAAGTTGCAGAGTTTTTCTTTGGCTTCAAGAATATATATATGTATAATATTAATTGACTGTGCAAGTTTCTTTTATTTTATGGAACTCCTGATTGTACTGTATATTTTCTATTCTTGGCCTAAATTGCGACGACCCACTTAATGCTTGCTATTTCTTTAATGAATGAAATTGCTTGACACGATGGTGACCCGTTGTGGTGCACTTTTGACAATTGATATGACATGATAGTGGCCCGCCGTGGAGCACTCTTGACATGATAAACCTGACATGATATTTCTCGAAATGCTGTTGCGACCGCTAACATGACACGACAAGAATGAATGACCTGGACACCGTGGACGATTGTGCTTGTACAAATGAACCAGTCTTGTCTCGCATCATGTCTAGAACTGGGACCCCTGAGTACCACGGTCAGGGATACCTACTGAAATCGACTAAGGCTAATAACTAGAATAATTCAGTAGTCATGAGAGATTTCCCCAGTTACAGGCGATCCCGTTATCCCGGCCACAATTGTTTGGACTTGTAGCCTGCCGTCGAGTAGGACACATTTCCAGCCCACTGTCATGTGGGACACTTCATGAAACAATTTCTACGTACACTGTCATGTGGTGCACACCAAGCTACCTAATAATTATTGATAACTGCTTAATGAATCCAAGTCGCCTGGATAACCTGGATTAGCTGCAGGGCTTGTGGCTGGAGGAACATCTCATTGCATATTGCTAGTAACTAAGGCTTGTGATAACCCTAGTTAGTTAAAGTATCAAGCCGTACTTATTGCTTGGCCGTGAATGTTGGATGGAGTTCAGTCTGTCTTGTCTTGATCTTGTACAAGATTGTTACATGTCCTGATTTCTTATTTTATCTTACCGATAAATTATGGGAGAAACCAAGTTCTGTTTAGACGAAGGGTTACAACCCCGGTCCTTGTTTGGTTTACGGGTTGTAACCTGGTTATCTGAATAGTCCCATGGTTATCTCATCGTATATCACCTTCCCAGATCCAGTTTCTAATTGTTCCAGGATAATGATTGCAATGATTGTCACTCTAATGTATTGTACTCTGTATTGTCACTCTCTTACTGTCACATAATGATTGTCACCTCTAGCAATAAATGATCAAAGACCAAGTTCTGTTCAGGCGAAGGGTTACAATCCCGGTCCTTATTTGGTTTAAGGATTGTAACCTGGCTTCCGGAACCGTACCTTCGTCCTCTCTTCGTATATTGCCTGGCTCTATTTATTTAACATGTTCTCCAGTTTACTTTATGTCAAATGATGCTTTACTTACTGTCTTCCTATGATCGGGATGAGTGCATTGGTACTGCACGAATCTCGTTCCTCCCTTAGTTATTGTTTTCTCTCCCCGTTGATTGCTTATGATTGCTGGTTTTAAGTTCATAGTCCGGCCTCCTTTGTGGTACTTGCTATTTGGGGTCTGACCCTACTGGTTTTGTATGGCCAGGATCTGATAGAAGAGCCCGGAGGATCTACCGCACCATCTACTCGACGGTGACCAGCCGGAGCACCAGAGTGCCTCAGTGGGTCTCTTCTTCATCCTCCCACTGATATGAAAATTCTCCTCTTGTAACGTTTAGCCCCGAGCACGTGTGTCACGCCCCGCTCCCGTAGGAGCGATCGTCCTCGCTAAGGCGTGATGCCGCACGAGCCTAGATTGCGCTCGTGCAAGGCAGTTCCATAACGGTCAATTACATCGGCGGCGACGGGGTCGTCGCACAGAAGTCCCAAGCAGAAACATTGAATACATTTACAGCGGAATTTAAAGAAGAACATGTGAACACAAGTCATTTAAAAGAAGCTCTTTATTGATATTGAATACAAGATTACAATTGTGGGCGCAAGGCCAAATTACAAGTCTCTCGTGCTCACTTTTCTCTCATTTACAATTGACTCTCTGCTCTCTCTCTTGATTACAATGCTTGAGTCAGCGGAAGCTTCGGAAGGCGATGTCCATACATTATGTCCTGTATAAGTCTTCAGATCACGCGACCGCACGCTTCGGCTCGCCAAGGAACTCCGTGTCTCGACGCATCCAAGCGAGCTCCGCGCCACGAGCTTCTACCTGTGCCTGCACATGAAACACTGTGTGGGTGTCAGTACCACTGTACTGGTGGAGTGAGCTTCTCGCCCACCCATACATAACCGACACATTTCATTTACTTTGTGCAGCTTAAACCCTTTCAATTGTCTTTCTAGTCTTGCCTTAGGATGCATTTTAAACAAGACGTCTCGGTCTATACTTAGCGATGCAACGACGAGGTCGTGCAACGATGAGGTCGTGTTATAATGCCAACGTGTGTTTCGATCGAGGCAGTGCCTCATCGCTTAGGTACTTGGCCAAACTTGAACTCGGGACGGCAGGGTCGTGCCATACTCTATTTGCGACTTAGACATATTCGAGACAATGCTATGCTGAGGAGCAACTTACGCGAACTCGGCCGTGCCAAGACCTTTACTTAGGCTTAAGCGCCACTAGACCAATTCTCGTGCCAACGATTCAAGTGCCAAGGACGACAATGGGATGACTCGTGCAGGCCGTGCCTCTAGACCTTGCTCAGACTTGTCCGTACTTCAAGATGAGGCCGCGCCTCACAAGTTATCAAGACTTAGCGTGCTACCGCCTTGCGGCCTTCCTGTTAGACCCATTTGCTAACTTAGACAAGACTTGTGGACCATAGTATCACTTTCATGAACATCCCGACGCCATCTATCGTGCCAAGCACGGTGCCTATGCTGCAGCCCAGTCTTAGGCCCAGACATTGTGTTTCCGACTAGACAAGCAATCAAGCTTCTAGACTCAATCCAAAGGCATATATGCGGTGTGCCGCTATTGCCGACACATCTATATGAGTGGTCACTAGCAATTTCAAGCTATCTTGGACATGGCTCGTGGGATATCCACCTGTACCAACACGGGTAGCTAGCCCGATGGGGTGGAACTCTCCCATGCGGTCATCCAGCATCCTACTTTGAGCCACACTTGCTTCTCCCGGGCCGAATGATCCCGGCGCCCCGGTGATCATTCGAGAAGACTACACCTTGTCGACAAGTTGCCCAATGACCATGCATACTCGATCTATCCAGTCTATCCAGTCCTTTCTTAACATGACCATGCATTCCTTCTTTCTAGCAAGACTTATCGAGACTCCCAAGTACGAGGGACCGATCTCGTATGCGGGACATTTCAAGACTTAGCGAGACTCCCAAGCCAGGGGACCGATCTCGTGTGCGGGACATTTCAAGACTTAGCGAGACTCCCAAGCCAGGGGACCGATCTCGTGTGCGGGACATTTCAAGACTTAGCGAGACTCCTAAGCCAGGGGACCGATCTCGTGTGCGGAACATATCAGGACGTAGCGAGACTCCCAAGTAGCGGGATCGATCTCGGCGACAACCAGTCGCGAGGACTTACTTTGTTCGTAGCAAGCTTTTTACTAAACCGACCGTAACTCGTGCCTTAGACAGGCCTGGTTCTATAGGCGACGCTAACGCTCAAGTCATAGACTTATACGACGAGCCTTGTTCTCAAGGGACTATGCAACTTGACAACCGCAGATAGAGCGGGACAGTGCTAGAAGTGGCTTGATAGCCCAGCACAACACTTGTCTAACTTATTCAGGCGACGACTCGACGAGCGAGGGCTACGCCGAGCTCCGCGTCGAGGGAACGTGCTATGCACGGGGTCGACTTGAACAACAAAGTTCGTGCTTAGACTTAGCCAACGAGCCGTGCAAGACGACATAACTTACGGGACGTGCGAAGGCTATGCCAAGCCTTGCAGAATAGGACTGTGCATGCTTTGTTAAGCATTCATGCGGGCGACGCCTATGACTTAGGCTATTTCAAGTGTTGGGACAAAACGACGGGACAGTGCATGCTATATCGAACATTCAAGCAGGCGACGCCTATGACTTAGGCTTATTCGAGTGTCGGGACAACTTAGCAACTTAGGCCAACTTTCTTCTCCCAAGCCACGGGATCGAAGGATCGGGTGTCATTTGAAAGCACGCTGAGCCGACTTCTATGTTGACCGTGGGACCATTTTCCATATTCTAAGACATTCCGACCCGACGGGATTATTCCCTTAGCCATGTTGGTGCGTAGCTTTTAGATTAGCCTACCAGTGCAAGTTGAAAACACGTGCATTATTAAGTGAAGGCTAAGATGAAGCAAGTTCACCGAAACTCCCCCACCTGTGCGAGGAGTCGCCTCGGAGGAGCGAGCCTTTGAGCAGCCATTGCAAGGCTAAGTTCCAACGCCGTTGGCGTTTCGATTTCTTCGATTGACTTTGCGGGACGGGGCACTACAACGTGTTTAGCTCGTGTTTTGGTATTTTTCCTTGATATTGTAGCCTACGGGCATAAACATGATATGTGTATTCTAGACTATAGCTAGTCCTTATCATGTACGACTAATACTCTAGCTAGTCATCAGTTCTGTGGTACTAGCTTCATGATCAGTCATGTATATATGTGTCACGCCCCAGAACCAGAATACTGGAGAGCGGGGGCAGACATAGCCAGCTACGTATAATGAAATGGAATCCATCTCACCATACGGTCACGGCTGTCTAGATATGTGAGGGTTTATCTACAAGCCATCAGTCTCTTAAGGTCATAAATTATCCTATTGTCTCAATCTCAACCAACTAGTAATAGTTACAAGATATCAGACCACCAAATATACAATTGTAAGGCGTCCCAAATATTACATATCCAGATGATCATGAAGCCAGTCGTACAAAATGTAAGGACTAGCAAGAGTTAAGTTATACATGATCAACCTCGAGTTGCCAGTCATGTTACAGCCCGTAGGCAGACAGTAAGTAAAATATACACGAGCTAACACTTGCTCGGCGGCTAAACGCCTCAAAAGAATAATGTACAATAGAGTGGGAGAGCCAAAAATAACCCACTCGTTGCCAGGATTCCCTCTAGTGGTCACCATCTGGCTGGAAAGCAGGTAGATCCTTTGCTGCTGCTCCGGTATCTGGCCGTACAAAATCAGCTGGGTCAGACCCCAGAAAGAGCAAGTGCCACAAAGGAGGCTTCACTTAGGAACTAAAACCAGCAATTAGCACAAGAATATAATTACATAATAAGAGGCAGTAATTTAAGAAAAAGTATGACAGGTAAATATAAAAGACAATCTTGTACCGAATCAATAAAAGACAGAACATATGGAAAAGCATGACAGGATGATATACGATGAGATAACCATGGGACTATTCAGATAACCAGGTTACAACCCGTAAACCAAACAAGGACCGGAGTTGTAACCCTTCGTCTGAACGGAACTTGGCTTCTCCTACCATTTATCAGCAAGATAAATATAAGAAATCGAGACATGTAACAATCTTGTACAGGATCAATACAAGACTAGACAGATTGAACCCCATCCAACATTCACGGCCAAGCAATAAGTACGGCTTGCTACTTTAACTAACTAGGGTTATCACAGGCCTAGTTACTAGCAAATGCAATGAGAATTCCAAGTCCGGTTACCTGTTTGTTACTACCTGAGTGATCCCAACAAGAAAAGGAAAAGATAGCAGGATATAGCAGACACACTGTAGTAAGATACATGTGTCCTAAGGTACCACACTCGACGGCGGGCTGGAAGTGCGCTCATCTCGACGGATAGCAACAAATCCCATGTATATATATATATATATAAGGCCGGGACCAAAGGGGCAACAGGTAACTGGAAAATTCTCCATGAACTATTTGATCAATCTAGTCATTAACCTAGCCAAATTCAGTATGAATCCCTGACCGTGGTACTCAGGGATCATGCCCTAGACATGATGCAAGACACAACCGGACTCGTAGTTTATACAGGCACAATCAATGCAAACAACCACGGTATCAGGATTAATTATACAGGTCATGTCATGTCATGTAGCCGTCGCAACAGCTATTCGAGATAATCATGTCAGGTTTATCATATCAAGTGTGCTAGTCAGGAGTGTGCCACGACGGGCCACTATCAGGTCATGTCAGGTTATTATGTCAAGAGTGCACCACTACGGGTCACTATCACGTCATGCTCAATTATCAATTCCAAACATATCAAATGAATTCATAATTTTCAAGTTCAGGACAAAAGGCGTAAGGATATAAAATGGACGTAAAAATATACAATAAGGAGTTACAAAACATGGGTAATTAATGATAAATAATAATACACAGGGTTATTAGAAAGTCATGCGGCTCAGGCCTATGCGGCCAGGGGAGGATAAGACACATGCGACTCAATTAGGTGAGCCCATGCGGCCAGGGTCACTGAAACCCATGCGGCCAAGACAAGAGGGGCGCATGCGGCTCAATTAGGTGAGTCTCATGCGGCTAGCAGAAAAGAAGTCCATGCGGCTCAATTAGGTGAGTCTCATGCGGCTAGCGGAAGAGAAGTCCATGCGGCTGGATCTGGGCCAGGCGCATGCGGCTTAGTAGAAGCCCATGCGGCTCCGGAAATAAAAGATGCATATGCGGCTGGGATTAATCAGGGTCATGCGGTCCGGTCTAAGAAGTCCATGCGGCTGGGTCTGGGGGTTCTCATGCGGCTCGAGGATCAGGGCCTATGCGGCTCGCGGGAAAAAAGTTCATGCGGCTGAGAGAGCACTTGCCGCATGAAATGTTCATGCGGCCAAGTCAAGCCCATGCGGCCAGAATTATCGTATGAAGGCTCATGCGGCTCGGAATCACTTGCCGCATGAAGTGTCATGCGGTCAAGTCTAGCACTGTTCTTCTTCTCCGAGCTTCTGAAAAGAAGAACGCCAAGAATCCATTCTTCCGAGCTCCATGAAACCTTCATCCGGAATCCAAATCCGAACTTCCATAGGTCAAAATGGGATAGAACGAGATTCTCTACAACATAGAACCCTCAAAACATAGAAATAACAGGATTAAGTAGATCAAAACCCAAGAAATCCGAAAATAAGCAGACTTAGATCTACAAGAATCTAGCCATGGAAAGTAAAAATGCCAAGTACTAAAGTAAGTTAAAATGCTGTAAGGAAGAGAATGAAGCAATAAAATTTGAGTTCCTCCATGAAGCAAGTTGCACTTGCCTAGACCTCCCTGGTAGGTGAGGAAGTTAATGGAGGAAGAAGAAAAGAAATGAGGAGAGAGAAGGAAGTTGGGGTTAATAAATGGTAGTGGTGGTAGGTAGGGGCTCATGCTAGCCCAAACCAAGCCACACCAAATCCAAGCCCAATCCGAACCAAGCCAGGCCAAACCGAACCAAACCAAGCCAATGCAATGCCAGGATGAACCATGAAATACTCAATAAACCAAGCTCCATTAATCAGAATTAATCCATGAACGATAAATGACAATTAAACCACAATGCTAAATATGAAAATAAACCACAACTAACTAGTCAAAGAAAAGAGAAATACGGGTCAGAAATACGAACACGTATAAAATACGTATCACAAATTTCAGGGCACTACAATATGGTTCGGGACGCCTTACTATTGTATGTATGATGATCGTGTTCTTTGCTCTTGTATAATTGCCTGTGATTGAGATACCTAGGATTGTTAAACCTTAGGATTGACTGATGGCTTGTAGAGTAACCCCCATGTCTTGACAGCTCATACGTGATTTCTGAGTATTAACGTACTTTGGGATTGCATAGCTGGCTATGTCTGCCTCCGCTCTCCGGTATTCTGGTTCTGGGGCGTGACAGCCGGCGAGGGAGGCGGAGGGGGGGTGGGGGGTCGGGCGGGGAGGGGGGGTCGGGGGGTCGCTCGCCGGCGAGGAGGAGCAGGGGGGTCGGGGCCGGCGAAGGAGGAGGAGGGGGGGGGGGGGTCGGGCCGGCGAGGGAGGAGGAGGGGGGGTGGGTTGGGGGGGGGGGGGGGGCGCTCGTCGGCGAGGAGGCTGGGGCTGGGGGCTCGCCGGCGGGGGGGGGGGGGGGGGGGGATCGGGGGGGTCGGGGGGGGCTGGGGGATCGCCGGCGAGGGGGGGGGTGGTCGAGGGGGCTGGGGGATCGCCGGCGAGGGGGGAGGTCGGGGGGGCTGGGGGCTCGCCGGCGCCGGCGCCGCCGGAGGGGGGGGGGAGGGGTTAGAGGGGGACATGGATATTTTAGGTATAAATTTTTTAAAATTTGGCTGGAGGGGTCTAATCGAGCGGATTTGTAATCTAAGGAGGGATAAACTGCCAAAAAATTCTAAAATGTCTTTCTACGCAAAATGTGCATATTTAACGAGGAGTTTTTTGCAATTTACCCTTGATAATATTACAAGCAAGAAAAATTATTTTACATGGGTGGCTTTTACTAGTAGAAATAAGCCAAGGAGAAACGAGTTTGAAAATATTCGCTAAATCTGTACATGCACATAATTCGGTCCATTCTACCTGTCGGTGAGTTTGAAAATATTTCCGGAATCTGTACATATTCCGTCCATTCATTCAAACAAGTTGTAAAGAAACTTACTTGTCTCTAGTCCAGGCATTCAATTTTAGAGCATGCACCAGTCGGAATGTTTTCATTTTTTTCCCTCCGTAAAAAAGAAGAAAATATTACATTGTTGGTTCTTAATTTGCATTCATATGCCCCACGATTTCTAACTTTTCTCAAGCAATGATTTTAACATTAATTGGAAAAACCAATTTTCTGATATGGATAATAGGTAGACGAGCTAGTTTTTATTGTTACTTTTTGGATGATTTGATATATCAGCTCCACCCGTCACTTTGTTGAACTAGAGAGAAGGATATATAAGTTTTTCTCTAGAAAAAATGCTAAGGAAAAATAAAATAAAATTGAATCTAGAACCTTACTTGATACAATAACCATTAGACAAAAATAAGGAAACATGTGTGTGCCCATACGATAATCCAATATGTTTATTGAATATATTCATATTAAAATATTATTCAACTTCTCGTTTTGTCGATCCTGTGTTATGACATTTCTTCGTTTCTTTGTGACCATAAGTTTTCTGATATTGTTATATTGAACATCAACAACATTATTCATAATGTTTATTTCTGTTAACATTTTCAAGTCCTTCATTAATAAACAAAATTTGCTTGATTATGCTTCTAGAAGAAAGGATAGGCGAAAAGAAGAGAACGAAGCCATCAGGAAATATCAAACATAAAGCCATCCGGAAATGCTTGACCATTTCCTTAAGTACTCATACAAAAAAATATTTTCTGGAAACCATTTGAGTTTTTACAAAATTCAAACACCAAATACTTGTATACACTATGGTGTGCATACCTTTGGTTGTATCCTTGTTGCATACTAGTTTTTGTAAACTAGTAGCTGTTTGAATCCTTCGGAAATAACATTTTAACAAAAATTGAAAAAAAAAAAAAAAAAGCCCAAAAAAAGAGACCTGTCAAGTGTCAAGTGGCTTGCCATGACAGGTGAGTCGGGACGAGTCCACGCCTAGAGATGTCAAGTAGGCCGGGCCGGTCTAAAATTTGGCCAGGCCGGACCAAAATTTTGGTGGACCGGGCAGGGTCCGGGTCGGACCTATTGTACAGGCCAGACCTAAGGTGAAAATTTTTAGTCCAATCCAACACGTGGCCCATGGCACGCTGGACTTCGGGTCGGGCCACAACTGATAATCATGTGATATAAAAAAGTTTCCACTATAACTTGAAAATATATTTTTCACTCTATCTTCTAGGTGATTAATTAGTTTCTATCAAACATAAAACACTTGAACTTATAATTTTTTAGTATATCTATATAATTAATTGGCCAATATAAAAATATTATTATATTTAGTGATTAATTAGCCAACTTCTAGCTTTGGGCCGGAGTAGACCTTGCCGGGACGAGATTGGGCTTTGATAGATGGAGATATGAAGTCCGGCACGCCTCAATATAGTAGGTCACGCCTGTCGAGGCCCAAGACTAATCGGGTCAGGCCGACACATGGACCAATTTTTTGGACCAGACTCACCTGGCCGACCCGTTGACAGGTCTATCTAGGCTCAGGGCTCCTCATCTTGCAAATTCTCGAGGGGTATAAAAGCCACGGCCAGCTTGGAACAATCTTGGCCGTTCAAGCGGAATAGAAAGAAGTCGTGCCCAACCCCTCATTCACAAATTCTCAGGACTGAGCAAGTTGCTTGGTATTCCTAAAGATCCATAATATGAGAAATACTGAAAAGTGACTAACATGAATATGAACACAAACAAACACAAAAGTTCTTTTTATTTAGAGGTGCAATGTTTATTAACTTGTAGTGTTGGCTCCTAGTTTTGGGACGACGGACATGAACTTCGCGATCACCAATCAGTGGAAGGTCTAAAGACACGCTCATTTGTTTTGGTGCATGCTCTACATTAGGACAAAACTGGATGAAGGCAACTGGCTTGTTATATTACCTTCTGAAATTTATATATCCAAACTTATTATAATATATTCAGATTTTTTTCCGTATGGGAGGAAGAATTTGTATAGAAATGCATGTGACGGAAAAAGTTTGAACAATTTACAGTGATGAATAGCCAACAACTCAATTGGCGAGGGTGTAGTTCTCAAATTGGACAAGAAAAAAAACATTTCTTCCAAGTGAGTTGGCGAAAAAGTCATTTCAAGCCAACTCACTTGGCTTGATTCTGCTTTTTAGCCATTTCATTTTCATTTGGCTGGAAACTTTTTGTCTGCTGCCTTTTTTGCCAATTTAAATGGCTGAAACTTGGCTTTTCGCCAATTCAAATGGCTAGCACAGTCTCCCACCCGAGACTAGCACGGTCTGTAAGGTGAACTTTTGCCAAGTCACTTGGCTTGGAAGTGTTATTGCCGGGGCACAATTTTTCGATGGAAAACTGTGAATATGAAACAATTGTAAGAACAATGTTCCAACGCAACACTTCTAAAAAGGTTGCGCAAGTATGACGAAGATCTAAGAAGATCTCGTTATTATATAACGATAATCTAAAAAGATTTCGTAATCCACAGCAGCATATGATATACGAGAATCTAAGAAGATTTCGTAATCACAACAGCGAAGAAGATGACAGACGAAAGATAGAAGATGGCCTGCTGGGGTGAATGATCACCGTTGCTCAAAGCTATATTCGTCCCACACGAATAGCTTCCAGGAATCAGCAAGTTCGTCGGAGAACTTTATAACACTTCTGCTCTTCTGACTTCTCGGATCGTACACGGACTCCCGTGCAAAAGCAACGCTGGTGCAAAGCTTCTCTTCTCTCTCACAGACGCTGTTTACTTGTGTTAAGAAACACTTGTAAACTTTCGTGACTCTCTGAATGTGTTCTGTATTGTATTACTGCATGTGAGAGAGAGGAGACCTTATATAGGCCCGAGTAGCAACTGTCCGGTTAGCACAACATTCGGGACGTGGTAATAACCACTCCGAACGTGCAGTAACCGCTCAGATAATGCACATGCACGATCTGAAGCAAGTTGCGCCACCCTGGCACCCTGCGTGCCTTGCATACTGCGCATTGAGCCACTTGCGCCAACCTGCGCCACTGCGCGCACTGCGCCACTGCGCAACCTGCGCCACCTGCGCCACCTTGCGTCACTCGCGCAACGTGCGCCACGCGCGCAACGTGCGCAACCAGCGCACCCGACGCAACCTGTGCGCAACCTGGCGCAACCTGTGCGCAGCCTGGCGCGCAACGTGGCAGCGCAAGTGGCTCGCGCAACTAAAGCGCACTATGCGCCTTGCAACGATGCTGACATGCTAAGTGGAAAGTGCGCCAACAAAACGCCACATTACGCCTCATGAGCCCATGAGTCCGAGTCCGTGTCCGAGTCCGAGTCGCTAAGCCCCAACGGGGCTTAGCTCTCATGGAAATAAATTTTCCAAGAGCAAAAAGCATGAATGCTTTCAATTGTTTATTTAGCTTTTTTTCCATTAGAAAAATAACCCCACATGGCACACCCATGTGCACCTCCACACCACATGTGCATCTCTAAACTAGCAAAGCTAATATATAGAGATACAACTCCTTTGGTCTAGCCGGTGTGGGACTAAAATTCACTTTGAAAAAGACCAAAACCCAACAATCCTCCACATATCTCTATATATGGGTATAAGTGTTTCCCACAGTAACTGTCCATCATACATTAGGAGAGATGTCGCTGACAACTTGAATCTTCCCGCATGGGTCAAACAACAGACTATAATACAAGAATGGACTAAGCCTTGAATTCTGCATCATAGCTGAAATTCTTTCCACTCACATAATGTAGTTACATGTGCTTCTGGCTACACATTAAAGGCCCTGTGCCAGTCTGTTTTCAGTGTATAATTTTGGGCGTCAAGTTTACCCTCAAGAGACGGCCTGATATCTCTTTGTCCATACACTATAGGTGAGTTCATTATAAAGAGACATGGCATGAAGCGCTTTGCGCTTCCCTTGCGGTGCTACGCCGCTATGACATGACTTAAAGCCGAGGTCTTACCCCGTACCGGGAACCTCATCGTAGTGTCATACTACTGTAGCATGAGACAACCGCCTCTTTGTAGTGCCAAACTATCCAGCATGAAGCCTTAGGCTTCCTTGCGGTGTTACGCCGCAACGACATGGCTTGCAAGGCCGAGGCTTTATCCCTAACCGGGTACCTCATCTTGGTGTCGTGCCACTGTAACATGAGGAACTCCTCCTCTTTGTAGTGCTGACTACTCCCCTCTTTATTTTAACATACATCATTAGACTAACTGCCTATTTGCGGTGCTACGCCGCTGTGACTTGGCTAGCAAAGCCGAGGCATTACCCCATGCCTGGGAACCTCATGGTGGAGTCACCCCACAGTAGCATGGAGTTTCACTCTTTGTAGTGCTGTTCTACCGTGCTTCCTGTAAAGCACACCAGGCATTCACTCTGCCTGTGAACTCATTAAGGCATTTAAGCCAACCTTCCCACAGGATCCGTTTTCCGCAGAAAACAACAGTAAACAACAGTGGTTGTAGGTCCGTAACCTCTCCATGCCCAATAGAACATGTACCCATCGTTCATGATATTCTTTCGATTAGTGGTCCTCACTTGAACCAAAAGCTAGATGCCTAGTAGATTTCTCTTTGAACTATTAGCATAAAACTTTATGGTAGGAATACAATAATACAATATCAGAATGCCTTCAAACCCATTTTACAAGCTGTGTCATCGACCAGCTGGCGCTTGAGGCCCTTGGTGAACGGATCCGCCAGGTTCTCCTGACTCCGAACATCAATCACTGTAATAACATCTCTCTTGATAAGATCGTGTACTGCCTTGTGCTTCAACCGCACAGTCCTCTTCTTTCCGTTGAAGAGGTCATTTGATGACACCGCCGCAGTCGCCTGGTTGTCGCAGTATATCGGTATCGCCGGTATTTGAGCCCCAACCACTGAAAGATCATACATGAGCTTCCGAAGCCATTCTGCTTCCTCGGCTGCGATATCAAGTGCAAAGAACTCAGATTCCATGGATGACCGCGAGAGCATAGTCTGCTTCTTCGACTTCCATGATATAGCAGCTCCATCCATTGTGAAAATGAATCCACCTGTGGACCTCTCGCTCTCCATCTCTGAACACCAGCTGGCATCACTGAAGCCTTCCACTACCGGCGGATCTCTGCTGTAGTACAATGCATATGTCTGAGTCTTCTTGAGATATCTCATAACCCGTTTCACAGCTTTCCAGTGTTCAACACCTGGGTTGCTCGTGAAACGACTCAGCATTCCCACGACGAAAGATATGTCAGGCCTTGTGGCAGTAGTAGCATACATCAAACTTTCGATTACGCTTGCATACTCCAGCTGCTTGACGCTTTCCCCTGAATTAGGCTTCAGCTTCAGATCACTCCTGTACGGCGTATCGATCCCTGGAAGATTCTGATACCCATAACGAGTGATCATTTTCTCAATATAATGAGACTGTGACAGCGCTAGTCCAGTGTCTGTCCGGATGATCTTGATCCCTAAGATCACATCAGCTTCTTCCAAGTCCTTCATACTGAACTTGCTCGAGATGAATTTCATTGTCTCCGTAACACAGCTCATATCCGTACCTAGGATAAGCATGTCATCCACGTACAGACAAACGATCACACCTCTTCCATCAGCGAACTTCGTGTAAACACACTTGTCCGTCTCGCTGACCATGCCATTTGACCTTATAACTTTGTCAAATTTCTCATGCCACATCTTGGGAGCATGTTTAAGACCGTACAAAGATTTCATCAACTTGCAGACTTTATCTTCAAGACCCTTGACGACAAATCCCTCTGGCTGTTGCATGTATATCTCTTCGGTCAGCTCGCCATTTAGGAAAGCCATTTTCACATCCATCTGATGTATCACCATCTTATGTATTGTTGTAAGAGCAATCAATACTCTGATGGTGGTCATCCGGGCTACTGGAGCATACGCGTCAAAGTAGTCAATTCCTGTATATCTCTTCGGTCAGCTCGCCATTTAGGAAAGCCATTTTCACATCCATCTGATGTACCAACCTAGTCTTGAACTTGTCAATAGTTCCGTCTGCTTTCATCTTTTTCTTGAAGATCCATTTGCATCCGATGGATTTCGCTCCTTCAGGAAGATCAACAAACACCCAAATGTTATTTGAGGTAATGGAATCGATTTCATTGTCAATCGTCTCCTTCCAGAAAACTGCGTCTCTGGTCTTCATCGCCTCATCATAGGTAAGCGGATCTGCTTCCACATGATAGGTGACAAAGTCACTTCCGAAGTCCTTCGGCCTCCTCATACGCCTAGCTGACGGCTCAGCTTGTTCTGGTTCAATCGTTGTTTCAACAACAACATCTTCTTGGACCACATCTTCATTGAAGACTTCAGTTTCCTGCGCACCCTCAATATTCTCCGGTACATCCGCAAGAACAATATTCTTGTGCCTTCCAAATTTGTCTTCAAAATATTCTGCGTCGCGAGATTCAATGATATGATTTGACTCAATATCAAGAAATCCCCGAGCATCACTCTTCTCGGCATACCCCAAGAAGATCATCTTAGTAGTCCTTGTCCCAAGCTTCTGAATCTTCAGATCTGGAAGCTTGACATATGTCAGACACCCCCACACTCGAATGACATTCAAGTTAGGTCTGACCTTGAACTAGAGTTCATGAGGAGTAACGTTTGAAGTTGCATGAGGTACTCTATTTAGAATAAAAGTGGCCGTCAATACAGCTTCTCCCCAGTAGCACTTAGGAAGACCAGCAGTCAACAACATTGAGTTAATCATTTCTGTTAACGTTCTGTTCTTCCTCTCTGCTACTCCGTTTGATTGAGGAGAGTACGGAGCCGTAGTCTAATTGACGATTCCATGTTCTTTACAGAACGATGCAAATTTATGAGACCTGTACTCCCCACCTCGATCACTTCTTATTCATTTGAGTTGTTGTCCAGTCTGTCGCTCAGCTTCGACTCTGAACTCCTTGAACTTCTCGAATGCTTCATCTTTAGCCTTCAGCAAGTAGACGAACGCATACTTTGAGAAGTCATCGATGAAGGTTATGAAATACTTCATCCCGACCTTTGTAGAGAACTGTTTAAAGTCACAGATATCAGAGTGTACCAACTCCAGAAGATCTGTACTTCGATTAATCCGAGGAAAGGGTTTCCTTGTGATCTTTGTTTGAGCACAAACTTCACATTTCTCTACCTTACCCCACACTTGGAGATAAGTCCTAGACTACTGTTTATTCGTTTACAATGAACATGTCCTAGCCTATTATGCCACAACTCAAGAGTATAAGCTGAAGGAGTGACTTCATTAATTACATTAATTACATTGGACTGATTTACAAGCTGAATTTTGAACATTCCTTCGGTATAAAAAGCTTTCCCGAAATATATTTCCTTGATAGACATCACCATCTGGCCAGCATTGATGTCCATCCTGAGGCCTGCGTTGCATAGTAGGCCTCCTGAGATTAGGTTCTTGACGATAGCAGGTACGTGCTTCACGCCTTGAAGCGTCAGAGACTTTCCCGAAGTCAGCTTCAACACCACCGTCCCGATCCCGAGCACTTCAGCTTGTGCCTGGTTCGCCATCATAACCACTTCAGAAGTAGGTGTGTAGGTGGTGAACCACTCCTTACTGGAGCAGACATGGCAGGAGGCTCCAGTGTCTACCCACCAGTCAGAGTCAGTCCTTATCGCATCAACCTGCGCAATCATAGCAACAATGTCAGTGATCATAGATACCTTACTAGTCTCTTCTTGCTCTGATTGCTTGGTCTTTGCTTTGCATTCATTCTTGAAGTGGCCCTTCTTGCCACACTTGAAACAAGGCATCTGAGACTTTGCCTTCTTTCGCTTGAAAGAAGTCCCCTTCACGTTCAGATTGTTAGGGTCCTTCTTCTTGCTGTGGGAAGCCGCATGCTTTTCCCTTGGTTCCTTGGTATGAACCAGATTGGCGTTAGCCAATTGCTTGGACAGTGTGTCCACCTTCAGTTGAGCCCGCATCTGGTCCTCAACATAGATTTCCTGCAAGAGATCTTCAAGGCTGATCTCAAGCTTCTTCCTATGCATGTTTGCATATAACTTACTCCACCCAGCGGGGAGCTTTGAGACAATCCCTCCAACAACAAACTTGTCGGGGAGGGGCATCGCCTCGTCTTCCAACTTCTGTCGCAGCTTCAGAAATTCTTTTACCTGCGGCAATATGGACTTCTCTTCCTCAAAGAGCCATTGTGATATTTCTCAACCACAAATATCTTGCTCCTGTCCTTGTCTTCTTCGTACAGTTTCTCCAGAGACTCCCATATGCCTTTGGCAATTGATTTTTTACTGTAAGATTCTGCTAGAGAATCCTCCATAGCATTCAGGATAAGCAGCATGCAAATACTATTTTTCCTTCTCCACTTGGCCTGAAGTTTAGTAACCGCAGCGATTGCAGCAGCAGACCCAGTATATGGAAAAGTAGGTTCCTTTTCAAGATGCACGTGATCAACATCTTTAAGTTGAAGAGTGAGATAAACCTTCCTCTTCCAGACTTGATAATGCTCTCCATCAAACTTTTCTAACTTACAAAAGTCAGTGTTGAGGAGTGAAGCATTAAAGTTTTCCATCGTAGCAATATAGCTTTGAGATTGTTATTGCCGGGGCACAATTTTTCGATGGAAAACTGTGAATATGAAACAATTGTAAGAACAATATTCCAACGCAACACTTCTAGGAAGGTTGCGCAAGTATGACGAAGATCTAAGAAGATCTCGTTATTATATTACGAGAATCTAAAAAGATTTCGTAATCCACAGCAGC
Source organism: Iris pallida (assembly GCA_029216955.1). Taxonomy (NCBI): domain Eukaryota; kingdom Viridiplantae; phylum Streptophyta; class Magnoliopsida; order Asparagales; family Iridaceae; genus Iris; species Iris pallida. The sequence goes on from JANAVB010042014.1 coordinate 7,429,181, forward strand.
ATATGATATACGAGAATCTAAGAAGATTTCGTAATCATAACAGCGAAGAAGATGACAGACGAAAGATGGAAGATGGCCTGCTGGGGTGAATGATCATCGTTGCTCAAAGCTATATTCGCCCCACACGGATAGCTTCCAGGAACCAGCAAGTTCGTCGGAGAACTTTGGAACACTTCTGCTCTTCTGACTCCTCGGATCGTACACGGACTCCCGTGCAAAAGCAACGCTGGTGCAAAGCTTCTCTTCTCTCTCACAGACTCTGTTTACTTGTGTTAAGAAACACTTGTAAACTTTCGTGACTCTCTGAATGTGTTCTGTATTGTATTACTGCCTGTGAGAGAGAGGAGACCTTATATAGGCCCGAGTAGCAACTGTCCGGTTAGCACAACATTCGAGACGTGGTAATAACCACTCCGAACGTGCAGTAACCGCTCAGATCATGCACAGGCACGATCTGAAGCAAGTTGCGCCGCTCAGATCATGCCTGGTCGCGCAACCTGTGGCGCGCACCCTGGTCGCGCAACCTGTGGCGCGCAACGTGGCAGCGCAAGTGGCTCGCGCACTATGCGCCTAGCGACGATGCTGACGTGCTAAGTGCAAAGTACGCCAACAAAACGCCACATTACGTCTCATGAGCCCATGAGTCCGAGTCCGAGTCCGTGTCCGAGTCCGAGCACTAAGCCCCAACGGGGCATAGCTCCCATGGAAATAAATTTTTCAAGAGCAAAAAGCATGAATGCTTTTAATTGTTTATTTAGCTTTTTTCCCATTAGAAAAATAACCCCACATGGCACACCCAAGTGCACCTCCACACCACATGTGCATCTCTAAACTAGCAAAGCTAATATATAGAGATACAACTCCTTTGGTTTAGCCGATGTGGGACTAAAATTCACTTTGATAAAGACCAAAACCCAACAGGAAGCGACTTTTCGCCAAATCACTTGGCTTAGGGTAGAGTTTCCACCATGTGAGTTGACTGCGGGTGGGGATTCTCACCAAGTCACTTGGCTGGATTTTCCATGGCCTGCCAGCACTTGAATTTTTAAGTTTTCGCCAACTCAGTTGTCTTGAAAACCAATTTTTCTGCTCCTTCGCCAACTGAGTTGGCTATTCATCCCGTTCCTATAATTTTCCGAAACTTTTCCCTTATCATTCTATATTGTTAAAATTAATCCCCCTATAAGAAAATTTCTGTAATATATTTCCAGCAAACTTGCATTATTGTGAGAATTAAGCCAAGGTCTACAAAGCCTTCAATTTTTGACAATTAGTTCTAAGAATCTTCTCATCAATTCCCCTTGCATAATATAATTCAGAAAAAAATCATTGACGATTTCCTTTTTTCCCACAAAATATAAGGATTGCATGCAAGTAAAAATAAGACTGGAGATGGCAAAAACAACTAGATGAGTACCAGGTATTTCCCTGCTAACCAATGAAGAAAGGAGGAAGTAGTCTTAACCAGAAAATAAATACGAAGTGTACAAAGAGGAAAGTAGTCTTAAACAACTATGTAAAGTGTCAAAGTAAGCTCCGACTTGCCAAGTGAAAAACAATCCAGAACTGCTAAATTGGTGAAAACAATGATTTCGAGCTCTGCATTCTACCAGATTTACATACCAGAAATAGTACAACAGTATAACTTATGGCTATCACCTAGACCGGACCCTAAGATTTCCACATTGCGGCTTCTCTCCAAAGCATTTGAGGAGATCTATTCCAACTCAAGACTTCAAATCCCCAATATAGAACTCATCAACCATGTCAAACACTCGAGTTGCATGTTGGGGCCTGCAGAATGACCAAAAGAGATCTAAGTGGAGGAATGCAGAAGCAAATACAATAAACAAAAATGGCGGACATTATCTTGATGTCCTGTTTCCTAATTTTCCAATTCTGCTGCGTCTTTTCAAGAAAGAAAGGCGAGCAAAGCAACGGTGAGGACAGCCACATAGATTAACATGTCTAAATATACCATCATGGTATATCAGTGTGGATGGTGCCAATTAAGGACAAGACGACAGAATCGCCTTAGGTGTGGTCAGGATATGTGCAATGCAGACCAATAGATGCAGCAATAGGGAGGAGGAAAGCTATAAGATAGTAGTTAAATGAGTCATTAGGACTAGCGGTAGACCTAAACAAACATGAATTCATTGATTCAAGTTGTAAAGAAGGATATATTTTTTGTTGAAATTACATACAAGGTTTGCAGTATTGTTTTTCAGTATAGGTTTCAGATCCTTCTTACTAGTATCCATTTGGGCAATTTCTGGGGTTTCAGTTGTTTCAAATAGATCGGTTTTGGTACTTCAGCCGATACTATGAACCTTTGTCACAGAGGATATGGCCATTAGTGCTGAATGGAAGAAAATGATCAAACAATCGATCCCAAAATTTTGGGATAAAGGCTTAGTCGTTGTATATCTCCAAAATTTTGGGATAAAGGCTTAGTTGTTGTATATCAGTATGGGTAAGTTGTAACAGGGAGATAAACTTAATAAGTCAATGTCTGACACGAGGAACCAAGAAAGTATATGTCCAACTTGCAACTAATATAAGGTTTCATGTAACACAAGTGCATTCCCATTTCATTAGACCTAGAAACTAAGCTTAATTTCACCACTGAGGCAATATAACACCTAGATGACAGTTGCTGCCCAAGGATCTACTCTATGTAATGATGTGTGAACACTAAAGAGCAACGTTTTACCACATATGCGACCCCGACTAGAATGTAAACAAGAAAGAAGTTGACCAAAGGACATAGCAAATAAAAATTTTTTGTAAAGCTAGAAATTCAGATAGAAAAATTCTTATAAGAAGTGTTACCCATAAAAGCCCTCTGTTGAATCACTTCCAGCATTGTTTAATATAGCATCGCCACCTGGGTGCTCCTCCACATATGGAGTGACATCATAAACCTACATTAAGAAAATATCATATCATAAGCTGCAATAAGTAGAGATGGGAATATTTCTAGGGTTTCAGCTTATAACTCTAAAGTATCCTGGAGTATTAAAGGCCCTTGCATTATGATAGTTTCTGTATGACAAGAGGGGGACAACCTGCAAATCCCCCTAGAAAACTAGTCTTTGTGCTAAATTTTCATAAGAAAGAGGGATGAGAACGTCATAAGACATAATGCAAGGAACTTAATGTTTTATAAGCAAAATCCGAAAGCCTTTACATGCTAGAAAGCAATAATTTTAAACAGGAAATCCACTATGCTAACCTTGTCTTTGACAATGATCCAGCAATCATTCTTCTTGTTATGCAGAGAAACTTCTTTCTTTGAGTAAGTTTTCACAGTCTATGTACAAAACATGTGATAGAAGAACTTAATAATCAGCTATGAGATCGCATTAGCAACTAATATAAATTACAACTGCATAATACGAGACATTAAGCCAAAGAGCAAAAGGAAGCGATATGATCAAGCAAAAAAAACTAATGTCAAAAATAAGAAAACTAAAAGAAGCATATTTCCCTACATTACATATTACGATTGGCTTCAAATATAGTTACAAGAATGACATGTCACCAGACACATAGACAAGGACAAAAATTTGTCTTAAGTGCCGGTTTTGCGTTGGAGCAACCGCTTTTTAGTTGACCGATGAAATTCTAATATGGAAGGGACGGTGCTAGACAATAAGTCTTACTGTCCTGGAGATACCGATAAACAACCCTCCAGTGACACATAATCAACTTAAACCTTCCAACGCCATGCTGGCCACTTGCCGGAGTATCAGTACAGAACAGGAAATCATGGAAACAGAACACATATCAAACTAATCGATAATATGATGTTAGAAGTATGTACCTTTGTGCATTCATTTTGGCAGACAGTTTTAGCTTTACCTACAGGAAAATTAAGCATGCAATCATTCATCTATGTAGTTTACAATGACCAAAATCCAGTAAAAATTTCTACCTTTTGCAGATGATCTCGGTAAGAGAAAAAGAGCTCCCAATACAATAGCAACAACAAATGCCACTAACATCGTCTCCATTCGAGCAATCAGTCGAGCAACAAGCTGAATGATGTCACTATCTGACAATATAAAATAAAGGGAGAACATGAGATTGTATAATGTATAGGAAAGTAACTTTGGTTTGGTCTTTAACTAACCATATATGATCCAAAAAAACATTTAATAAACATTGCAATCCTATAATATTTACAAGCATAGTAAACCAGAACAACTAAAGGGTCTAATCCCCTGGCTGTTATTTGTCTTAACGTATGAATTAACACCTTCCGTAGAAATCATTTCCAACATATCTACGTCACTGTTCAATTAATAACTTTGGTTTTCATTTTCCACTTTCTAATATGCTGACATGCTATAGGGACAACAAAGTGGGGAGTCATTTCCAAAAAAAAAAAAAAAAAACTTCAAACTCATTACAACATTCACTCTCCATAGCTGGTGGTACATAAAATGTAATCAAATCACTTGTTATCTGCTCGATTTTCTTTAATAGTTTCGTCAAACAATTTTAGTCCAGTTACATGCTTCCAACAACATAAAGTACTAGACAGACTCAACAACACCCTTAGATTGCTCCCCGCAGAGTACCTGATTAGCTTGCACCAATGCTTCTAAGCTGACCATTTGCTTAGCTTTATGGGAATGTTCCCGAGGAAAATGCATTTCCTTCTACGAAGCACAGGACACATCAAAATGGGTGTTTTCTCCATGTATAACAAACACGTCTCATGCAAAACGGAAACACTTCAGACATGCCAAAATATATATGGATGCACCAAATTCGACTCACACAACTTAATTCTGATTACTAAACATAGTGGCAGTGATATAAAGATGACTCACGATGTAGTTGATGTCTAAAGATGTATCTTTCCTAAGTCCCAACCATAATTCATTTGTTTCCACCAAGAAACTCGAAGAAAAAGGAAATTATGTCAACAAAGCAAGAGGAGAAGGGAAGTAAAAGAGTGAGTAAGAGTTCACAGGTAGTGGAGAGATATGGGGGGGAAATTCCGTTCATAGGAATGGTAGCACCATCAGCAATAGCAGCTACGAGCAGAGGGAACAACAAAATTTAAAAACTTGCAATGGGCAGACGATGGCATCCAACAGGTATTTGGCTGTTGGGAAAGAATGACCAAGAAAATAAATATAGCCAAAAAAAGATTGGATGCTAATATTGTTGAGAAAATGACGCAAAACTTTCCTAAGCAATGACTGTCTACAACACAAGTGCATGCCTGCAATAGCAATTGATCGAAACAAAGTACTCATGTTCAGCTAAGATGTCCAGTAACCAAGGCTACACCTGTTGGGGTTTCTGAAATTACATTCTTGTTGTAGCAACTTCGTTGCAAAAGTTTTTAAAGCCTTGCATATCCAACGTTCTGTAATCTTCTCTTTATTAGTTGTTGTAATCTTCGTTGTATTCGTACTTTGTACAATTTTCTGTAACCTTGCAATAACAACACCTCACTGCTTTACCAATCAGCAAGGCAATGCTTTTGTAGATCCTATTCGACACAACAAAACTTCCCCCTTTCCGGGACGGTCCCTCTTCTGAATTATCCGCCACCTTAAAGCAATTTACCTATAAATAAAATGTAATCAAACGTTTATACAGAGTTCCTTCAAAGTTATTCCGGATCGAATTATCATAGATTTTATAGTAAGAAGGTGTGTGTTAACAAGCTTGACTAAGGCATCTTATATAGTATATATGAATGCACGATACAAGAAAAACCATTACTGCCCGTTTATACAAATAAAATAAAATAAAATAAAACTTCACTGTTTTACAAGATGGTACACAGTATATCTTCAATTAGTTGGATAAAAATAAAGGTTAAATTACCCTAATGGCACCCCAACTATAGCGTTAAATCGTTTTTGGCACCTTAACTTTTCACTACTCGATTCTGGCACCCCAACTTCATGAATTGCTCTTTTTGAAACACATTTCGACAATTTTGAAGCACATTAAGACCATACCTTATAGTACAAAAGCGTAATTTAAATACTTGTATTGCCCTATATTCTTTTGAAGTTGTCCTGAGTGTTTCAAAATTGGAGGAAGGTACTTCAAAAAAGCAATTTATAAAATTGAGGTGCCAAAATCGAGCAAAGTGGAAAGTGACGATACCGAAAACGTCCGAACGCTATAGTTGGGGTGCCATCAAAATAATTTAGCCTAATATAAATGATGGCTATGGTTCATACTTGGAGCCAAAAATCTGCATATAGCCATGATGAACTCTTTCAACAATGAAATATTACTCCACCAGCAACAACAACAACAACAATGTATTAACATACAACAGATCATATTTGCAACTATTCATATATTCTGAATGAAAGAAAAGAAAAAAAAAAACAATTCATTTTTATATACACCAGCATTGCCATGGATTTCCAACACAGAGAAATAAAATTGAAGGAGAGGAGGAATATGGGCGTACCGAATCGGAATAAGAAGAGCAGCAACAGTACCGATCTCGATCAAATCAGAAGAAGAAAAGAAGGGAGTCTAGATAGGGTTTTCTTCTCTTCTCCTTTTTTTAAGGTTAATTTGTAATTCACGAGTAGGAGTGATGGAGTTAGCAGATGGGACAATTAGGGTCGGGTCCGATTCAAATTCACAGACATGCGACATCCGTATATTATTTATTCTCTTCTCCTTCGTCACTAAATAGTTGGAACGCTAAAAAAAAAAAAAAAAAAATTTGAGTACCACCCCTTTTTTTTATCCAAATTTAAGGTGCACCCCACACAATTGCCATAATGTAAGACACCCCCCACTTTTGACAGAAACCGTCCAAAATTGACGGTCAACTGCTTTGACCCATTTTTTTTTGACAGAAATACCCGGCGATCCAGCCGAGGACCGGCTCGACCGGAGACGGAGAGTTGGGGCCAAGATGGTCGCGGCCAACGCGTTGGCCGGCCCATACATGCGGCTGCGACGCAGGAAGCTCGTGAAGACGACCCAGGCCAGGACCCCGTAGACTGACCCCTGGGTCGTGCCATGCGCCCGGGCGCTGGCCGACCCGAACGTCACACCCCCCCCTCCCGCGCCGCGGCGCGAACGCGACGACGGCCGTCAGCCTCGACCAGTAGCTGTCGTCCTGCTGAAGAGAACTCCGAAAAAGATGCATCGCGCCTCCGGCGCCGCCGACGTCAAGCAGCAGCATTGTGCATAAGAGGAAGAAAAGTGAGGGGAGACACTGGAGGTCTTGGGGGATGGTGGGCGAGGAGTGGAGGAAGGCTTTGTAATCTTCTGCCTTCCCTCCTTTTTCGGGCGAAAAGTTGCTGATGTCCTTCAGTTTGGTGCTTATATGGTTACTCAGGTTGACCAGATCATCTTTGAGCTGTTGGTCTACTGCTTTTGTAGGAGCTGAAGAAGAAGAAGTGATGGAAGCTAGGGCAATCTCCATTCCTTTTAAGGGTATCCCTATGGCTTCCTGCGGCAGAAAGGGGGAGTGGGGAGCGGGTGGGACGGAGAAGAAGATAAAAGGGGCATTTTTTGTCCAAAAAAAAATGGGTCAAAGCAGTTGACCGTCAATTTTGGACGATTTTCGTCAAAAGTGGAGGGTATCTTAAATTATGGCAATTGTGTGGGGTGCACCTTGAATTTGGATAAAAAAAAGTGGGGTGCTACTCAAAATTTTTCAAAAAAAATTAAGGCTTTTTCAAGGACATCACAACTTTTGCTAGGGGCTAGCTCTTACTTTGGGACAGCCCAAGAAGGTGAAACTTTTGATAGAGGTTGTCCACAAGTTGCTTGGGGCTAGCCCAACCCCCCAAGCCACATTTTTATCTCATTTCTTTATTTCCTCTCTCTCTCTTCCAAAAGCTCTCTTCCAAAAGCTTTCCAAGCCCTAAAACTATTCTCCACCACTCCTCCACCACTCTCTCCTCTACCACTCTATTGCAAGAGATGACACGTAAGTCGAAACAATCATCGGAGTCTAGGTATGTTCTTTCCTAATTTTCTTTACATTTTTCTAATTTTTTTTTCCAAATCAAAGAATCATTGTTAAATCTCCAAAAAGATTTGATAAATTAGGTTTAGAATTACTTTAGGGTTCATGAATGAATTTTTCAAATACGATAATTCGCACACATTACTTGAAACTCAAACCCTAAAACACGACACGACGTTCGGCTGCTATAGCCGAGCAGCATTAGGACTGTCAGGGATGCGGCAGTCCTACTGCAAAGTAGGACTGCCAGACTCCATGCAGTCATACTGTGAAAAAATGCACTGAGGGACGTCCTCTCGTTTAATTGTTGTCTATTTTCGTTTTTATTATTTAATAACTGTATGTTATCCTGCAGTCCTCCGGCCGCTCCGAAGAGAATACGGCCTACCATGTCCAGGTGCAAGGAATGCACTGAAGGACGTCCTCTCGAGAGACCGATTAAAATCTCGGGACCGGCTCCAGAAAGGAAAATCACTAGAGCGACTGGCCGGTCTCGGACGCAGCGACCGACTCCCCCTGCTCGGTCGAAGCAACGAGCTCCCCCTAGTCCTCAGGCTTCTTCCGATGACGACGACGTGCCTATTGTCCCCTTCATGCATAATATGGAGTCTCGTACAAAGGCCCGGCATGATATGTAGTTGGATGTTCAAAATCATTTTGTATTTGGATGTGGTTGTTGTTGTTTGGAAACTTAACTTGTGGATTTTAGGGTATTTTGTCGTATACTTCATTTTGGATAATTTGTAGGATATTTTTTGAAGGATATGTTGTTGTTTGGAAACTTGACTTGTTGGATATTTTGTCAGATATTTCGTTATTTTTATGTAAGTTGGATCTGATTATCGTAATTTGGATACGTAATAGTAGATATGTTGTTATGTGGACATGTGTGTGTATAAACTTTCTTTGGATAGCTAATTGAAACTCTCTGTGAGGAGAGTTTGTATTTCAAACTCTCCTCACAGAGAGTTAGTATCAGGACTGCTACCCACCAGGCAGTCCTACACTAATGTAGGACTGCCAGGGTGGTGGCAGTCCTATTTGAAACTCTCTGTGAGGAGAGTTTCAAATACAAACTCTCCTCACAGAGAGTTAGCATCAGGACTGCCGCAATCCTACATTAGTGTAGGACTGCCATGGGTGTGGCAGTCCTATTTGAAACTCTCTGTGAGGAGAGTTTCCAATACAAACTCTTCTCACAGAGTGTTAGTATCAGGACTGCCACAACCTTGGCAGTCCTACATTAGTGTAGGATTGCCAGGGGTGTTGCAGTCCTACATTAGTGTAGGACTGCTAGGGGTGTGGCAGTCATATTTGAAACTCTCTGTGAGGAGAGTTTCAAATACAAACTCTCCTCACAAAGTGTTAGTATCAGGACTGCCACACCCCTGGCAATCCTACATTAGTGTAGGATTGCCAAGGGGATGACAGTCCTATTTGAAACTCTCTGTGAGAAGAGTTTGACAGAGTATTTCAAATATGATTGCCACAACCCTGACAGTCCTACATTAGTGTAGGACTGCCAGAGATGTGGCAGTCTTAATTGAAACTCTCTGTTAGGAGAGCAAGATGTCCATATATGCTTGGAGCAATGATACATTATTGGTTTCAAGAAGGAATGATGTTAATTGTTTGTTGGGTTTCTTTTAGTAGTGCAAACTTGCTCTCTTGATAGGAAATGTTGCTTCTATATTCATAAGATTTATAATTTGTTCTGTTTATGTCACTTCCTGTTCCCAGAATACGTATTTTTAACCCATATACTATTATAGGATGTATTTATTTTATATTCATCATGTACTGCTCTGTATTTAAATTTCTTTAAATTCATGTTAATTAATTTCCTACAATTTTATTTCTGCATTTGACTTCCTGCTCTTATACCATGCTTTAGCTTTGCTTTAGGATCGGTTTAGATTGTCTTATTCTTGTGGTTCATCATGAACCGAACCAAACCCCCACCTACCACCACCCCTTCCATTTAAAGCCCATCCCCTTTCTCTCTCTCTCTCTCTTGATTACTTCACCATTACTCTTCTTCTTCTTTCTCATAACTCTTTCACCAACCTAGGAAAGCTAGGCAAGTGCCAACTTGCTTCTTGATGGATCTCCATTATTATTGTTCCATCATCTTCCTTATTTGATTTTGAGTCTCTTTAGTACTTAGCATTTTCACTTTCCATGGCTTAGTTGTTGTAGATCTAAGTTTGTTGCATTTTTGGATTTCTTAGGTTTTGATCTAGCAAACTTAGTTATCTTCAAGTTTTGATGGTTCCACGTTGTAGAGAAGTTCGTTCTGCCCCATTTTGAACTATGGAAGTTCAGATTTGGGCTTAGAATGAAGGATTTATGGAGTTTGGAAGCAATGGCTTCCGATAGTTCTTCCTCTCAGACAAGTGGAGAAGAAGAACAGTCCCCTGACCGCATGGGCATTCTAGCCGCATGGGCATGGACATTCCAGCCGCATAAGTTCTTAGTCAGCCGCATGAGACTTATCTGCCGCATGAGTTCTTAGCTAGCCGCATATGCATTCGGTCCCGCAGCCGCATGGCGCTGCATGACTTCTCAGCCGCATATAGGATTGCACTTATTCTAGCCGCATGAAATTAGTTTTCCTTAGCCGCATATAGGCCTGTCCCATGTTCAGCAGCATGGGCGCATGTCATTTCGAGCCGCATGGGCGCATGTCATGTTCAGCCGCATGGGCGCATGTCATGTTCAGCCGCATGGGCGCATGTCATTTCGAGCCGCATGGGCGCATGTCCTTTTGAGCCGCATGGGGTTTGCTATCCCCCCCAGCCGCATGGAATTTCCTTTGGCCGCATGGTCGCATGTTAGCCGTAGCCGCATGAGACTGCAACCTTTTTCAGCCGCATGGCTTGGGCATTGCTGAACCGCATGGGGCTATTTCAATCACGGCCGCTTAGGCGCATGTTGTCCTAGCTGCATAGGCGCGTGTGGTCCTAGCCGCATAGGCGCATGTTGTCCCGGCCGCATGAATTTAAGCTTCCTTAGCCGCATGATTTTTTGGTCGCATGAACTCTGATTCTAAAGCCTTTTGGCTGATCCTTGTTCCAAATTGACATTGATTGACATTGATTGACATTGATTAATTATCTTGGCTTTTATTAACATTAATTATTGTCTTGACATTATAATATGAGAGTTGGTTATCTCGATTAACAATTGATCATGTATTCCTAGTTGGAACTAAGAGGCTGGCTAGTCGTCTTATTGAATTGAATGAATGAGACACGTTCATATTATGAACTATTATAATCGATTGGCTGGTCCCAAAACATCGGCATACAGATACATGCAGGCTTCAGTTATTTATTTATCTAACTATTAGGAAAGCAGCATGTGTACTTTATGGTCAAGACGTGATTATTCCGTGGTTAGTTTTGATTGTTGCATTACGCTATGTAAGACCTATAACCTAACCGCACTGGTATTGTTGTAGAAATGCATACCGTACCCCGTACGAAAGTACTCATTTGAATGACCATGATCCACGGCATGGGATTTTGCTTAACATAGAGGCTATTAAGTTAAATAAAATAATGATTTCATGGAGAGAACGGATTCTCGAGTTCTTATATGACAGCCCTCTTGGGACTAGTAGTGCCCGACAGGCCGGCTGGTCCCCACAGATGCTGCAAACCTGCCACACGGGCATGGAGCGGTATCTGGTTATATTATTTATTGTATATTGTATATTGATGACGGGCGTCCTGCTGGGACTCGTCTAATTCATGATTGGCACAATTGATTGACTGGGTAAACTAGCATTGCTTGCACATAGTAAGAACTGAAGAATCCATTATTGCATAATTCCAGAATAACTTGGAACTCACAGTAGCAAGCCGTAGTAGTTGCATGGCCGTTTAAATTAATTTGTTTGTGTATTGTACCTACTATGTTACCTAACTGAGATGATCAGAATGTCAGGGCATGACGGGCCAACTTCTGTCCTTGTTTGGTTGGGAGGTTGGTTCGAAGTGTCGTGATGTTATGTGAATCCCAGTGACAAGCAGAGATCTATTATGATATCCTTTTAATTACTGGTTTCATCCTTCATATCGTGCTTCCTTGCGGTACTTGCTATTAGAGGTCTAACCTCTCTGGTTTTGCATGGCCAGATTTAGAGCCGGTCCCCGAGGATCCAGCTTACTTCCACCTCCAAGATGGTTAATACTAGAGGAATGATCGCAGGAGGACTCGAGTGGGTTCTTTACTTCACCGCTCGTTTTATTATTTACTTTATACTTTGCCGTTTGGCACCGACATGTTAGTCGGATCGTCTTGTACCTACTTTTACATAATTGTAACTAAGTCAGGCTGCAGCTGATAGCAATTGTGTATACTTTTGCTACACCAATCTGGCTATATTTTATAAAGCCAGATATCAAGAATATTTTGACAGAGCGTTTGGGACGCCTTACTGCTTTATCTTACATGTTCTCTATTTCTGTTTCTTATTTAAATGATTGAGACAATAGATGTGAAATGACCATAGTGAGACTTTCATGTAGTATGCACCCCCTCGTCTTTTAGACAGCATTGATCGTATTATACGGTATTCATCTACCCGTAATACGTAGCTGGCTGAGTCATCCTCCGCTCTCCAGTATTTTAGTTCTGGGGCGTGACAAGGTTTTAGGGGTGGCCCATGCAGGTCTGAATTCAGACTTGTGGGGTGTTTTGATTTATAGGATGTCTTAATCACACATGTTTCCCCTTGATCTCCTGATTCGTTATTCTCGATCCTAGCTTGACATTCCGGTATCCTTTGACTTCATTGATTTCCCATGTCCGATCGTTTGATTGTTCTCTTGTCCCTTTTCTTAGGGGCACTTCGTCCGTATCTGTCAGGACTGGACAGCAGCAACAAGGGCAACATGGGCGACCTGACCAGGTTGGTCAGCTACAAGGACCAGTACAACCTTAAGAGACTATTCAAGAAAAAGTAATAGTGGAAGCAGCAGCTGGATCACAGTATCCGGAGGTTCCACCACCACCAACAGTTCCACCTACCCCTGCAGAAATGGACACACCGGCCCTTCTGGAGATCATGAGAGGGATGATGGCTACTCAGCAACATCAGATGTTAGCCCAGCAGCGCATGCACGCTCAGTTGCAAGAGCAGAACGTACTACTCAACCAAGGGTTGCAGACAGCTTTGGAAAGAGGGGCAAGGCCAGATTCAGGAGCATCAGCCAGGTTTTGCAAGTTCAACCCTCACCGTTTCGAAGGAATGGAGGATGCCATCTCAGCAGATGCATAGCTTAAGGATATTGAGGCTATTCTGACAGCAGCTAAGGTGCCGACGGAAGAACGTGTGGATCAAGTGAAGTTGTTACTTCAGGATCTCGCACGTGATTGGTGGGAATCAGAGGAAGTGGGCATCAGACGTCCTGTTGCTTGGGACGGCTTTACCGCAAGATTCAAGACGAAGTACTATGGAGTTGTGGCGCAGTTTGAGCTACAACAGAAGTTTATCAACCTCAGACAGGCTGGCAAGACTGTAGATGCTTATGCAGCGGAGTTCTGCAGATTGAGTAGGTTTGCCCCAGAGATGGTAGCAACAGAGAGCCAGAGGGCTATGAGGTTCCAGCAAGGGTTTCATCTAGAGCTCTTGCAATTGATAGAAGGGCACAATTATCAGACTTTTGACGAAGTATTGACGGCAACCCGAAGGCACGAGATCACCATTCAGAGGCTTGCGGCAAGGACTGGGGGTCAGAAGAGATCCCACAGTCAGATTGAAGGAGGAGGGGGAGCAGCGCCCCGAACAACAGCACCATCCCCTGGCATTCGTATCCACGATGTGGCAACGCGAGGGCCAGCACCACCACCAAGGCAACAGCAACAGCAACAGAGGAAGAATCTGCAACCCCCAGCGGGCTGCACTTATTATGGAAAGATGGGGCACACTAGAGATGTGTGTCGGGCATTGAACGGACTGTGTTTGATATGTGGAAATCCAGATCATCGGGTTACCATATGTCCCATGAATTCGAGGTCAGGAGGACCAGTGTAGCAGTTTCCTGCTCTGCCAGCACCAGGGGCAGAACAGTATCGAGGACCCGCAGTGGCAGTGAGACCATTGGCCCAGCGTCCGTTAGTACCACAGGCTCAGATGTTTCGGCAGCAGGAACCACCGATGCAGCAACACCAGCATAGACCACCCCAGCATCATCAAGGAAGGGGCCAGCAGCAGCATCAGGCTAGGCCGCAGCATGGGAATCAACAAGGAGGTCGAGGGCAGGCATTCACTCTGTCCTTGCAAGAGGCATTAGCTTCAGGAGATGTTGTGGCAGGTAATATTCTCGTTGCCTCATATCCCGCAGTAGCATTATTTGATTCGGGAGCATCCCACTCATTTATATCTGCACAATTTGAGACACGGCTAGGAATGGAGTTCGAGGAATTGTCAGGAAGGTTGAATATACTCACTGGCAATAGGCTCGTAGGAGTTAGTAGAGTTATTCTAGCGTGTAGCATTGTAGTTTGCGGGCATCCCTTACCCACCCGGTTGATAGAATTTCCTGTTGGAAATTTTGACGTTATCTTAGGCATTGACTGGCTGAAAGACAGTCATGCGACAATAGATTATCGTAGAGGGAGTGTATCTTTTGATATTCCAGGCATGAAGCGGTTCACCTTAGTCAGATCAGAGGCAACTCAGCAAGAGCAGGGAGTAGTAACGGCAATGGAAGAAGTTCAAGTTCCGAAGGTAGTTGATGAATTTCTAGATGTATTTTCCGAAGAACTTCCAGGGCTACCACCAGTTAGAGATATTGAGTTCAGTATAGAATTGGCACCTGGAACTAACCCGATATCAGATCGAGTTTATAGAATGGCAGATTCGGAGCAGGCCAAGGTATATCAGCACATAGAAGAATTGAAGGAGAAGAAGTTCATCCAAGCTAGCATATCACCATGGGCAGCACCAGTAGTACTTGTAGGAAAGAAGGATGGGTCATCCCGATTGTGCATCGATTACAAGAAGCTTAAGGCGGCAACAGTGAAGAACAAGTACCCACAACCCAGGATCGACGACTTGTTTGATCAGTTGAGCAAAGCTAGAGTTTTCTCCAAGATAGATCTTCGTTCAGGGTATCACCAAGTAAGGGTTCGGAAGGAGGATATTCTCAAGACAGCATTCAGGTCAAAGTATGGGCATTATGAATTCTTGGTAATGCTATTTGGTTTGACCAATGCTCCAGCAATATTTATGGATTTGATGAACCGCATCTTTATGCCGTACTTAGATCAATTTGTCGTTGTGTTTCTTGACGACATTCTCGTATACTCTGCTAGTGAAGAGGAGCATGAAGACCACCTCAGAAAAGTGTTACAGGTTCTGAGAGAGAATCAGTTGTATGCCAAGCTCAGCAAGTGTGAGTTCTGGACGGATCATATTTCATTTTTGGGTCACATTATATCAGGAGCTGGAGTAGCAGTGGATTTCAAGAAGGTAGAAGCAGTAGAGAGTTGGCCAGTACCTAAGACCGTAGCTGATGTGCGGAGTTTCTTGGGATTGGCGGGTTATTATAGAAGGTTCGTATCAGACTTTGCAAGGCTTTCAGCACCCATGACCCACTTGACACAGAAGAATGTGTCATTCGTCTGGTCGGCAGAATGCCAGGCATTATTTGAGAATCTGAAGCAGAAGTTGATATCAGCTCCTATTCTTACATTGCCAGTTGGGCCCGGAAGTTTTACTGTATATTGTGATGCGTCAGGAAAAGGACTTGGGTGCGTCCTAATGCAACATGGGAAGGTGATAGCATACGCATCTAGGCAACTTCGAGACCACGAAAAGAATTACCCAACTCATGATTTGGAGTTGGCGGCAGTAGTATTTGCTTTGAAGCTATGGAGGCATTACTTATATGGTGATCGAGTAGACATGTACACAGATCATAAAAGTCTGAGGTACATCTTTACTCAGAAGGAGCTGAACATGAGACAGAGAAGATGGTTGGAGTTGATCAAGGATTATGACGTGGAGCTTCAGTATCATCCAGGCAAGGCTAATGTGGTAGCAGACGCTCTTAGCAGGAGAGACGACGCATTTATGTTGACAACGCAGAAGCACATCTTAGAAGACCTTCAGGAGATGGACATCGAAGTTATACTTCCTAGTGATGTAGGAGTTCTAACAAGTTTACAAGTTCAATATGACTTGGTAGGCAGGATCAAGGTAGCTCAGGCACAGGACCCAAGGATTCAGAAGCTTAGAACAGAATGTGAGTCAGGACTCAGAAAGGAGATGCAAATTCATGAAGATGGTACCCTTAGGTTTGGATCGCGTCTATGTGTGCCTAGTGGAGATATCAGACAGGAGGTTATGACATAAGCTCACAGTTCTCAATATTCTATACACCCTGGAGGGACCAAGATGTACCAAGATATCAAGCAGCACTTCTGGTGGAACGGAATGAAGAGGGAGATAGCTAGATTTGTTTACCTTTGCTTGGTATATCAGCAAGTAAAGGCAGAACAGCAGAGGCCAGCTGGGTTATTGCAACCACTTCCTATTCCGGAATGGAAGTGGGAACATATTACAATGGACTTTGTGACCGGTTTACCGAGGTCACCAAGTGGTAAAGATGCCATTTGGGTGATAGTAGATCGGCTTACGAAGGTGGCACACTTTCTTCCTTTCAGAGTAGGGCAATCTACAGAAAAGTTGGCAGAGTTGTATATGCAGCAGATAGTCAGGCAGCATGGAGTCCCCGTCAGCATTGTGTCAGACAGAGATATCCGTTTTATATCACATTTCTGGAAGAGCTTACATCATAGTCTGGATACCAAGTTAAGATTTAGCACGGCTTACCATCCACAGACGGACGGGCAATCAGAAAGGACAATTCATACTTTAGAAGATATGTTGCGCGCTTGTACCCTAGATTTTGGAGGATCTTGGGAGGGCCACCTACAATTAGTCAAATTTTCATACAACAACAGTTATCAAGCCAGTATCCAGATGACACCATTTGAAGCACTATATGGTAAAAAGTGTAGGTCGCCACTAGCATGGGATGATATCGGAGAGAGGAAGATGCTAGGCCCAGAAATGATTGTCCAGACCGTTGAAGTGATTAAGGGAGTTAGAGAGTGACTTCGAGTTGTGCAGGATCGGCATCGTCATTGGACGGACCAGCATCGTAGGCCGCTAGAGTTTTCTGTTGGAGACCACGTGTTCTTACGGATCTTACCTACCCGTGGGGTCATTAGATTTGGCGTTCGCGGGAAGTTGAGTCCGAGATACGTGGGACCATTTGTTATCCTTGATAGGGTAGGCGATGTTGCTTATCGTCTGTCCCTTCCACCTTCGTTACGAGAGGTGCATGACGTGTTTCATGTATCTCAGCTGCGAAGGTATGTATCGGACCCAAGCCATATCCTTGATCATTCTGACCTGGTTGTTGGTACCAACTTGTCTTACGAGGAGCAGCCTGTGTCCATTTTGGACCGAAGAGAGAAGATACTCAAGAACCGAACAATTAGCCTTGTCCGGGTTGCTTGGGGTCATCACTCTTTAGGAGAGTCAACCTGGGAACGTGAGGATGATATCCGATCACGGTATCCACACCTGTTTGACTCACAAGGTATATTTCTTCCTGTATACCTTGATTGTCTTAAATCCTCATGCTTGTCACCTTATGAGTAGAATTGCTTGGTATCGTCAATAGTTAAACAGAGATATGTTACTTGCTATTGGCATTGTGAAATGAATGCTTACTCAATTGCTTATGCTTTGATTAGTTAGCTTTGATGTTCCTATCCTGCTCGAATTTGAAATTCCGAGGACGGAATTTTTTCTAAGGAGGGTAGAGATGTCACTTCCCGTTCCCAGAATACGTATTTTTAACCCATATACTATTATAGGATGTATTTATTTTATATTCGTCATGTACTGCTCTGTATTTAAATTCCTTTAAATTCATGTTAATTAATTTTCTACAATTTTATTTCTGCATTTGACTTCCTGCTCTTATACCATGCTTTAGCTTTGCTTTAGGATCAGTTTAGATTGGCTTATTCTTGTGGTTCATCATGAACCGAACCAAACCCCCACCTACCACCACCCCTTCTATTTAAAGCCCATCCCCTTTCTCTCTCTCTTGATTACTTCATCATTACTCTTCTTCTTCTTCCTCATAACTCTTTCACCAACCTAGAAAAGCTAGGCAAGTGCCAACTTGCTTCTTGATGGATCCCCATTATTATTGTTCCATCATCTTCCTTATTTGATTTTGAGTCTCTTTATTACTTAGCATTTTCACTTTCCATGACTTAGTTGTTGTAGATCTAAGTTTGTTGTATTTTTGGATTTCTTAGGTTTTGATCTAGCAAACTTAGTTATCTTCAAGTTTTGATGGTTCCATGTTGTAGAGAAGTTCGTTCTGCCCCATTTTGAACTATGGAAGTTCAGATTTGGGCTTAGAATGAAGGATTTATGGAGTTTGGAAGCAATGGCTTCCGATGGTTCTTCCTCTCAGACAAGTGGAGAAGAAGAACAGTCCCCTGGCCGCATGGGCATTCTAGCCGCATGGACATTCCAGCCGCATGAGTTCTTAGTCAGCCGCATGAGACTTATCTGCCGCATGAGTTCTTAGCTAGCCGCATATGCATTCGGTCCCGCAACCGCATGGCGCTGCATGACTTCTCAGCCGCATATAGGATTACACTTATTCTAGCCGCATGAAATTAGTTTTCCTTAGCCGCATATAGGCCTGTCCCATGTTCAGCCGTATGGGCGCATGTCATGTTCAGCTGCATGGACGCATGTCATGTTCAGCCGCATGGGTGCATGTCATTTCAAGCCGCATGGGCGCATGTCCTTTTGAGCCGCATGGGGTTTACTATCCCCCCCAGCCGCATAGAATTTCCTTTGGTCGCATGGTCGCATGTTAGCCGTAGCCGCATGAGACTGCAACCTTTTTCAGCCGTATGGCTTGGGCATTGCTGAACCGCATGGAGCTATTTCAATCCCGGCCGCTTAGGCGCATGTTGTCCTAGCTGCATAGGCGCGTATGGTCCTAGCCGCATAGGCGCATGTTGTCCCGGTCGCATGAATTTAAGCTTCCTTAGCCGTATGATTTCCTGGTCGCATGAACTCTGATTCTAAAGCCTTTTGGCTGATCCTTGTTCCAAATTGACATTGATTGACCTTGATTAATTACCTTGGCTTTTATTAACATTAATTATTGTCTTGACATTATAATATGAGAGTTGGTTATTTCGATTAACAATTGATCATGTATTCCTAGTTGGAACTAAGAGGCTGGCTAGTCGTCTTATTGAATTGAATGAATGAGACACGTTCATATTATGAACTATTATAATCGACTGGCTGGTCCCAAAATATCGGCATACAGATACATGCAGGCTTCAGTTATTTATTTATCTAACTATTACGAAAGCAGCATGTGTACTTTATGGTCAAGACGTGATTATTTCGTGGTTAGTTTTGATTGTTGCATTACGCTATGTAAGACCTACAACCTAACCGTACTGGTATTGTTGTAGAAATGCATACCGTACCCCGTACGAAAGTACTCATTTGAATGACCATGAACCACGGCATGGGATTTCGCTTAACATAGAGGCTATTAAGTTAAATAAAATAATGATTTCATGGAGAGAACGGATTCCCGAGTTCTTACATGGCAGCCCTCTTGGGACTAGTAGTGCCCGACAGGCCGGCTGGTCCCCACAGATACTGCAAACCTGCCACACGGGCATGTAGCGGTATCTGGTTATATTATTTATTGTATATTGTATATTGATGACGGGCGTCCTGCTGGGACTCGTCTAATTCATGATTGGCGCAATTGATTGACTGGGTAAACTAGCCTTGCTTGCACATAGTAAGAACTGAGGAATCCTTTATTACATAATTCCAGGATAACTTGGAACTCACAGTAGCAAGCCGTAGTAGTTGCATGGCCGTTTAAATTGATTTGTTTGTGTATTGTACCTACTCTGTTACCTAACTGAGATGATCAGAATGTCAGGGCATGACGGGCCAACTTCTGTCCTTGTTTGGTTGGGAGGTTGGTTCGAAGTGTCGTGATGTTATGTGAATCCCAGTGACAAGCAGAGATCTATTATTATATCCTTTTAATTACTGGGTTCATCCTTCATATCGTGCTTCCTTGCGGTACTTGCTATTAGAGGTCTAACCTCTCTGGTTTTGCATGGCCAGATTTAGAGCCGGTCCCCGAGGATCCAGCTTACTTCCACCTCCAAGATGGTCAATACTAGAGGAATGATCGCAGGAGGACTCGAGTGGGTTCTTTACTTCACCGCTCATTTTGTTATTTACTTTATACTTTGTCGTTTGGCACCGACATGTTAGTCGGATCGTCTTGTACCTACTTTTACATAATTGTAACTAAGTCAGGCTGTAGCTGATAACAATTGTGTATACTTTTGCTACACCAATCTGGCTATATTTTGTAAAACCAAATATCAAGAACATTTTGACAGAGCGTTTGGGACGCCTTACTGCTTTATCTTACATGTTCTCTATTTCTGTTTCTTATTTGAATGATTGAGACAGTAGATGTGAAATGATCATAGTGAAACTTTCATGTAGTATGCACCCCCTCGTCTTTTAGACAGCATTGATCGTATTATACGGTATTCATCTACCCGTAATACGTAGCTGGCTGAGTCATCCCCCGCTCTCCAGTATTCTGGTTCTGGGGCGTGACACTTGGCGTAGCCATTGCTCGTCGAGTCATTGCCCGAATAAGTTAGACAAGAGTTGTGTTGGGCTATCGAAGCCATTTCTAGCACTGTCCTGCTCTATCTACGGTTGTCAAGTCGCATAGTCCCTTGAGAACAAGGCTCGTCGTATAAAGTATATGACTTGAGCAATAGCGTCGCCTATAGAACCAGGTCTGTCTAAGGCACGAGCTACGGTAGATTTAGTAAAGAGTATGCCACGGTCAAAGGAAGTGCTCGAGATCGGTCCCGCTACTTGGGAGTCTCGCTAAAAGTCTTGATAAGTCCCGCACACGTGATCAGTCCCGCTACTTGGGAGTCTCGTTATGTCTTGAAAGGAAACACACAAGATCGGTCCCGCGGCTTGGGAGTCTCGATAGAAAGAAGGAAAAATATGGTCATGTTAAGGAAGGATTGGTAGGTCGAGTTGAGTCTTGCATGGTCATTGGACAAATTGTCGACAAGGTGTAGTCTTCTCGAGTGATCGCCGGGGCACTGGGATCAGGTCGGCCCGGGGAAGCGAATTGCGGCTCAAAGTAGGATGCTGGATAACCGCATGGGAGACTTCGGCGCCTCCGGGCTTGCTACCCGTGTAGGGACGAGCTGATATCCCCGAGCCAGTCCAAGATAGCTTGACATTGCTAGTGACCACTCATATAGTTGTGTCGGCAAGAGCGGCTATCCGCGTGTATGCCTTTGGATTGGGTCTAGAGCTTGAATACAGGTCTAGTCGGTAACACAAGATGTCTGGGCCTAAGATTGGGCTGCAACATAGACACATGCTTCGGCACTAAGCAAGGCTTTCGCGTATCAACATTGGCATTCTCGTATTGGCTTTCGCGTATCAAGTATTGGCTTTCGCGTATCAATATTGGCATTCGCGTATTGGCTTTCGCATATCGGCATTGTTGGCCTAAGTTTGCATAAGTTAAGTCGAGTGCCATCACTTTAAGTCGAAAGGACCGTAACGTAAAAGTTGGCTAAGTCAGGGAGTCGTTAGGCACGACCTCATCTTGAAGCACGGACAAGTCTAGGCAAAGTCTAAGGGCACGACCTGCGCGAGTCAACCCCTTGATGCCTTGGCACGGCCGAGTTTGCATAAGTTGCTCCTTGGCGAAGCTCTGTCTCGAGTATGTTGAAGTCGCGAATAGAGTATGGCACGACCCTGCCGTCCCGAGTCGAAGTTTGGTCAAGTACCTAAGTGATGAGGCACCGCCTCGATCGTAATACACGTTGTCCTGATAGCATGACTATGTCGTCGCATAACGAGTTGGTCAGGCGTCGTGGTCTTAAAACTGATCCTAAGGCAAGACTAGAAAGACAATCGAAAGGGATTTAAACTGCACAAAGTAAATGAACGTGTCGGTTATGTATGGGTGGACGAGAAGCTCACTCCACCAGTACAGTTGAGTACTGACACCCATACAGTGTTTCATGTGCAGGCACAGGTAGAAGCTCGTGGCACGGAGCTCGCTTGGAGGCGTCGAGGCATGGAGTTCCTTGGCAATTCGAAGCGTGCGGCCGCGTGAAGTCAAGACTTATACGGGACATAATGTATGGACATCGCCTTCCGAAGCTTCCGCTGGATTCAAGTATTGTATCGAGAGATGAGAGAGAGCAGAGTGAATTGTAAAATGAGAGAAAAGTGAGCACGAGAGACTTGTAATTTGGCCTTGCGCCCACAAATGTAATCTTGTATTCAATATCAATAAAGTGCTTCTTTTGAATGACTTGTTTTCATGTGGGCTTATTCTAAATTTCTGCTGCATGTTTCAATATTTTTGCTTGGGACTTCTGTGCGACGACCCCGTCGCCGCCGATGTAATCAGCCATTATGAAACTGCCTTGCACGAGCGTAATCTAGGCTTGTGCGACATCACGCCTTAGCGAGGACGATCGCTCCTACGGAAGCGGGACATGACAATGTGGGCCCCTCCCTCTTCGTAAAATGTGTAAACATATATATATATATACATAAATATTGAGGGGCCTACTTGTCATATATAGGGGGTATCAAAACTTTGATACCCCCTTCGGTGTCAAAGTTTTACTCTTCAGAACCAACAGCCCAAGAATATTCTTTACTGTCTCCAGGCTACTAGACCAGTTTTTTGTCCAGTCACTTTACACCATAGTTTCTTATCCGACAGCCACCCTACCATCTTTTTGACCCTTCTTCCATACATCTCATACCCGAGAACCTCTCAATAGATCCCTGTAATCCTGTTACAACAAACTTTTGCACTAATCAGCACTGTACAGCCCACTGTGCCTTCTGGATTTGGAATTCTTTGGACTTCCAGGTAGGACTGCCAGCACCCTGGCAGTCCTACAATAGTTTTAGACTGTCAGGGTACTGACAGTCCTGTATCAAACTCTCTGTGAAGAGACTTTCATATCCAAACTTTCTTCACAGAGAGTTTGGGACAGGACTGTTATCCCCCTGGCAGTCCTAACTTAATGTAGCACTGCCAGGGGCTGACAGTCCTAACTTAATGTAGGATTGCAGGAAGTCTGGCAGTCCTACTTTACATTATGACTGCCACAACCCTGACAGTCCTAATGTTGTAAGCCACGACTGTAGTAGCCGAACGGCCACAACGATTTGTCGTGTTCTAGGGTTAGAGTTTCAAGAAACATGTGAGAATTATCATGTTCGAAAAATTCATTCATGAATCCTAAAGTGATTCTAAACCTAATATTTATGTTCATGTTTTCTGATTTTGAGTATGAGTGAAAACTTTTTTTGGTAGCTGATCTTAGACAAATTTGGGGAAAATTTGTGCCAAACATGATTGAGATAGGAGAATTTTTTTGGAGATAATTCTCGGAAAGAAAGGAAGAAAATTTTGGGAAAAAATTTGGACTAGGATTTAATTCTATGACCTAGAAATGTTGGGAGAGAAGAAAAAAGTAGAGGGAGAGAAGAAAAGAGCTAGGGAGAGAGGAAAAGATTAGAGGGAGGGAGAGAAAAAAAAAGTTGTCATTTATACCCAATGTTGGGCTGCCCCCAAGTGAAAAAAATTGATGGCAAACTTATAATATTTTGAAATATTTTTGGGCTACCCCCAAGTAAACTTGGTAGTGCCCTTAGAAAAAGCCTAATTTAAATGTATAATGAGTTGGATTCATACAAGAATAGTAAAAAAATGATAAAGTGATGTTCGGTTCCAAAAATTGTGTGGTCAAAAATTGATGTAAAAAAATAATATAAAATCTATAAATTGGGCTTCAAATTGGAACTTACTATTCTACAAAATAAGTTCCTACAATGTAGAATCTAAAAATTGGAAGGCCCAACCTTAGCACCTACGGGTGGGATGGGACCGAAATTGCAAATAGGGATAGAACTTACTATTCTACAAAATAAGCTTCAAAATTATGAATGTAGAAATTGGGCCTGAGGATGGGATGCTCTTAGAGCATCAACAGACTCGTCCCAATTTCTAGATTCAGATTGTAGGAGTCTATTTTATAGAACAATAAGGTTCAATTGAAGTTCCATATAGTCTCGTTTTAGCACATGAGCTATAGCATGGGTCTCAAAATTTATATATTCAGAATGTAGGAACTCATTTTATAGAATAGTAGAACTCAATTAAAGTTCTAATTTCTAGATTCTAGATTTTATATTATTTTTTGAAAAAGAAAGAACAATGACACCTGAGCCTATATCATTCATCTCATTTGGGCCTCAAGATTCATTTGTTTACTATTCTTATACAAATTCAACCTATTCTATATTTTTTTATATAAATGTAGGTCTCATAATATATTTTTGAGCTCAATCTACTATTGATGCTCTTAACACGGAGGACCCCCAGAGGCAATAGCTGATTAACTACGAGTCTATTTTTGTTCACCCACCAAAACTAGGTGGGATGTTCATCTCCCAATCAAAATATGACACGTGGTACAAAACCATTTACAAAGTGGTTTGTGTGGAATAAAAATACCATGTGCCATTTTTTTGATTGGGAGGTGGACGTTCCACCTAGTTTTGGTGGGTGAACAAAAATGGACTCGATTAACTACTATATTTGTCTAAGAAATAAGCATTACTCAAACTACTAGTTTTCATAGGTCCAGTCAATAGGATAAGAAGAAAGGTGCTGTGAGAGTATTTTGTCCAAGATATCCATAATGCTTATACCAAACTAGGGGTGAACGTTCGGTTTTATTTGATTTTATCAAACTGAATTTGTTAAAATCGAATGAACCGAAATTCTAAAAATTTAAAATCAAAACCGAATCAAATTAGTCAAAATCAAAATCGAACCGAATAATCAATTCGATTGGACTATTTCTATTGTTTAATATGTCGAATCCAAAATTGGGATCGTAGATAAATTATATTAAAAAAAATTGTATACATACGATTGTTGAATTTTAAAGTTGGACTAGTTGTAAGTTGGATTTCAAAACATACACATAGAATTGTTTTTTTTTAAATATATAAATTTTAATTACAAAATATGCATAGAATTGAGGGTATTTACATAATATTTTAAAATTTATTTTGTTTTCGATTTTGGACCGAAATTGAAATCTAACTCGATTAGAAAAAATTAGTATTTTGAAAACCGAAATCGAACCTTTTTTTTTTTAATCGAACCGAATCTCTGTTTCAGTTCGATTCAATTTTCAAACCAAAATCGAATAAAGCTGATCCTATACCAAACCACCACCATAGATAGAAGCTAAAAATATTGTATGGATCCATCAGTTAGACTTTAGGGGGCTTGGGCATGTTTTCACAATTTTGTGAATGGTGGTGATCATCATCTTCTCCTATCACAAGGGTCAGTTCTCCGTAAAGATTTTGACATTATTTTTATGTGAGATTATCAACATAACGTCAACCCTCTATATTGTTGTCAGGTTTCTAATCATATAAATATGAGCATGAAAATGTCATGTTATAAAATTTAGACGATCAGTTGACGATTAGGTAGTCTAACATTTTGGTCATAGAGTTTAAGCTCATAAAACAAAGGAGTATCCTCAAAGTTATTAAATTTACTCGAAATAGAGTTGTCAAGTAGACCGTGTTGGGTCCGGACCTCTTGGGCCCATAAATTGTAGTGGACCAGGTGGAGCCAGACTATGGAGGAAAATCTAAGCGTGGGCCGACATATAACCCACGGTAAAGTGGGCTTCGGGTCAGGCCATGCCGGGCCGGGCACGACCCAATATACAGGGCCCTCAGGGGAGTACTACAGATATTGTTTTTGTTAAAAGTTTAAATTGGACTTCAATATTTCTTGATCTGTTAGAGCATCATTAGTAAGGCCCATCCCATTTTCTAGATTCTAGATTTAGAATGTAGGAGCTCATTTTGTAGAATAATAAGTCTCATCCCTAGTCTCAATTTCTACAATTTCGGTTCCAACCCATCCATGGGTGCTAAGGGTTGGGCCTCCCAATTTCTAGATTCTAGATTGTAGAAACTCGTTTTGTAGAATAGTAAGTTCCAATTTGGAGTCCAACTTTCTAGATTCTAAACTTTATATTATTTTTTTCCTACATTAATTTTTGACCACACAATTTTTGGGACCGGAGCTCACTTTATCATTTCCTACTATTCTCATACAAACCCAACCCATTCTATATTTACCTTTTTTTTGAAATTTTGGGCTCCAAATTGTATTGGAGAGTCCCAACTACTAATGATGCTCTTACAAACAGTACTGCGTCTAAAAGTAAACCACTTTGAGACTTTGCTAGGATACTTCTATGTGAAAGTGTAATTCCCAGTAGGTCGGCAGTGAGCTGATCACTAAAGAACATTAAAAATTTCCAATTTCCATGGGTCGATGTATAGTGGTGGTATTTTTAGTATGGTTTTTTTTAGGGGCACCACCATTTTTACTAGGGGGCGGCCCTTACTTAGGGGGCAGTCCAGAAAGTGGAGATTTTACTAGGGGGTGTAGAAGCATGGAAAATATTAGAAATAAAGGCATAATGACCCATGCGGCTCTGGACAGCAAGCCTATGCGGTTCATACTGGAGTTGCTTTATGCGGCCAAAAAGGAGACCCCCAGACTCATGCGGCTCGGGGACATGCGGCTCAAATCGATGCCACGTGTGACCCCCCCTACAGTTGGCCATTGGAGTAATGGCCTCATTTAATGCTCTGACACGACTCGACGGCTGCGACGTCTCTGACATAAAGTGTCATAATGGCTCTGCCATAATGACAGATTCTTCGGAAAAAGAAGAAGATCTCTGACCCGATCTGTCAGAAATCCTATGTTGCCACGTGGCAAAAGTCTCATGCGGCTCGGTTAAAGAACAGCTTCATGCGGCTCCGTGAGGCGTCATTCTAATATGATTAACAGAAATCCGCCATATGCGGTCCACTCATAGCCCGGCCTATGCGGCTCAATACCACATGCGGCCCACAGAAACTATACGGCTCATGGAGAGGTCGTCTCCTGCGGTTCGCAAAGACCACGCATATGAGGCTCACGGAAAGTTCGTCCCCTGCGGCTCGACGAGATGTTGACTCATGCGGCTCATGAAGGGTATCTCCCTGCGGTTCAAGTATTGGCCACTCTATGCGGCCCTGGCAGGATCTTCAATCAAAAGACGTGGCATTGAAGATTCGACCGAATCCCAACGAGAATATTTGACATCATCAGCAAGACACGTGGCGAGCAATCAGATATTAGCATAACCAATCACGAAGATTTAAAGCAATCAGCATTAACTGCTCATAAGATTTGGTGCTATCCGCATTAGTGGCCGAGATTCGTTATGATCAAGATCAAGGGTCCAGATAGAATGAAGGAGCGCCGATATTCCAAACAGATAGCAAACCCTAATAATCACATCCCACCCTTATAAATAGCCAGCAGCATTCCCAAAAAAAAAAAAAAGAGGACGGCAATAATAAAAAAAAAATAAGAAGAGAGAGATACCCACAGAGAGAGAGTTCCCCTTTTTTCGTGACAATCACAGAGAGAGAGAAGCCCAGAGAGCAACCAGAGAGGAGCAAGAAGAGCCTTTCTTCGTCAACGCCGAGCAAATCTTCCCCGAGTCAAGACTGCATACTGATCGTCCAAGGAGTAAGGCAGAGCGGCCGTCGCTTTCCCGAGCCTCTATCGTCACCCCCCAGAATCAAAAATAAACAATCGCACTTAGTCTGCTGTACCTAGGTTTTCGTCCCTAGGCTTTCTTTGTGCGAGCGAGTTTGTATTGTGAGTCTAAGTTCAGTCCTCCGATAATTGTTCTGTTCTTTTACAATCAATGGCAAACACGATGGCGACTCTGCTGGGGACTAACTTCTCCACGGCTGAGGAGTTGGTGACGCAATCAGATGCAGCCAAACTTGGCTCCACACAAAAGAAGATGGTCGTCCGCTTCGACCAACAGGCGTTCGAAGAGATGCTCTCTGAAGGCAGCGCTGGCCCGGCCCAGAAGCGCACCCGCACCACGAAGGCTCGCAAAGAATGGAGACCGAAGTCATTTGCTCCTCCTCAAGCCCTCGATGGGATGCCCTCTGTTGCTCAAGACGGCGAGAAGGATTCCCCTGCGGTCCCACTTCAGATCGTAGACAACTCTGCTGCCCCCAAGTCCGACAGAAGAAAACATTATGATGCTGGACTTGCAGGGACAAAGAGGGACTCTACGCGGTCCGAACCGCAGAAGAGTATTAGCCGCAGGGAGAAAGCCCATGCGGCTACATCCGCCAACCGCATGAAGAAAACTCATGCGGCTACTTCTGTCAGCCGCATAACTTATGCGACTACAGTTCCCGACCGCATGGATGAAACTCATGCGGTTAGAAAAGTCAATCGTTTGCAGAAAACCCATGCGGCCACAGATGCCAACCGCATGCGGCCAGCCTGCACGGTCATGGCTCCTAGCCGCATAAGAACTCGTCCGACGACAGGAGACAACCGCGTACAGACAGCCAGCACGGTTTCCACTCCCAGCCGCATAGCATCCGCTCCATGCTCCTCTCGATCAGTTTTCGACCGTCTCTCGTACGGCCCGAACCCTGATGACTCTCTGGATGATAAGCCAGACTCTGTGATGTTCAACTTGGACTCTTCTTATTATGCACCCACAAGTGCTAAAAAGAAGAAGTCTAGGGCAGCACGGGCTCATCAAGCCCAGATAGCTGCCCCAACCTCTGACTATCAGGGCGTCCCGCTGATTATCACACGGGCCCCTGATGGGAAGTTATACAGAACCGCTCAAGTCCAAACCCCGACGGCGAACGGACAGAGTGGTTCCTCTGACCTGCGTGAAGCTATCCTCCACAAACGCAAGGAAAGAGAAGGAGCCTCAGCATGCAGAGAGTCCTCACAGGGACGTCACTGCACCCAGATTATCGTCAACTGCTGTTGCAACAACACGGCAGTAACGGAAGACCGGCCATCCGTCTTCCAAAGATTACAACATCCGAGCTCGGAAGACGAGGCACCTCCCGTTACCTCCTGCAATTCCGCGCAGAAAGTCCCCGTGGAGGGGAGAGGAAAGAAGACAAGCATCTCCAGTCCAAAGATATCGGCCACTACAGCTAAGAAATTGTCGGCTAAACGGTTGCCATCCGCTGGAGTATACCAACACACCCGTTCGAAGACAAAATCTGCTGCAACAGGAGGCTCATCGTCCCCGACCCTGGGGGTCGTAGGAGCTAGGGGTAGTACTCCTCCGAACATCCACAATAATCCAATGTTTCAAGGAGACGAACCCCGAGAAATAACCCTCCCATCGGGTACAACAGATGCTGATATCCCCGAGGACATCCATGATTCTCTAGACGAAGCAAGCTCCGAAGCTGAGAATAGTATTCCTTCCGAGTCCGAACCTGAAGAGAACATCCCCACATATCCAGATGATTTCTCGATGCATAGGTACGACTCGGAGGGTACATCCTCCACCACTCCCTCCGTCACTCCTCATGTGAAGACGGTATTCATGACAGACAGCAATCAAGGCGGTTCCAGCGATCGCCAGCGCATTGACACATTGGAGGCCATATTGCATGCCTTGGTCAAGTCTGTAGACGAAATCAAAGCGGCACTGCCTACTCTGTAGGGAGTGACACCTGGCCAGACAAGCACCGGTCCCGCGAACAACATAGATTCAAATTCAGCGGCACCAAACCCGGGCAATAATGCTCCCGAGATAACGGCCCCTACCGCGACAGATGAGGCCCGAGAAGTAAGGAGAGAGGTTCAGGAGCTTCGAGCGATGTTCCACGCTCGAGAAAATTCTCAAGACCTCAGAATACGGCAGCCATACCCAGCTGAATGGAGGGATGTGCCCTTTCCTCCAAGATATAAGCCGTTCAATATCAACCCATATGATGGTAAGACTTCAGCAAGCCGGTACATCACTTACTTTGAGGTCACCACCGACCATCTGTCCCATGAGGACGCCATCCTCACACGGTTATTCATTGGGGCACTGGAAGGAGTCGCCTTTGATTGGTACCGCAACCTGCCAGATAACTGCATCCACTCCTTCGCTGGCT
Source organism: Iris pallida (assembly GCA_029216955.1). Classification (NCBI taxonomy): domain Eukaryota; kingdom Viridiplantae; phylum Streptophyta; class Magnoliopsida; order Asparagales; family Iridaceae; genus Iris; species Iris pallida. The sequence goes on from JANAVB010042014.1 coordinate 7,459,405, forward strand.
TCAAGCGCTTGTTCTTAGAGAGATTCTATGAGGTAGGGCAGGACGTCACGATGTCTACTCTCATGGACGTCGTCCAAGGAGAGAAAGAGCTGACAAGAAATTACATTGAGCGGTTTCGTCAAACCGCAATGAAGTTACCATCTGGCAACCCGGACTCTTCCTTGATTGAAATTTGCCAAAAGAGACTACTCCCAACAATTAGTCTCTGGATGGGCGAAAGTCAATTCAAGGATTGGAAGGCCTTTATCATCAGCGCTACAAGTGCCGAGGAACGATTGAAGAAAGCTCGCCAACTGGGGTTGCATATCTCAGAGGGAGAGAACAAGGAGAAGCGTCCCAACGCCAGCAACGACAATGGGGGTAGCCTCTCCAACCGAGACAACAAAGGCAAGCAGGCCATGGTGGCCGATACAGCCCAGAAGCCCGAGCAGCAGCCAGCGGACAAACAATGGCCTCAAATCACTTATTCTTTCGAAGACGGCCACGTCAAGCCTATCTTGGACATGCTTATACAAGGAGATAGAATTCAGCTTCCTCCACCAAGGCGGGAACCTCGGCCTGCTGATTTGGAAAATCCGAAGTTCTGCCATTACCACCGCTACGTCCACCATGCTACACACGACTGCTACCAACTGAAACGCTATATCCAGAACCTCATCGATTCAAACGCTCTGGCTATCGACTTCGAGGAGGTAACCGTAGCAGCCAACATGGTTTCCGTACAATTCGGCAATTTTCCTCCAACAGAGACTCAAGACGGTGTCATGCCCATCCCTCTGGCAACAATGGAAATCACTAACCTTCCGCCTGCCCGTGATCAAACTCCCGGCCTAATACCCCTCACCACATCACGAGGGGAGATCATGTGGGTCCATCCGGACCTAGTCCATGAGGTAACTCAGCCCACTTTACCCTCTAAAAAGAAAAGCGGAAAGGTCAGATCATGCCGCACCGCCTCGGCAGAGGAGGAGGAAGTCTCAGCCGTCACTACCCGATCTGGAGCACAAGCCCAACCAGTGGCCGAGAATCTGACTAATGATCAGCAGCCCACAAACGCTGATACTCCGGGACCGGCTCAGCCTTCGACGACCGACAAGCCTAGGCCGAAGGAGACTCGCTTCGACAAATCTCTCCGAAAGGAAACGCCTCAGGGGTTGGAGAGGCCCTATAACTTCGACATCTTGGCACAATTGGCTAACACACCGGCCAAATTGTCCTTATACGAACTCCTGAGACTCTCAAAAGATGTCCGTACAGCTCTAAGTGAGGCGCTCCAAAATGCCGACGCATACTTGGCTCAGGTCAACCTCACAGGAGATAACCAACCTGCAGAGCTCCAAGATAGTGCGTGTACAGGGGCAATACCCAATATCGTCTTCTCTCCGTAGGATATGCTCATCAAAACTAACCTGCACGATCGCCCATTGTACTACACTGGATACATCGGCGACGTGAAGGTGGACCGAATGCACATTGATCATGGATCCTCCATAAGCATCATTCCGAAGGGTCTGCTACATCATCTTCGCATTCCGATGCACCGCCTAACACCTGCAAGCACCGCCATTAGCGGTTTCAATTCGGACAGGAGCTACCCAATAGGGAAGATACGCTTGAAATGTCAGATCGGTGATCTCCAATCAGAAGTCACCTGCTACGTCATAGATGCCGACACATCTTACAATATCCTTCTGGGGCGGCCTTGGATACACGATTACATGATCGTGCCTTCCACGCTACACCAGTGCTTCAAATATGTCGATAAGCACGGCTTCGTGAGGACAGAGTTTGCTGATATCGATCCCTTCAAAGGAGTCGAATCTTATTACTCAGATTCATGTCTGTACGAAAAATCAAAGAAGCACCTGGTCGAAGAGGAGGTGCAAGCTCACACCAAGACAACCACAGGATCAGAAGAACCTCTGACGATCCACCTCCAGGCTCGCAAACCGGGCAGTTCTGCACCCCTTACGGCTACTCTGCGTAAGGACGCAATCAGTCTGTCGGCACAAGAAGAACAAATGAGAATCCGGCTACCAAGGTCTGGCCAAGCGCCGAAACCCACACCAGGACCTTTTACCATCAGACTACCGAGAGTCGGTCAGCTCCAAACAGAGAAACTCAATCCCTCCGACAGACCGCTCACGATACGTCTTCCTAAAAAGGGCCGTCACCCCGACGCGAGGTTTGACACTTCCAGCGAACCAGCCACTCCTCGCCCCACGTCAGATGCCAAGCTGGGGGTTGCTAGTCCACCAACAACTTCACGACCTGCTCCCCCGGTCGAGCCCCTGAAGATCAAGCTGACTAGGTCGCTCTCCCAGTCTTCATTTATACAGGGGGTGGCCGAAGAAGAACCAGAATTAGCCAAGTATGTGGCTGCCCACTCCGATACCCCTTCCGCGGATGATGTAATCCCTCTCGAGAAGATACCTTATTTTATCAATAAAGGGCTATCTTTGAATTACATCGAACTCAACAAGCTATGTACAATGTATGCTATGGACCACGGTATAGGCACTCACCTACATACACAGGTGACAAATGTGTACACCGCTATCCAACTTACTCCAGTAGAAGACGCTTACCGAATAATCGAAGGAGGGGACCACCCAATCATCTTCGGCCGGACGAACAACCTGTATCCCCTCGCCATGGAAGAAGTCGACTTCGGGTCAGCTAACGGAAGACTGCCTCTGTATCTCTATAGCCCTCAATCCAAATATCTCATGAAGAAACAGGGGTATGATCTAGAGACAACGCCAGGACTGAACTACGGCACTGGACGACGATTACCTTTGAAGACGCCAGCCCCGGCGGGCAAACCACAGGACTACTATAACAAAACCCGATGCGGTTTAGGGTATGTAACGCCAACTACGACCCCTGAAGGCTCAGATGAAGAATGCGACTGGCAGTCACACTCAACCGGGACACCAACTTTCGACTCAGACACAAGCATTGGGGACGTATTCAGACAAGTCCTGTCAGTCAACATGGCATTTGCCGACGCTTACGAAGAAGACGAGGACATTCCTGAAACCCTCGAGCTTGAGCCGTGGGCCCAACAGTTAGACGCACAATGGGAAAAGCGGTTCGAGCTAAGAGAACCTCCTACGGAGGACGAAGTTATGCAGGTCAACCTCGGCACCGAATCCTCTCCGAAGCCAATCTTCGTCAGTAAAAGCCTAACAGACAAGAAACGAGAATCACTGCTGGAACTCATCCGAGAATACATTGACGTATTTGCATGGAGTTACGAAGACAACCGGGATTAGATCCCGACATTGCTCTCCATAAACTCAATATACGGCTGGATGCAAAGCCAGTCAAGCAGCAGCAACGACGCTTCCGCCCGGGCGTCATGGACGCGATCGAAGCCGAAGTCAACAAACTGATAGCCAGCGGCTTCATCCGTGAGGAGCAACACCCTGACTGGGTCGCCAATATAGTCCCGGTCCTTAAGAAGAACGGGAAGATCCGAATCTGCATCGACTTCCGCAATCTAAATGAGGCATGTCCGAAAGACGAATTTCCTCTCCCGATCACGGACATCATGATTGACAACACATGCGGCTTCGAACGTATGTCATTCATGGATGGATTCTCGGGATACAATCAAATCAAGATGTCCTCCGACGATGAGAAGCACACATCATTTAGAACACCGATCGGCACATACTGTTACACAGTCATGCCATTCGGCCTAAAGAACGCTGGTGCCACATATCAGCGAGCTATGAGTATCATTTTCAGAGAACATTTGCGCAAAATAGTGGAATGCTACGTCGACGACATCGCTGTCAAGAGTCGCCGTAAGGAAGATCATCTGCAAGATCTGAGAACGGTATTCGACCTGATACGAGCCCACAACCTAAAGATGAACCCTACAAAGTCGTTCTTGGGCGTATCCAGCGGAAAGTTCTTAGGTTTCATCATCACTGCACGGGGTATCTATGTAGACCCTGAGAAAACCAAGGCAATAACGGAGATGGGTCCCCCGAAAAATCTCCGCGAACTCAGAGGCCTCCAAGGGAGGCTAGCTTATATCAGAAGGTTCATTTCCAATCTCTCCGGACGATGCCGACCGTTCACACACCTCATGAAGAAGGGAGTCTCATTCGTTTGGGACGAAGAATGCCAGCGTGCTTTCGACGACATCAAAGAATATTTGTCAAATTCTCCAGTCCTGGTGGCCCCGGTCCCTGGAAAACCATTCTTGCTCTATGTACGAGCAATGGAACACTCCCTCGGTGCCCTGCTGGCACAAAATAACGACGCAGGATACGAACAGGCCATATACTACCTCAGCCGAATGATGGTCGGGCCCGAACACCGATACACTGCCGTGGAGAAAGAATGCCTTGCCTTAGTGTTCGCTATTCAAAAGACGCGGCACTATGTTACAGGACAAACCATACATGTGATCTCACGGGTAAATCCCCTCAGGGTCCTCATGACTAAACCAGGGGCGCTCAGCTCTCGCCTCGCTACCTGGGCAATACTGCTATCCCCATATCATATGATCTTCGTCCCACAGAAGGCTGTCAAGGGTCAAGCCCTAGCAGACTTTTTGGCAGCCCACCCAGGATCGGAGTCATCCAGAATCTATGAAGAGATCCCAGACGAGGTCGCCGATTCGAATACAGCCACTCACGATGACATATGGCGAATGTTCTTCGATGGCGCCTCAAGAACCGGACCCAAGGGAAATATCGTCGTCGGGGTCGGAGTGGTATTGATCTCTCCTACCGGGCTAGTGATCAATCGCGCCTACTCTCTCACGGAATCCTGTTCCAACAATGTGGCCGAGTACAACGCTTTGGTCATTGGCCTCCAACTCGCAAAGGAGCTGGGTGTAGAATATCTCGAAGCATACGGCGATTCACAATTAATCGTCAATCAGATTCGGGGGTCGTACGAAGTCCGCCATGAAGACATGATCCCCTACCACCAAATAGCAATCAACATTATCTCCTCATTCGAGGGATTCTTCATCGAACACGTCCCCAGACTTCAAAATATCGAAGCCGATGCCCTAGCAGGCCTTGCCGCTTCCTTAGCAGTGCCGAACCAAGCGCATCACTCGGTTGAGGTGATAGGCCACGAACTGGTCTGTCCCAAGAACAATATTCAATTCGTGGCGAGCTATTCCGCCCGGACGGTCGACGAAACACCAGACTGGAGACAGCCGTTCATTGACTTCGTCGTATACGACATCCTCCCGGAGAACCCAAGGGAAGCCACCTCCATCAGACGGCGTTCTCTCAGATTCTTCTACGACACAGAGACAAAAATGCTGTACCGACGATCCTACGACGGATTATTACTCCGGTGTTTGTCAAACGCAGAAGCCAAAGAAGCTGTACGAGAAGCTCACGATGGTGTTTGTGGGGCCCATCAGCCTGGCCCTAAGCTACAGGACTGCCTTCGCCGTATGGGCTACTACTGGCCCACGATGGTGGCAGACGCAATAGACTATGCCAGAAAATATAAAGCCTGCCAAGTCCACGCGGACTTCATTCACCAACCATCCGAGTTTCTACATCCAACGGTGGCATCCTGGCCATTCGAAGCATGGGGAATGGATATCATTGGTCCAATCACCCCACCTTCCTCCCGAGGACATCGCTTCATACTTGCGATCACCGATTACTTCTCCAAATGGGCAGAAGCCGTCCCACTCGCAGAAGTTAAGACTTCAAACGTGATCAGCTTCCTTAAGCATCACGTCATCTACCGCTTCGGACTGCCGCGGAGGATCATCCATGATAATGGTCCACAGTTTATAAGCCGTGCATTCTACCGATTCTGCGATAAGCACCGCATTCAGAATGTCGCTTCGACACCATATAACCCAGCAGCAAACGGGTTGGCAGAGGCATTCAATAAAACAATCATCAAACTCCTCAAGAAGTTTGTCTCCTCCAACAAACGCGACTGGAACGAGAAGCTCGGCGAATGCTTATGGGCTTATCGCACCACAGTTCGAACAGCTACTGGGAATACACCATTCTCTTTAGTATACGGGAGTGAGGCAGTCCTCCCACTGGAAACTCAGATTCCCTCACTCCGCGTCGCCCTCACTTATCAATTGACAACGGATGATAACTATCGACGTCGATTACAAGAGTTGGAGGCCTTAGACGAAAAGCGCCTACTAGCCCAGCAAAGGATCGAGCTATACCAAGCACGTATCTCAGGAGCCTTCAACAAGAAGGTCAAAATCAGAACATTCCAAGTGGGCGATCTCGTTCTGGCAGTTCGGAGATCAATGGTCATGACTCACAAAACCGTAGGCAAGTTCCAGCCAAAATGGGAAGGTCCATTTGTCATCGAGACCGTGTTCTCCAACGGCGCCTACCGTCTCGCCAAGCAGAATAGGGACTTGCTTATGTTGCCCGTCAACGGCAAGTTTCTGAAGAAATACTATGTTTAGACAGCATTCTCCAAATTATCGAGTCATGTACCCTCTTAGTACCCCTGAACTCGCACCCAACATTCTCCAAAATTATCGAGTCATGTACCCTCTTAGTACCCCTGAACTCGTACCCACCATTTTCCAAATTATCGAGTCATGTATCCATTGATACCACTGAACCCACATCCACAACATTTCAGATTACTGAGCCATGCACCCGCTGGTGCCACCGAACTCTCATTTCCTCAATATTCTAGAAAATCCAAATTATGTACTTGCATTCCGGTCACTCTCTCAGATAGTAAGTCACGTATAATCATACCTCTGAACTTTCTTTCTGAAAGAGAACCTCCCTCATGATCCACTACCCGTGCTCCCAGTGCACAAAAAGGGTAATCGATCCACTAATCTCCGAAACGACCATGTCCTCATTACCTCTGAGTCGTTTTCACCTCCACCAAAAACAAACCGCCCCCTCGTATAGAACTTCCATGTCCTCCTACCTCTGAGTAATTCTATGCACCCCTTCTTCATTGGGCCCACTCCTGCCATGTCCTCATTACCTCTGAGTGGGAAGGCTCCGTCGAAGAAATCACCATACTTGCCATGTCCACATTACCTCTGAGCAAGTATGATGGTTCCCTTTCAACCTATTGTCTGTACCCACAACCGGGGTGCGACAAGGATAATAGGTCCACAAATGTCCTCTGTTGACCACAAATGTCCTCTGTTGACCATAAATGTCCTCTGTTGACCACAAATGTCCTCTGTTGACCACAAATGTCCTCTGTTGACCACAAATGTCCTCTGTTGACCACAAATAGCTTCCGAAAAGTCTCTCCTGCCATGTTCTCATTACCGCTGAGCAGGAAGGTTTCAGGATAAAACCTTCATGTTTGCCATGTCATCATAACCTCTGAGCAAATGTGTTCGGTTCCCTCTCACCCTATTATCCGCATCCTGAACTAGGGTACGCCAAGGGTAATAGGTCCACAAATATTCATTCGCTAAGCTTCTTAGCATAAATCCACCATCTTACCGCGCCCCGGGAGCCCAGCTGCTCTACGGCATTCCTTCCCCCAGTACCAAAAACATCCATGACCACTTTGTTGTGACTGTCCCGGACATCCTATCTAAACTGTTATCCGTACCTAAAACCAAGGTACGCCTAGGATAACAGGTCCACAAATAAATCCCCCAGCAAGTCCAAATTCCATAAACACCGCAAGTACAAGATGAAGATGAAACATATCCATTTTCGAAGTTTTACATCCTCCGGGATTATATCACTGCTACAAGATAGAAATAAAGAGAAAATAAGCAGGATAAGACAGAGGAACAACTATGATCCGGAGGCCACAAAACGTCAAGAAATGGTCTTTCAGCGAGGCAGTCGACCGCTCAAACCACTGACTAGTTCGATACACCGGCTCTGGAGGCAACGACGTCGCCCAAATGAGCAAAAGATCCCGTTAGGAAATAAAGTCCCCAGACTTGACATAACCCCATTCTTTCAGGATAAGCATGCCAGTCATAATCCAAATTATCGTGGGGTACACCAGGGATACAAAGTTCACACAGAATATCCTATTGAAAGTAAATCATGACAAGAAAGGAGGGAAGCAAATACATTTCTTTCATTAAAAAGTTCAGCTACATTCTCGCAATTAACAAGCAAAACTAAAGGAAATTCTTTACCACTTCTTCAGATGGAAAGGAAAGACACAAACCACAGGAAAACAGATAGGAACATGCAGAAAATAGATATCTACAGGGAATTCCTAAAAACCTAGTTACAGGAACGCATATACCAATCCCTCAACCACTTCACATACGAGGGATGCAGTTGGAAGAGATCTTCATCTGGAATAGGAGTATCAGAATTCCCCGAGCTATCACCCCCAGTTGTTTCGACGCTCGGAGAGAGACTATCCTGTGCAGACGACGAGTCTTCCTTCTTCGTTTCTTCCTTAACAGAGGGAGACCCCTGGTCGATGACAGGGGGTGGCGGTTCCTCTGTGACTGCAACCTCAGCGCTCAGCGGAGATACTGAAAGAATCAAAGACGGAAAGACAAAATAAAAAGATATTCAGAAAATAGTCATGCGGCACGTTTAAAGACAACTCACAGGCGGCTCCCATGCATGAGACGTGTAGGCCGACCATGTAATTCGTATGCGGCTCAGACATGGGGTATACCCCATGCGGCTCGATCAAAGGACGTGTATGCAGGTCATGTGGTTGCGTGCACAAAGTAAGCAGTAGATCGGACCCTATTAGGGTTTCATGGACGTGCATGCGAATCACGTAACTCGTCTGTGGCTCAGACATGGGGTATACCCCATGCGGCTCAATCAGGGAACGTGTATGTGGGTCACGTGGTTGCGTGCACGGAGGAGACAGTAGAGCAGACCCTGTTAGGGTTTCAAAAAATACCCAATCTTCTACATAGGTTATTACCTTCGATGGCGACGTGCACATCAAGGCAGATGGGGGGTGCGACGGTCGACGACGAAGCCGATTTCTTTCTCCTCGCCGCGGCCTTCTTCACAATCTTGGAAACCCTAGGCGCCATTACTGTTTGTCAGTTGAAGAAGAAAACAAGACAGGAGTTTTCAGTCAAGAAAAATCTAAAACCCGCCTATTTATAAAAAAAAGAAGGATTACTGAACGACTCGAACGACATGATCGACCCTTCGGCTATCGAGGCAAACTGGACAATCAGAAGGAAAAAACCCTTAGGATCCTCCCCCAAGAGACGGCATGAAATCAAAACAAATCAAGAGCATTTAATCAGGACATGTGGAAAAGAGTCTATGCGGACAGCTAACTCTATGCGGCTGAGACACTTATGCGGCATGAACGGGGCCATGCTTCTTATTCAAAGTGTTCCAATTTTACAAATTGAAAACTTTGAAGGGGGTCCTGTAGAAGCATGGAAAATATTAGAAATAAAGGCATAATGACCCATGCGGCTCTGGACAGCAAGCCTATGCGGTTCATACTGGAGTTGCTTTATGCGGCCAAAAAGGAGACCCCCAGACTCATGCGGCTCGGGGACATACGGCTCAAATCGATGCCACGTGTGACCCCTCCCTACAGTTGGCCATTGGAGTAATGGCCTCATTTAGTGCTCTGACACGACTCGACGGCTGCGACGTCTCTGACATAAAGTGTCATAATGGCTCTGCCATAATGACAGATTCTTCGGAAAAAGAAGAAGATCTCTGACCCGATCTGTCAGAAATCCTATGTTGCCACGTGGCAAAAGTCTCATGCGGCTCGGTTAAAGAACAGCTTCATGCGGCTCCGTGAGGCGTCATTCTAATATGATTAACAGAAATCCGCCATATGCGGTCCACTCATAGCCCGGCCTATGCGGCTCAATACCACATGCGGCCCACAGAAACTATACGGCTCATGGAGAGGTCGTCTCCTGCGGTTCGCAAAGACCACGCATATGAGGCTCACGGAAAGTTCGTCCCCTGCGGCTCGACGAGATGTTGACTCATGCGGCTCATGAAGGGTATCTCCCTGCGGTTCAAGTATTGGCCACTCTATGCGGCCCTGGCAGGATCTTCAATCAAAAGACGTGGCATTGAAGATTCGACCGAATCCCAACGAGAATATTTGACATCATCAGCAAGACACGTGGCGAGCAATCAGATATTAGCATAACCAATCACGAAGATTTAAAGCAATCAGCATTAACTGCTCATAAGATTTGGTGCTATCCGCATTAGTGGCCGAGATTCGTTATGATCAAGATCAAGGGTCCAGATAGAATGAAGGAGCGCCGACATTCCAAACAGATAGCAAACCCTAATAATCACATCCCACCCTTATAAATAGCCAGCAGCATTCCCAAAAAAAAAAAAAAAAGAGGGCGGCAATAATAAAAAAAAATAAGAAGAGAGAGATACCCACAGAGAGAGAGTTCCCCTTTTTTCGTGACAATCACAGAGAGAGAGAAGCCCAGAGAGCAACCAGAGAGGAGCAAGAAGAGCCTTTCTTCGTCAACGCCGAACAAATCTTCCCCGAGTCAAGACTGCATACTGATCGTCCAAGGAGTAAGGCAGAGCGGCCGTCGCTTTCCCGAGCCTCTATCGTCACCCCCCAGAATCAAAAATAAACAATCGCACTTAGTCTGCTGTACCTAGGTTTTCGTCCCTAGGCTTTCTTTGTGCGAGCGAGTTTGTATTGTGAGTCTAAGTTCAGTCCTCCGATAATTGTTCTGTTCTTTTACAATCAATGGCAAACAGGGGGCAGCCCAAATTTTACTAGGGGGCAGCCCAACCCCCCAAACTCACATTTCCTTCCCATTTCATAACTTCCCCTCTCTCTCCTCCAAAAGAAAAAAAGAAGAGCTCTCTCTCCCTCTCCCAAAACCCTAGAAAATTCTCCTCCACCACTATAATCTTAATTCCTCCACCAAATTTCTTTCAAGAACACTCCCATATTCGACGAGATGACACGCAAGTCGAAGAAATCGGATTCTAGGTACGTTCTTCCCTAATTTCTTCTATAATTTTCTACATTCTATTCGAAACCCTAGAATAGTTTTAATTGTCTAAAAACTTTTGATAATTTAGGTTTAGAATGTATTTAGGGTTTATGAATGACATTTTCGAACACGACAAACCCATAATTTCTCTTCATTGGTGAAGATGGTGAGTTCCGCATTAGTAATTAGTTTGAGATTTTCATGTTTGTAGACTAAATTCAATTATACTTTCATTTACAGTCTAGAAGGACGAAGGAACTGGCCAAGACACTTCGGAGCGCTTGTTAAAGTGACACTAGTGTCTTGGTCGACACTAGTGCCATGGTCGCCAACGAGCTTGAGCGCATCGACGACGAGGTTGAGTTCTCATTCATGCGTAATGCGGAGTCTCGTTCGAAGGTCCGCCATGATATGTAGTATGATTGTCTGATTGTCTGAAGTTGGGTATTTTGGATGTTGATATTGGGTGTCAAACATGTTGTTGGATACTTGTGTTGAGATATTTTTGGATGTTGATATTTTTGGATGCCAAACATGTTGTTGGATACTTGTTTTGAAATACTTGTGTTGGTTATGTGTTGGATACTTGTGTTGAAATACTTCTGTTGGATATGCCACCCCCCTGGCACAGAGAGTTTCAATTAGGACTGCCACCCCCCTGACAGTCCTATACAAAAGGAGGACTGCCAGGGTGCTGACAGTCCTAATTGAAACTTGCTGTTACAGCAAGTTTTAATTAGGACTGCAAGCACTCTGGCAGTCCTTCATAAGCGTAGGACTGCCAAGGGGTGGCAGTCCTATTTGTGAGTCATTGAATTAATATTTGTTTGCGATTCTAAAATTTCGACAAAACTGCTAAAACGGAGGTTCAAACATCATTTTTTTGCGATTCTAAAATTCCGAAAGGCCGTCTAACGGTGAAGCTATTACTTTCAGGCTCCTCGAAAATACGCTCATTTTGCGACAAACCGGGCCTCGTTTCGACCTCCCAGTCAAAAGTTATGGCCCTCCAAAGTTTCAACTGACCATAAAATGCAGGAGAATGACCATTCTCCGTGTAAATTAACACGAAGAATGGCATTCTCCGTGTAAATTAATACGGAGAATGGACATTCTCCGTCTTAATTTACACGGAGAATGGTCATTCCAGTGTTAAAATGCAGGAGAATGACCATTCTCCGTCTTAATTTACACGGAGAATGGCCATTCTCCATGTAATTTAGCACGTAGAATGGCCATTCTCCGTGTAATTTAGCACGGAGAATGGCCATCCTCCGTGTAAATTAACACGGAGAATGCCATTCTCCGTGTTAGAAACACGGAGAATGGTCATTCTCCTGCGTTTTAATACTGTAATGACTATTCTCCGTGCTAAATTACACGGAGAATGGCCATTCTCCGTGCTAAAACACAGGAGAATGGCCATTTATATAACAACAAGTTTCAATTAGGACTGCCAGCACCCTGGCAGTCCTAATTCAATGTAGGACTGCCGGGGGTGGCAGTCCTAATTCACAGAACATTTCATCTAGGACTGCCACACACAGGGCAGTCCTTCACATGTGTTGGACTGCCCTGTGTGTGGCAGTCCTAGATGAATTGTTCTGTGATCAAATCACAGAACATTTTAGCAAGGACTGCCACACACAGGGCAGTCCAACACATGTGAAGGACTGCCCTGTGTGTGGCAGTCCTAGATGAATTGTTCTGTGATCAGATCACAGAATATTTTAGCAAGGACTGCCACACACAGGGCAGTCCAACACATGTGAAGGACTGCCATGTGTGTGGCAGTCCTAGAAAAGACAACACTTGGATAAAAGTAACACACATGTATGACACACATCTATAACACCCAAAACACACAAAACACACATGTATAACACCCAGATAAAAGACATATAACACATGAATAAAAGTAAGAAACATATATTGGACTTCATATTTCATAGTTTAATGTAGACAAAAGTGGTCCTCTATAACCAAAATGTCAAAATGTATACAAAAGTGGTCCTCCATATAACACATTGATACTCAGTCGATTTCGACGTCACAGTGGTCAGCAGGTAAGTCTCTTGGCTCCTCAAACTTCAACAACTTCTTACAATGGTCGATTTGATGAACGAAAGGTGTGGTCCAAGCTCTGGCTTCGACCGGTGCTCTTTTGTACCAAACTGTTGAAGGTGGAGGAATCAGAGAATGACCGATCATCTTTAGTATGACGAAGTGATCACCGATGTGACCTATAGTACATAGGTTAGAATGTCCGTGGTCCGGCGGAGGTGCGCACATCGGTCCGGCGCAGGCTGCTTCAAAGATAAATGACTTGGACACAGAGGACTGCCACAGATATGACAGTCCCTCACATACAGAGGACTGCCACAAATGTGACAGTCCCTCACATATATAGGACTGCCACATCTCTGGCAGTCCTATATATGTGAGGGACTGTCACATTTGTGGCAGTCCTCTGTGTCAAAGTCCAATTTTTCACCCGAATTAAAGTTCAAAGTGTAGTTACCACGAGGGTTTCCGATGCGTCAAAGTGTTCTTCGGACGTTGTGGGAGGAGAGTATCCAGCATTTGATGGTCCGGGTTGTTCCATTTTCTATTTCTTTCTACATTAAACACAAAATTCAACTTTTATATGTAAAATTTAGGTTAAAACTTAAAATATTACACAAAAATAAATTCGACGACTTACAAATAAATGGGAGAAGTGATTGACACTGTTACTAGATATTCTACCAAAAATCTTCAACAATTTTAGGTTGGGGGACAATTTTACCTAGGTTAGGTTAATTATAGGTTTATATGAGGAGGAAAAAAAAAGAGTGGAGGAAGAGAAGTAGTAGAGAAAGAAAGAGAGAGATGAAATAAAATCACATTGGCTTTTATAGTGTTTTTTGGGCTGCCCCCTAGTAAAAAAAATCTATGGCAAACTTGTAATTTTTTCAAAAAAAATTTGGGTTGTCCCCTAGTAGAAGTGGTGGTGCCCCTAAAAAAAACCTTTAGTATTTATCATTCTAAACATGCCAGTTTGGCAGCCGCATCCTTAATGGTGTGGTTCAAGTATGGGCAACAGTCTCCATAAGTGGCTGCATACACATTTTGACACCCTCCAAATCCTCACATCAGGGCTTGTTTGATAACAAGAATTTGGGTTTAGATTTGAATTTGGAAATTCAAAATTCAAATTCAAATCCAAATCATGAATTTTCAAATCCAAATCCAAATCCAACTCAAACCAAACATAGGATTTGATAAACTATAATTATAATTTATAATTATGATAATAAAATAATAAATAAATAAATATTTAATTATAGTTATGATTAATAAATAATTTATTATTATAATTATTATAATTATATTAATAGTTATGATTAATAAATTATTAATTAAGAATATAATGAAGATTAATAAATTATTAATTAAAATTTTAATAATGTATTAACTATTAAATTATTAAATAATAAATTATTAATTTTGGTGTTAATTATGATTAATATATTCATAATTAATATATTATTAATTAAGATTATCATAAATAGTAATTTATAATTAAGATTATAATTAAGACTAATTAATAAATTATTAATTAAGATTATAATTTAATATTTATTTATAAATTGTTAATTAAAATTATAGTTACGATTAATAAATTATTATAATTATGATTAATAAAGGTATAAATTATTAATTAAGATTATTATAAAATATTAAAATAAAATTAGAAATTAATAAATTATTAATCAAGAATATAATTATAATTAAAAAATTAAAAAATTATTAATTTGATTATGATAAATTATTAATTAATAAAATTCGTTATTAACAATTATTATTTAAGTGATGTATGTATTTATATTAATTAAGAATTAAAATTATATATAAAATAATAACTAATTATTAGTTAATTTTTTATTTTTTATTTTTAATTATTTATTTATTGATTAGTATTAATTAAATATTTGATAAAACAATAAAATTATTTTAAATAAAATCCAACTTTCATTCTTTCAAATCTAAAATTTGGATTTGGTACCCATTTTCTATATCCAAATCCAATTCCAACCAAACATAGAATTCCATGAATTTAGCTTAAAATCCATAAAATTCAAATTCTACCTCCAAATACGCCAAACCGGCCGCTTTCCTTGTATATGATCATTACTCGTCACTAGCCTGTGGAGGGTTGGAAAATATGTATATATCATTATTCCATGTGAATATTGCTTTCCTTTTTTTCTTTTCTTTTTTGGTAATAATGAGAAAAAAAATTAGTAGTCTTTTATTTGTCCTCTCTAGTAGTAACGAAATTTGTTGCCCGATATTTTCCTCAAAAGCTGTTTGGTGACTAGTAATACATAAATAGTCCATTTTTTCTTCGCCAATAAATTTATTATAGATGTTCATCCTTCCATTAAAGGTTGTCATGTATTAAATTAGTAATCAAAACTAGTGTGGATGTCCACAAAACTTTTAAAATAACTTTAAGTTGGATAAAAATAATTTTAAGTTGGATAAAACTAGCGGTGGCCGCGGAGGGAGGGGGGGGATGGGAGGGGGAGGAAAGAACAAAGAGGAAGAATCCAAGGACATTTTCGTCCAAAATTTAATTTTTTGACGGTATCCGTAAAAAAATGAAAGATACTATATATTTTTATAAAAATGTGGGGTGCATCCTTAATCTGGATATTGCAAGTGGGAGTAAATCAAAAAATTTCAAAAAATAATAGTGGGACAACCTTTGAGTAAAAGGGTAACATCCATCTTAGTTTTGTGGTGGGTGAAAAAAAAAAAAAAGGACTCAGCCATAGAAGCATCTTACATGGAAGCAGATCAAAATCTGAGCAACCAAATAAAACAAAAGCAATATTTGGTGGACAAATTCAGAGGCTACCGCTAGCAAAGTCAATCAGCTAAACCCACGTACATTGCAGCGTCGTACCGTCAAAATGCAAGTAAAGACATTTAGGGGACGTTTGGTTCAAATTGTTTTGGCTTGAAAATAAATTTTGAATTTTTTATCCATATTTGATATGTTTAGATTTGAAAATGAGGAGAGAATGGGGCAAGTAAAGACATTTAGACCATCTCCATAGGATATAAATGGATAACCATTAGAGAGCATTTTTGTACGTCTACAATTTCTATGTAGAAACTCTTCCAACTAGGATATAAATCTCCTTAGACCATTTTAGAAAAAACTTCTACCAATGGTGATTTCTATCACCATTTCTATCCTAGGCGGCAATGATGTAGGATGGAAACTTTCTAGGAGGATTTCTACATGTAGAAACTCTCATAGAAATTCTCCTATCTCTCATGACAATTATTATTGGACCCCACACCATTAAATTGATCATTTTACTATGTGACACATATGATAGAAATGGAGAACCATTGGAGACCATTTTTGTATATCTACAATTTCTATGTAGAAACTCTTCCAACTATGATAGAAATCTCCTTAAAGTACAATGCCAAGTAGGATAGGAACTCAATTTTAATCAATTTTAGAAATCACCATTGGAGATGGTCTTAAAGTACAATGGCAAGTAGGATAAGAACTCAATTTTAGAAATCACCATTAGAGATGGTCTAAAGTACAATGCCAAGTAGGATAAGAACTCAATTTTAGAAATCACCATTGGAGATGGTATGGTGATTTCTAAAATTGAGTTCTTATCCTACTTGGCATTGTCCAGATTTATATTCTAGTTGAAAGAGTTTCTACATAGAAATTGTAGACATACAAAAATGCTCTCCAATGGTTCTTCATTTCTATGCAATGTGTTACATAATAAAAGGACCAATTTAATAGTGTGGGGCCCAATAATAATTGTCATGAGAGAGAAAAATTTCTATGAGAGTTTCTACATGTAAAAACTCTTCTAGAAAGTTTTCATCCTAGACCATTGTCACCTAGGATAGAAATGGTGATAGAAATCACCATTGGAAGAAATTTTTTCTAAAATGGATTTCTTCCATAGAAATAGAGAAGATAGAAACCCCCATTGGAGATGGTCTTAGGGGGGAAAGCCCATTGACTTGAAAAAGTTATTCTTAGGTCCCCCCCTTAGGAATAGATTTGCTTTCCTATGAATGATATTTGGCTATTTTGTTTGGACGGTTATACCCTCTTTTTACTTTTAAATTTTTAACTTCTATCCCAAACATGTAAATCATCATAAAATTAATGAAAGGGTATTAAAGTAAAACTACATAAATTAATATTTATATCCCTTTGTAAACCAAACATGAAGATAAATTTTTTTAAAATTTTGAACTACATATTCCCAACCTAACCAAACATGTATATGAGAATATTGAATTCCTTTTCCATGAAAAAGGAATTGAAAACCTATTCCTAGAAATACAACAAAAATTGTTAAGGACTTTTACAGTTTTTTTTTTTTTGATATTTCTAATAAACAGCATAGCTATCTTCACATACATTGATGCATTTTTTTTCAAATTTCAATTTGGAAGAACAGTAAAAAAAAACCTGTGCCCTGGAAGACGCAGATGCAAAGATTATGAAAGAGGTTACTACGACTAAATAGTTTCAGGCTCAGAGGAAGAAGCAAATATATAAGTTGTGTGAAGACATAAAATACTGGAAGAGCTAATAGGTCATAATGCATCTAAAAGAGAACACAAGAAAGAACGACACTAGATATGAAAGATTGGAGACTGTTACGTTGTCCGCAAGTTTGGACCTCAGTCCTGGTCTATGGACCACGTATCGTCCCTCCATTGTAGAGGACTGCAGAAAATCCGGAACGGGTCTGGTGTGGTTCGGAGGTGACACGTCGGCATGCGGGCGCGTGCACGATCACCCCCTGCGGTAAAAAAAAAAAGAAAGAAAGAATTTCTGTAAAAGATTATCAGAAGTAAGCTTCCATATCAAGTGATGTCATGCCACTTTAAGGATATTGCAATTCAAATTCTAAGCCTATTCTTGCTGGTCCACGGGCAACGTTGTGCACAGGGTTAGCAAAGGTTACGCTACCGTCTAGGCTGTTTCGGATGTTCTTTGCCGCCTTGTCAACTTAGGAGGCCGCTTCAATCCATCTTTACTTAAATGTGATACCACATAGTGATACTAGAGCTTTGGTTTCAAAGACGGTGTCAGAGTCCACAATTCCATTGGCAATCCATTGGTCTCAAACATACCGTGATATCATGCCACAATCCAGCAGTTCCATGGTATCACACCACATTCACACTACTCCGTGGCACTAAGCTACACATCCATACTATGCAGGAGAAGCAAGCCACATCCTTACTATTTCATTTCTCTGCATAACCATGTAATATACGACATATAACAACATTTTGCTCCACATATTAACATAAACAAAAGTACCATAGGCCATGTGATATGTATCTGACAACAATTCTATTAATCTCTTTTATCTTGATATTTTTATTAGGATGTGACAAAACTCATAGCATAAAGCACTGGACATGCAACATCAATTTATTAAGTGTGAAGGTAAAGGAGTGGAAGATCAAAATCACCCACAGTAAAGAAACATTTGTCTCGAGCTAACAGATACCAAACCATGTCTCAGACGGATAATTTAATGTGATCCACGAACTTCTTAATCGGTATAACAAAACAATGAGCCGTGTTCCATAAACCATCCAACCCGACCGAATTAAGCAAGCCTGCATCACCGCTCAAATCTCGCGATTTCTCGCACAGCACAAATACAAATCAGCATATACAAATCAAGAAGCCAACACAATGCCTTCACTCGAAACGAGGCATAACACCAATCACATGGATCACTGAATGATACCTCTGCATGAACACAAGTCCAACCAGGCCTTCGAGCCAACAAACCAACACAATGCGTCGCGTGGAGCATGACATTACACATATGAATGAACTTAGTGAAACTCTTAGCATTTGTTTCTTGATGAACAATTCATTCAGTTGATGCTGAAGTATCATTACACATATGAATGAACTTAGTGAAACTCTTAGCATTTGTTTCTTGATGAACAATTCATTCAGTTGATGCTGAAGTATCAAACTTGTATATGCAGTATGCACAACAAAATTTGTATGTGATGCTTATAATTTTTTAATTATAAATTTATTGTCAGGAGGAAACCACATCACAAAGTCTCAGTTATAACCACGAAGTCATAAATCACATGTTTGTCTCGATTTATATACTGACACATTTCTAATTTAAGTCTTAGATGCCCCTGCTTAGAGCATCTCCAACCCTATTGTCTTGTTAAGTGTTGTGAGTCTTAGGTGGCTCCTATGTGGCATGAGCCACAAGACAATGTCTTGTTTATGTGGCAAAATTATATCTCAAAAGACAATGAGATAGAAAAATTCTCTCCAATGCAAAAGTATTGAGGAGACAATAAAAAGTATTTTTTTTCAACTTCCAAGACAACTTTTAAGACAACTACTCATCTTCTTTCTTTTTTCTAATATTTTTTATTCATAATTGATGACATGGAAGAGAAGACATTGTCAAGTGCATTGTCTAGAACAAGACAATCAACTTCACAATGTCTTTTTTAATTTTTGCCACATAAGCTTCACAATTGACTTGACAATTGCATTGGAGAAGAACTTTTGAATAAAATTTTGTCATTCCTACGTGGCATTAACTTTTTTTCAAAGTCACAATAGGGTTGGAGATGCTCTTAGGCCTTTTGGTCTTCTCCATAGACTAGATTAATATTATACGAGTACTACCCACTATTCTTTCATCAATGGTTGTGACCGTTAGCCACGCAACAGCCTCTAAGGTTTTTTAAAACATAAAACAAAGCCTTGTATCTCAAATTTTCGGGATCAGCCGATGCCTTTGAAACATAAAAATACAACCAGCAGAGACGTGAAAGCATCAGCTTCTACTACAACAATGTGAAAACGTAAAATTAGTGATTAGTTCACTAATTACTTGAGAACAATTGTTTTCTAAGCTGGTGTTGAAATGATTCCGTCAAAAAATTACAATTATTTCTGCAATAACTCTGGAACCTTAAAACTAAAGCTCCGAGCCTCCACTTGAACTACTTTGGCTCCATAAACCCCACGAGAAACTTTAAGGGCACAACATTTGTAAAGAATGCTGGAACAACCAATAGGCATTTGTTTTCAGCACTTCTTGTAAGCCTGGCAATATAGTAAGAAGTTCTGAAGATGTGTGCCTACAAAATCCAAACAACTAAAGTATATAGCACTGCACTAATACTTAAAAAGATTCTGAGAGTCAAAACCGTCATATATATGTTTGAGATCCAAGTCTTTCAGTAGTAGTTTTTCATGGAAGAATGAATCAGTTATATACGAGAGAAATCAACGACTATGATTCACTTGCACATAATAGTGAAATTGACGACTACAAAACAGTCTGCAATGTAAATGAACAAGATTGCTTCTGAGCTGAACTTGCCAGTTCAGTTGAGCAAGGGGCAGATAGAAAACCCAATAGTTGAGAAAGTATATATCATATGGATAGCTTAAAACCCCAAATCTCATTTCGGAGTACAAAAGTTCCTGGGCTTACATCAATACCTCTTCCAGGTGTGGCAGGAAAATGTAACTCTTTGCAAGGAAAAGGTGAAAAATGCACACGGACAGTGGGAATTTGCAGTAGAGTACTCCTTGCCATATTACACATTCCAAGGATTCACCAGCAAATAATATTGACTGCACTAGGGAAATCAATACAAACCCAGATTGAAATATCGTACGACAGGGGCAATGATTGGTGCCATAACCTAATGCAGCAAAATAATTCACTTTTGATATACTAGCTGCCTCTCCGATACTCCAACTCTTTTGTGTTCTCCCCGAGTACCTGATAAAAGAACAGCCATGATAAACAAACACAAATTGAGCTGAAATAGAAAATTGAATGGGCAAATCTTAAAAGAATTCTCCTATTCAGGGGGGAAACCACTCTTGAAGAATGTCGAGATAGGAACAAAAAAACTGATAATACAATAGATAAAATGGGATGCCACAAACATAAGTGAGGTTTGATGTTGTCTTACTTCTCGAATGTAATTGGCTATTGCTTTGCATCCTTCAATTGCCAGTTGCATGACATTCTCAAATATATCCATTGGCAGTTTTGCATCCATCTGAGATTTGACAAAAATGGATATTAATAATTGTTGGAAATGGAGACAATATCTCATCTGTAGGTAATAGACAAAAAACATAGATCATTAATGGAGAGAGCGTAGTATTAAAGGGAAAAAACTCCCAAGATAGAGCATACTATAGAAAAGCATCTCACGTAGTTCCCTTATTGCTAACTAATTCATACTCTACAAACAATAAAAGGGCAATTGGCCACTTTTCTGATGTCTAATAATCACCAGATGTTCCACATGAACATAGCTGGCGATGAAAGCAAAGGCAATTTTTGAGTCCACCAGAACATGAATCAGTGTTTTTATACACTAGGTTCATACTGGTGCAAATTTGTATTTTTACCCAATTTCTATGCTTGAATTCTATGAACATTCCCGAAATTTCATGTCTGACTTCTAGCATATGAATAATAAAATGGCAGAAAGCTTGAAATTGCAAAAAATATACACGAGAACTAACATCCTGTAAGAACAGTTCAAGCAGGGCTAAGGGCACAATAACCAGGTGATTAGCTATGTGCATTAAAACAAAAGAATGCAGTTAAATTTGTCTATATAAAAAAATGGTCAATCATTTAAGTATATTAGTTAGAGACCTGAAGAAGAGTCACTTTATCCGTCTTTGCTAGTATCCCAACAGTCACATCTGGACCTCCAGCGCTGTCTTCTGAATAATTCAAATCTGTCCATAAACCACTTATTTGTCAATGCAAAAGAAGTTCAGATCTCAGTCTTTCTATGTGAATAAGTACGAAGCTTAATTGACAGACCTAGTAATGGAGTGCTACAAAGATATCCAGCACTGCAGGAAGTTACAAGGTCACGCATCGGAATCCCTGCATCTGCTAGCGCCAATGTTGCAGCATTGATGCACGCTGACCTAGTTCCTGAAGTAATATTGGTGGTATTCAAATTATGCAAAGATTATTTCATCTATAGTTAGTGTAGTTTATCGAAGTATGGAATTATATGGTTATCATAAACTTGTAATTTCAGGAAGGGCAAAGTCATGAATATATGCATGACAAGAGAATACATCTCTAGCATGAGTAAGGGGCAGGATAAACTCTGAAAGTTGCAACCAAAAGATCACATACCACCATCAGCTTGAAGAACTTGGACATATATGTCAATCTGCAAAGTATCACAACAAAATTAGCAAAAAGAAATTAACCTAAGGTAAAGCATAAAAAAATTAATTTAGAAGACTAACCTGGGAACGTGGCATTAAATGTGTTAGAATACATGCCTCCATTGTCTGGCGAATAACTAAAGATATTTCTGTAGATCGCCTGTCACACAAAACTTGGTAAGTACATAAATCCAAATACCTGATTGTTTTAGCTAGCATATGTCAGCATCTAAATTTATCTTAAGATATGTCTAATGAAATCAACAGTAGTACAACTAAACTTTTTTAAGGAAATAGGACAACTATACTTGATGAAGAAATATAAAAGTGGTAGTGTGGCTGAGCAAAGATTTGCGGGTTACATTTCAAGGACATAAAAGTGAGTTTATTTTTAGGGTTACATTTCCAATAAATGTAGGCCATAATTAAGAATCAGGTTTTTGGATACAAGTACCTCAAATTTTGCCTATTCCAACAAAGGTCCTAGATCTTATTATTTGCTAATTAGCCCCTTAAATCCTAAAAGTTAGTAGTACATATTCACTTTTCTTTCACAGAAAGCAGCCTATTTTATATAAAAATATAATTTTCTTTTAAAGACAAAATTTCCCTTAGATGGAACATAAATAAGTATGCAGCATACGAAGATTTAGATATATGTTAAAGCCACTTACAACTGTGCTGCATTAAGTACAGCAGATTAAGTGACTATTGTGGATAAAAGCTGACTGAGGAGGGCTTCAATAGATAGTGGAATTATTCCTGTGTAGACTGTAGGGTCAAACTATAACTTATTATTATTCCCAACGTTACTTTACCCAAAAGCTTATGCTTCTATATTTCATGGTTCAAGCAGTCAATTGCGAAGTTTTATCAGCTGCCACCACTAGCTCAGGTAGCCATCCTTACTAGAAGAATGTAAACTTCTACTTGAAAATATAAGTGTAAGAAAAAAAAGTGCACCTTGATGACACATTTAAAATTATGCACAAAATTATTGGTTCAAACAGATTTAATCAAAATTTAGTTAGTGAGCATAGTCCAATAGAAAATAGCTGATCATGCCTCCTTGTAAAGAAATTCAAGCTTCCGAAATACATCATTATCATCCACGACATAATCAATGGATAGAATATGTTTATCACAGCAGGAACACACATTCAAGAGTGCAAAGTTCATAAATGAGTGTGTTGTACTCAACAGAACACTAATCACCAGGTAAAACTAAAACTTGGGGTTCTGGTAGCTATTTGAGACACTCATATACACAAGTGAAAGAGACCTGAACACGCATATTCTGGTACTCAACAGAACATTACATCATCAGAACATCTCTTACCTCCTAACCTAGTGATTTCTAGATATAAAAAAAAAAGAAAAAAGTTCAGGAGCAAAGAACAAAGACAGAAATGCAACAAGTTAAAGGAAAATACCTGTCACCCTTGGGTTTCCTTTTGCGATCTCCAGTGCTAAAATTAGCCATGCTATATTCACATCGTACCTGAACAGTTAGTAGAATGTGGAGGAAAAACTCAATTAGGAGACAAACTCGATGAGAACTATTTTCAAACCAAAGGCACAGTAAAGAATGTTTACCAATGCTTGGTTGTTGATTTGCTGGTTCTTGTTCTGAACCTAAGTAACAGTAGCCAGTTGATTAGCTAACAACTCGAAATACCGGAGCAACATAATATTCAGGCAATGTTTGGTAGCATATACTGGTAATGAAGGAAAGAGAAGATATGGTGTTCTTCTATAAAGTTAAATATTGAATTCTTTTAGGCTGAGTTTGGATGCTAAGAAGGTAAGGGAAAGGAAATGTTAATTGAACTATGAAACATGATCCTATACAAATGGCTTCTGATTTCTACATAAGAAAGACTCGTTTTCCTTTCATTACCCTCACTTTCCACCAACCCAAACACATCCTTAGAATCCCAGTTGAGAAAATTATATTACTGAGCTTCTCAATTGTTTTCCTTTTATGATAATCTCACCTTGAATCCACATACCAGGGAAAACCATTCCTTTACTCACTACTTCCAATTTCAAAGAAACCCACCTTCAAGGCCTTGTTTGGTACACATGAAAAAATTCATCCTAGAAACAAACCTTCCTAGAATAGAATTCCTTCTAAAATGGAATAACACACGCATCTCACTATTTTGCAGGAGATATTGAATGATTTCATAGTAGATCTTCTCCCAAAAATATCCCTCTGATATTGAAAGGGATTCTACGAATTTGCTGGAATAGGCTTCTCATGGATATTCTCACTTCAAATTAGCAACCAAAACCAGAAAAGAAAAGGTGAAGTAAGAACGTTCATCTCAGTGTCATTCTACTGTACCAAACATAGCCTAACATCATAAAAACTGAAACCAGGTTTCTACTCTAGTTGATTAAAAACATGCTCTTCCATGTGATTCACGATTTAAAGAAGCCTTGCTTAAAACGTAAATAAGTAAATAGAAAAATATACAGGCAACAAAGAATACAAAAACAGAGAGTGAGATCGAAAGAATTATGAGCTAACCTCTCGAGGGCCATAAACAGCAGCAATGACCTTGGTATTCCCCATCTCAAATTGAGCAGAGCTGCACTCATTCAGTAGGAAATATAAATAAAATAAGGGAACTCTCCCATTGCTAATTTACTTGTCATGGAAGGTTATATGGGAAAGAAAAGGATGCAAGATGGATGGATATAAATAAAACAGAAAGACAGATTACCCATCAGCTTTGGCAACAACACCAATCTCCCCTCGTATTTGCCTCATCTGTAATGTAATGCAAGAAACAATAACTTAAGCCACAATCTATCATGAGAGAGAGAGGGATTCGAACTTTACTTCATTAACCCGACGACCATCTTGGCGGAAGCCAGTAAGTGGATCCACATGCTCCATTGATTGTAAGTGGCTGCCACAGTAGAAGATTTAGATAACAAAGAGCTATAAAGACACAACTGGGAAGAAGTTAAATGCTCTAAAACTCCACCATAAGATTAGATGCAAGGCTTTCTAGATCAGAAAAGAGTGCCTTTCTTAATGCACCTAGGATTCTGATTATACATCCCATGTTGGTTTTCTAAATGAATTGCAACTATTACTCACGTATGTAAATCCCACATCATTAACTATAGGAACGAATAAATATATAATCCTTAACCCTCATCACAAATCTAGAGTGTTGGTGCAACGGTAGGGACTTTAACATGTTATCAAAGCCACAATGGTTCACATATCATATGTCAACATTTTAATCCGATCTTAGAAGAAAAATATATTGTTGTGTGATCCAGCTCTTGGCCCATAAAATGGATACTCTACCTATAGGGAAAATATTCCTGAATAAGTGATTCTACATCCTACTTCCTGGCCTCCACCACGTGGCCTCTCATGCTAACGGTCATCCTAACCTTTCCTCACGATACGGCTCTCAATTAGCCACAACAAGCATCTCGATTTCATCCCCCTTTACAATTAAGGGGCATAGCCGGTCCAGGAGAATTCAAACCTATGGCCACTTGGGCCATTGCTTGTTGACATCTATAAATTTTGCCCTAATTTAGTCTAAGTCATGACATATAATTCATTTTAAGGTTTATGTATAATTTAGGGCTTCCTTCTCTCCTCTTAAAGTTTTTTAAGCCTACATAAGAACACTCAATCTACTTGTTTTATCATCAAGAATAATATCATAGAAACTTGAGAAATTCTCTCTTTACTCTAGTGGATTACAGTTAGTTTTTTTATTCGAGGAAACCCTGCTCGTGGACTCGAGCAACCCTTGTGGGGGCATTTCTACGATGTCGGTTATCACTTTCCGCGGTGCCACTCTCTTATTCCCACTTTCACTACTATAGGGGTCAATCATCCTACATCAGTACATGCTATACAAATACTTAACCTTCCTAGCATGAAATAATGTATATAGATGCGAACAAACGCATGGACACTCCAAAAACCGTATCCTTGCCGTGCCATGCTACGTTTGACACATACATGCCGCCAGTGTACGAAACCTGTCGTGTAGTATCCGTGTCCATACAACATATCAACAACAATAAACTCGATGAGACAACATAGTTCCCAGAGTACAAAAACCAGTACCCAATGCCGATAAATTACTCACTAAATCCTTAATTAGGGTTGATTTAACATACGAAAATAAATCAATCATCAATTCTTATTTAGCAAAGAATGAATACTGAAATGCGTGAGACTTCTACTTGAAAACTGCTATAATCCTCTACATATGTGTCGTCTTTAAGTCCTCTCTACATATGTGTCGTCTTTAAGTCCTAAAGAAATTGCGGTTTATCGGGAAAGCATCGAGCGTGTCCTCGTATCGTGTCGTGATAGTACTGAACAGAGCAAGAAAGGAAGAAGAAGAGGGTTTTATACTCACGTGAGCGAGAGGATGTCGATGCGTGCCGGCTGATTTCGACTGCGCGCACCGTCGGAGGAAGTTGCCGATGGAGAGAGTCCTGTGGAAGTGGGGTTTTGGGAATTAGGGGATTAATAAGGGTTTTGATATTGCGGGTTAGGTATTATTTGAACCTCGGAGAAACGAGTTTTGCTATGCCCACCTCTCTCATTTATAAATTTTATTAACCATAGGAGTGGTCAGTGTTATTAGTTTCTATAGAAAATAAAAATCATAGGGGTGTCCATGTAATTAGTTTCAAAGTAGGAGTAGTTCATGTAATAAATGTAAAATATATGGGTAGTTGATACAATTAACCCTTTTATGTTTAACAGAAAATTTACTGTACCGAAAATAACTATACACAAATTAGTCAAAACATAAGAAATGTGCACAAATTTCAGCCAACGCAGTTGGCGGAAAAAAATATTCATATAATTTAAAATATTTTAGTTCGATTTTCTGCCAACTGTGTTGGTGGAAAATTGGTTCGAGCGAATTTTTTTTATGTTTGGTTTGATTTGGTTTGGTTTGTTTAAATATATTTATTTGGTTTGGTCTGGTTTGGTTTATAAGGGTTATATTGTTTTAAATGTATTTGTGTGGTTTGGTTTGGTTCGCAATATTCATATTGGTGGATTTGGAATGACTTGCTATTACAACGGCTAGCTACTTTTTATAATGGCTATTTGTAACTTTTTCAACGACTATTCCAACGTTTATATCTAACAAATACACTATAATTTTTCTTTTTTACATTCTCATTTTTCTCCTCTTTCTCTACAAAACTTATTTCTCATTCTTTTCGTTCTCTCTCTTTTTATTCTCACTAGGGATAGTTCTCACTAGGGATAGAGAAGTCCCACACACTGGAGTTGTTGCGAAGCTCTTTTTTTGGCTCTATTTTCATTCTCAGAGGAGTCCCACAAAAAAAATCTTTACTGAAGTTGTTGTGAAGCTCATCGCTTCCATTTACTTCCCAACTGCCATTCTCCATCAAGGACTTGAATAATAGCCAACTACATAATCATAGATGTATTGTATTAGGCTAAAGATGATAAAATATAAGATAAATCGTACGAGTAGAAAATACTGTACTCAACCAATAAGAGTTGAACACTACCATGCATTTTCTCAGCACAACTTTTGTTACTGCCATTGCTTTTGTATAATAATTTGCAAACTCATCATTCATCGTACCTCTGTTCCACCATCATGGTTGGCGGATGCTAAATTTTTGCCAAAATTTCCGCCAACTTCGTTGGTGGATAATCCATGAACCCCATTGAACCGCACCAAGTCCATTTGCCGTCTGAATCGGCGGATGCTAAATTTTTGCCAAAATTTCTGCTAACTTCGTTGATGGAAAATCCATGAACCCCGTTGAACCGCACCAAGTCCATTTGCCGTCTGAATTGGTCCTGTCCAACCCCGTCCGTTGGCTGAACCACACGAACTGTGCAACCGTGAATTGAACCGACGGTCTGTCAGATTTTCGCCAACTTGGTTGGCAGAAATATATATATATATATATATATATATATATATATATATATATATATATATATATATATATATATAATGTTTTTTCGCTATCTTTGTTGGCGACAAGTTTTGTTTTCTAAAATTTTTCTGAAATCTTTTCGTTCACTCTAATTTATGTATAGTTGTTTACGGTATAGTAAATTTTTTGTATATTTAAACGAGTCAGGTCGGGATGGGATCATGGACCTGTAAACTAAACCGGACACGGAACGGGTTATATTTTTAAAATAAGTGGGACCCAATCCCGCTGTTTACTTAAAAAAATCCACAAAATTTAATAATTTATTGAGATATTGAGTCATAGTCTCCACACTTTCTTTTCTTCTTTTCCTTTCACAAGAAGAAAAATGCTAAGTTCACTACCAAATTCTTACAACCTTCTTACAATCTCACTCACCCACCTCTTACACGTGGGTCCCACCGGATCCCATCACCCCTCACACCCCCTCTGCTACATGGGCTCCATATTTACTCCCCTCCTCCAATCAAAGCCTGATACGTGGCGAGCATTGGTGGTAGGCATAGCAAAACTCGTTTCTCCGAGGTTCATAGTTCCTACTCGGTTTTTGGGCCGGGCGAGTAAAATAATACCTAACCCGCAATATCAAAACACTTATTAAACCCTCCCAAAACCCCACTTCCACAGGACTCTCTCCATCGGAGACTTCCTCTGGCACGCATCGTTCCTTTCTTGCTCTGTTCAGTACTATCACGACACAATAATACCTAACCCGCAATATCAAAACCCTTATTAAACCCTCCCAAAACCCCACTTCCACGGGACTCTCTCCATCGGAGACTTCCTCTGGCACGCATCGTTCCTTTCTTGCTCTATTCAGTACTATCACGACACGATACGAGGACACGCCCGATGCTTTTCCGATAAACCGCAATTTAATTAAAGACGACACATATGTAGAGAGGACTTAAACTGTGATGCTCGGACTCGCCGTTTTGGTAGGAGCACCCGTGTCATTTGGGTGCGACACGGGTGCGGGTGCGGGATACGCACCAGATACTCCGTTTTCAAGGCGGACACGGCAGTTTATGTAGAAAATCCGGTACAGACGGAAAGAGCAGTTTAATCCAGAAAAAAAGTAGAAAAAATAATAAATTTTGCAGCAAGAAAAACTTCACAATAGTGGAGACTAAAACACTCCTAAAAATAGGATCAAATTATGTAGAACTTACCTCGTTTCAATCTCGTATACTAGAGATCAGATGAGGGGAGGGGAGGGGAGGAGAGAGGAGGGAGATTGGAGATTTATTTCTCTCCGACCTCTTTCTCAGCATGTCATGGATTGATGGAGGAGGAAAGCATTCGTGGGTGGGTTGATGGAGGATGAAGAGAGGAGTGGCGACTGCCTCTCTCTCTAATGTATACATTATTTGGGTTAGGGTTTTAGAATTGGGCCCACAAATACCAGACTTATTGAAACAAAACAAAAAATTAAGGTTTTTTTTAGGGGCACCACCACTTCTACTAGGGGGCAGTCCAATTCTTTTTTGAAAAAATTACAAGTTTGTCATAGGTTTTTTTTATTAGGGGGCAGCCCAAAATTGACTATAAAAGTCAAACTTCTTTTATTTCTTCTCTTCCTCCACTCTTTACTTCTCTTCCTCCACTCTTCCTCCACTCTTTTTCTCCTCCTCATAGAAACCTAGAATTAACCTAACCTAGGTGAAATTGTCCCCCCACCTAAATTTGTTAAAGATAATAGTGTCAATCACTTCTCCCATTTATTTGTAAGTCGTCGAATTTATTTTTTTGTAATATTTTAACCTAAATTTTACATATAAAAGTTGAATTTTGTGTTTAATGTAGAAAGAAATAGAAAATGGAACAACCCGGACCATCAAATGCTGGATACTCTCCTCCCACAACGTCCGAAGAACACTTTGATGCATCGGAAGGCCTCGTGGTAACTACACTTTAACTTTATTTCAGATGAAAAATCGGATTTTGACACAGAGGACTGCCACTTCTCTGGCAGTCCCACTCATGGATTTGGACTGCCAGGGATGTGGCAGTCCTATATATGTGAGGGACTGCCACATATGTGGCAGTCCTATAGATGTGGCAGTCCTTTTGACTTTTAACTTCTATTGTAGGAGTTGCGATCTTCCGATGTTGCGGTACATGCTCCAATTGCAACCGATGTAGGGCATTTATTTTGGACCGATCTTTCGTTTCAATCAAGCGACGATGCGGTACAATGGTGTCGAGAAGTTGGACGGAAAAAACAACTTAGTTCTAGTGATATCCAGATCGTGCCGAAATCGCCCTTCGAAATCGACTAAGTATGGATATATTTACAGTTTGACATTTTGTATATGGAGGACCACTTTTGTATATAGTGAAATATGAAGTCCACTAATCTATATGGAGTAAATTTTGTATACAGTAAAATATGAAGTTCAGTATGTTATACGTGTCTACCTGTGTGCTATCTGTGTTATATGTGTCTACATGTGTGCTATTTATGTGTTTACATGTGTTCTATCTGTGTTATATGTGTTTACTTGTGTGCAAGTATGTGTGGCAAAATATACCAATTTGTTAAAGTATCAGATCCAGTATCAGGACTGCCACCCCCCTGGCAGTCCTACATTGAATTAGGACTGCCAGGGTGCTGGCAGTCCTAATTGAAAGTTATTGTTATATAAATGGCCATTCTCCGTTGTTTTAGCACGGAGAATGATCATTCTCCGTGTAATTTAGCATGGAGAATGGCCATTCTCCGTGTAATTTTCACGGAGAATAGCCAGTATCAGGACTGCCACCCCCATGGCAGTCCTATATTAAATTAGGACTGCCAGGGTGCTGGCAGTCCTAATTGAAACTTGCTGTTACAGCAAGTATCAATTAGGACTGCCAGCACCCTGACAGTCCTAATTTAATGTAGGACTGCCAGGAGGGTGGCAGTCCTATTTGTAAGTCTCTGTGATGAGAGTTTTGAAACTCTCTATCACAGAGAGTTTCAATTAGGACTGTCACATCCCTGGCAGTCCTACACAAGAGGAGGACTGCCAGGGTGCTGGCAGTCCTAATTGAAACTTGTTGTTATATAAATGACCATTCTCCTGTGTTTTAGCACGGAGAATGGCCATTCTCCGTGTAATTTAGCACGGAGAATGGTCATTCCAGTGTTAAAACGCAGGAGAATGACCATTCTCCGTGTAAATTAGCACGGAGAATGACATTCTCCGTGTTTCTAACACGGGGAATGGCATTCTCCGTGCTAAATTACACGGAGAATGGCCATTCTCCGTGTAAATAAAGACGAAGAATGGCCATTCTCCGTGAAAATTACACGGAGAATGACCATTCTCCGTGCTAAATTACACGGAGAATGGCCATTATCCGTGTAAATTAAGACGGAGAATGGTCATGCTCCTGCGTTTTAACACTGGAATGATCATTCTCCGTGTTAGAAACACGGAGAATGGTCATTATCCTGCATTTTATGGTCAGTTGAAACTTTGGAGGGCCATAACTTTTGACTGTGAGGTCGAAACGAGGCCCGATTTGTCGCAAAATGAGCGTATTTTCGAGGAGCCTGAGATTAACCGCTTCACAGTTAGACGGCCTTCCGAAATTTTAGAATCGCAAAAAAATGATGTTTGGACCTCCGTTTTAGTACTTTTGCCGAAATTTTGGAATCGAATGTAGGAGTGTTCTTGAAAGAAATTTGGTGGAGGAATTAGGATTAGAGTGGTGGAGGAGAAGAGACTAGGGTTTTGGGAGAGGGAGAGAGAGCTCTTTTTTTCTTTTCTTTTGGAGGAGAGAGAAAGGAAATTGGGATTTGGGAAGGAAATGAGAGTTTGGGGGGTTAGGCTACCCCCTAGTAAAATCTCTACTTTTTGAGCTACCCCCTAAGTAAGGGCTGCCCCCTAGTAGAAGTTGTGGTGCCCCTAACCCTAAAAAAACCCAAATGAGCTCTTGAAGAATCGAAACAGCAACCTGCTTAAAACGTGTGAACTATTACCTACTCCCGTAGCCAAGTTGTCAAAGCAAACTATTGCTGTGCTTAGGCATATATAATGTATATATATATGTGGTCTGTGATAGCTCTTCTTATTCTTCTATCTTAACCTAGTTTGTGTATGTACATATAAACTATTTGTTATTATTATTGGTTAAGTTTGATATATAAACTATTGTTATTATTATTGGTTAAGTTTGTCACTAGCTTATCATATGTTATATTCGGTAAAGTTTGTCATTTTATATAACTAAGTTGGAGTAAATTTAAAAATAATTAAATATAATCTTTTACTGGTACATTTTGCAGGATAAACATAATGATGCCAAAAATCCTACATTGCAGGAAATGAATATTGATTCGAGGAATGATAAGTATATTCATGAAGTAACTACTCATCCATTTTGTATAAGTGCAATTATTGTATGTAATATTTTTTAATTATTATATGTAACATTTTTTTATTATTGTATGTAATATTTTTATAAGGGTGTGTTTGATTGCAAGGTGGAAAATAGGTGGAAAAGAAATTGATTCCATGGAATTATTTTCCTAAAAAAAAATTCCATGGAGTTTTAAAAAAAATTATGGAAAACTTAATTTGGGTGTTTGATTGCCATTATTTTCTACGAAAAATAGTTATTTTCCATGAAATAATATTTTTCTATGGGTTGAACAAGTTTTATTTTCCACTATTTTAGATGAAAATATAAAAAATGATAGTTTTTTGAAAAATAATTCCATGAAAAATATAAAGCTATCAAACACTACAATTAGTGAAAATTTTGTGATGAAAATATTTTCCATGAAAAAAAAGTCCAATCAAACACAGCCTAAGTGTAATATCATTTTATGTAACATTTTTATAATTGTAATATTATGATATGTATTTTTGTTGTATATAATATTTTTTATTATTGTATGTAACATTTTTTTATTGTATACAACTTGTAGAATGGGAGCTGCTGGAGGAAATCTTATAGGAATTCTAATATATATTATTGTATATAATAAAAAAATCTATTGGAGTTTTATCATTTTTTCTGAATGGATTGCAAGTATAGGAGATGGAACAATTGGAGCGCAGAATAATGGGTGTGCAAATATCGATATTCCAAGTGACGTTTTACTAAGTTGTGGAAATGATCCACTACAAACAATTGTAGAGAGCTATATTAGCACCAACTCTTAATGTTGTCGAGTCTGTAAATGAGTACATGATCACATTGAATTCTGGTAACACAATCACATATTTAAGTTCTGATAGTCCATCTAAGTCAGATGCTAACGTTGACTTATTATCTGATGTTCACACGCCAGAGTTTTTGAATAGTATTAAATGTTCAGGTGTACCGAATCATGAGTTAAAATTAAAAGTTGGTACCCTGGTAATGTTATTAAGGAATATAGATCATTCAGCTGGGCTATGTAATGGTACTAGATTGCTAATTACAAAATCAGGCAACGTGTTCTGGAAGCAAAGATTCTCTGTGGAGACAATGCTGGTAATAAAGTTTTGATTCCAATAATGTCATTGACACCTTCTGATCCAAGATTGCCTTTCAAATTTCAAAGAAGACAATATCCATTGATTGTTTCTTATGCAATGACAATAAACAAAAGTCAAGGTCAATCACTTTCTCGTGCTGGATTTTTCTTTAAGAAGCCCATTTTCAGTCATGGACAGTTATATGTTGTTGTTTCAAGGGTAACAAGTAAGAAAGGATTGAAGATTTTAATATGCAATGAAGATAAAGATCATTGTAGTTCAACAACAAGTGTTGTGTACAAGGAAGTTTTTCAAAATTTGTAATTCAGATTGATGTTATCTTTTATATCATCAAATTAGAGTTTATCGTCTATTTAATTTTCGTTGAGGTATATATTGTTATAATTTGTTCATAATCATATTAATACTTTTCTGTCTAATATATTTTGTGAATTACACAATTAGTACTAATGATAATTGGGTTGTTAAAATTTAATCTCATTTTATATGCTTTATTTTTCTTTGTGATGCACGGACTCTCATATAGTGTTTCTAACTTTTGTTTTAATTTCAAATGTTATATAAATATCAAGAACATTCATTTAATTTTTTAAAAATAAAACAGTATCAGATATACAAACCGTGCATCGCACGGGTGATATACTAGTAGGAATTCTAATAAAAAAATCTATTGGGGTTATAAAAATATTATATACAAAAAAAAATTAAATAAAAAAATAATAACAAAAAATATTATATACAAAAAAAATATATAATAATATTACAATTATAAAAATGTTATATAAAAAGATATTACACTTACAAAAAAAAGTTACGTACAACAATAAAAAATGTTACATACAATAATTACACTTATTCAAAATGTTACACACAATAATAAAAAAATGTTACATACAGTAATAAACGTTACATACAGTAACAAAAATTTACTAGACCAGACAAATTCAATACCCAGTATTCAATTATTGATTCATCCTATTGTTGGATTTGATGCGGATCAGAGGTTACTTCATGAATATATTTGTCATGTCTCAAATCAATATTCATTTCCTGTAACGTACGATTTTTGCCATCATTATGTTTATCCTGCAAAATGTACCAATAAAAAATAATTAATATATTTAATCTTTTTTAAATTTACTCCAACATAGTTATATAGAATGACAAACTTTACAAAAAATAATAATAACAACAACAACAACAATATATATATATATATATATATATATATATATATATATATATATATATATATATATATATATATATATATATATATATATATATATATATATATATATATATATATATATATATATATATATATATATAGACTAAGTCATTTTTTATTTGAACAAGAGGTCAGCAAAAGGATGCTGATGCCTTTTGGTCTCCCCAAATACCATAAATAAAATTTATACTTACTCCCAACTCCCCAAGACTCCAACCCCAACTCCCTAGGACTCGTCACTCCAGCCCTTCGTCTTCAACGCCTCTGCCAACCCATTCTCTGCAAGTTTTTTTTGTCTTTTTTTCCCTTTAAAAGCTTGATCCTCATGAATCTTTCACTCATCCTCCATCTTTTCAGTTCTACAAGATTCATTCCTCAAATCAATTATTTCACCCAAGAGCTTCTGTTGTCAATGGAAAACAGTGAAGCCAGAAAAGTTGTTGTTCGTCCACCAGTTGTGCGTTCCGATTTCGATGATAAGCCTATGTGGAACCATGTTATTGTTCTCAATGTTGCGGCTGGAGGATGTAACGCCCCAGAACCAGAATACTGGAGAGCGGGGGCATACATAGCCAGCTACGTATATTGAAATGGAATCCACCTCGCTATACGGTCACGGATGTCTAGATACATGAGGGTTTAACTACAAGCCATCAGTCCCTTATGGTCATGAACAAGCCTATTGTCTCAATCTCATGCAAGAAATAGCAGTTACAAGATGTTAGAGCATCAAATATACAATAGTAAGGCATCCCATACATTACATATTTGGATGATCATGAAGCTAGTCGTACAAAATGTGAAGACTAGCAAGAGTTTCAGTCATACATGATCAACCCTAGGATTTGTTAATCATGCTACAGCCCGTAGGCAGACAGTAAGTAAAGTGCAATCAAGCTAACACGTGCTCGTCGGCTAAACGTCTCAAAAGAATATTTTTACAATAGAGTGGAAGAGCAAAATAAAACCCACTCGTTGCCAGGGTTACGACTGGTGGTCACCATTTGGCTGGAAGGTAAGAAGATCCTCTGGAGCTACTCCGGTATCTGGCCATACAAAACCAGCTGGGTCAGATCCCAGAAAGAGCAAGTGCCACAAAGGAGGCTTCACTTAAGAACTAAAACCAGCAATTAGCATAAAACATAATAACATATTAAAACTGGAGATATGGAAAAATCATGAGGATATACGATGCGATAACCATGGGACTATTCAGATAGCCAGGTTAAAACTCTTGAACCAAACAAGAACCGGGGTTGTAACCTTTCATTTGAACGGAACTTGGTTTTCCACCATTTATCGATAAAATAAAGTACAAGCAATCAGGTCATGTTACAATCTTGTACAGGATTAGGACAAGACTAGACTGGGTTAGACTCCATCCAATCAATCGCGGCCAATCAATGAGTACGGCTTGATACTTTAACTAACTAGGATTATCACAGGCCTAGTTACTAGCAAGATGCAATAAGATATTCCAACAGCCACAAGCCCTGCAGACCATCTAGGTTATCCAGGTCGAATATCCGTTCATGAAGGGTGCAACACATGACAGTGTGCTGGAAATATGCCCTACTCATCGGCAGGCTACAAGTCCACTTGCGCGCCGTGATAACGGGATTGCATGTAGCTGAAAAATCTCTTCATGACTACTGGGTTATTCTAGTTATTAGCCTTAGTCAATTTTAGTAGGTACCCCTGACCGTGGTACTCAGGGGTCCCTGCCCTAGACATGATACGAGACAGTATTGGTTCATTTGTACAAACACAATCGTCCACGGTGTCCAGGCCATTCATTCTTGTCATGTCATACTAACCGTCGCAACAACATTCAATAGTTCCCATCAAGCTTGCTTGTCATGTCTTGTCATGTCATGTCATGTCAATTCACTTGTTATACCATGCCATGTACAATTATCAGTCCAGTCATGTCAATCAATTCGTGATTATCAAGTTCATAGAAAAGTACAAGGACATAAAGACAATCAGGTACGCAAAAGGGGGCTCAAGACTCTACGCTAGCGAACCTCTACGCTAGGCCAAGAGGCCCCAAGCGTAAAAAGTGGCTTTACGTAAGCAAGGCTAAGGAAAGACCGCTTCTAGCGAGCGGGAGCCCTACGCGAGAGGGAACTCTACGCGGGCAAGGCTCTATGCTAGCAAGCACCCTATGCAAGCGGAACTTTACACGCATGAGCACCCAAGTGAAACTCTACGCACGCAAGGCTCTACGCGAGCGAGGGAGAGTCTATGCGAGCACGACTCTACGCGAGCGAGAGTGTGAAACCCGTAATTTTAAATTAATTAATTTAGTTTTATTTTTATTTATTAATATTAATATTTCTGAAAATTTTAGTGTTTGGTCAAACCATAAAATTTTATTTCTATTGTATAATTAGTTGCTAAATTAATTATTACCATTTTTATGAAAAACCACATTTTAGAAAAAATATTTTTCCTGGAATTTTGAGTTGGACCAGACCCATCCCGAGTCCATTTCGAACCCAAGATTTTTCCGAAATAATTTTTTTTAAGTATATATATATATATATATATATATATATATATATATATATATATATATATATATATATATGAATAGCATTTTCTTAATTGAAAACAAAATAACTATTTTCCTTAAAAATAAATATTATTCATAATTGATAGGATTTCTTGTTTTGGCCTGGCTGTCCCGGACCTGTTTCTGAACTCATGTTCGAATCCGAGCCAATCTCGGTTTTCAAAATTATTATTTAAAGTATTATTTTATAATAATATAAGTCTTCATAAAAGAATGAAAAACTTAAAGACTCTTAAAACCTTTTTTTCATTCAGCATAACTTTTCATTTAGCATATTATTTCTCTTTCTCATTTCTCATTAAGAGGAAGAGCTGCTCCTTTTTGTTTTCAACGACCAAATAGTCGAGCCCTTCCTCTTCGAAACTTCCCGAGCTCTCTCGGCTTCCAAACCGCCGGCGACTCCTCGGCTTCCGTAACCCCTGGTGCTCACCCTATATAAACCCTCTTCTCTCCATCACTCTTCAGTCACCATACCCCAAAAACCCTCTCTCCCAAACTTCCGTGCCCTAGCCTTACCGAGTCGAGCCGAGCCCTTTTCCGCCAGCGATCCCGCCGCCCGCAGCCGCCCCAGGCCGCGCCCCTGTCCGGCGCCACTCTCCCGAGGTCGACGCTCGACCGGCGACCAATTCCGGCCGCCTTCTTCCCCGCGGCCGTGTGCGCCAGCCCGACCCGGGCGGCCCCATGTTCCCGATCTGCTGTCCAGCGTTTCCGCACGTGGTTTTGGCGTTGTCCGATCTATTGTCCAGTGCTTCCTGTTTCGCGATTTACTGTTCGGCTCCCTCGCGGACTACGTTTCCGTTCCCAAGTTATCCCGCGGCTCACCGACCAACAGATTTGGGTAATTTCTGTTAATCAGAGTAGTTCGTCCCTCCTGTGTCGCGTCTGTGATGAATTTGGTCCCCGATTCCGTTCCAGGAATTCGGATTCGGTACATTTCGATTTCGGAATTTTCGGAATCATGTTCTGTGATGTTGTTTTCCTTTGATAATATCTAATTTCGGAAATTTCGAACACTTGTTGGACAAGTTCTGAGATTTTGGTATCTTTAGTAGTAATGTTAGAGCTTCTGTTTTCCGAAGTCCATTTCGGAAGAAGTTCTGGCTTGACGTTTTAGGCTGTGGTTGGTATATTGGTTTTGAGTGAATAGTTCTGTTGGTTTTGGTTCTAAGAGTTTTCGAAATTTCTGAGTTTACTTTCGGTTTTCCGAATTTCGGAAGCGTGCTGTGGATATTATTTTCGGGTTTCGGATATTATTATTATTTTCTGGTAGGAAATTGGGTTTCCCTGGTTTGGGATTATTTGCAGGAAATTATGGCGCACTTTCCCAGTTTTTGGGTTGTCCCGAAAATAGAGGAGATGCTGTCGAAATTTCTATAAAATTTAATTATATAGTTTTAAAATGATTTTCGGAAAATATAAAATATTTGGATTTATTGGGTAACGACCGTATCGGTCAATGGACCCTTAGCGAAATGCAAACGAAACCGGAATTTCCGGACGTTGAGGCATTAGCTAATTTTGTGACGATTGGACCAAGTCTGAGACTCTTAGTAATATTTATTTTAATTTAATTTATTAATTTTGTTTTAGTAATTAAAGTGCAGGATATTATTTAGAGTTAACTAACCTTTTCTCTTATTTCAATTTATGTAAAAAGGTCTGTAAGGGCATAAGCCCAGCTTTTATTTATTATCTGTGGTTTTGTAATATTGTAAATTTTATTTTGGTTGGTTGAATGACGTAAAACGTAAAATGATAATATAACTACTTTATAAAAATTTAAATATTATTTTCTCACAATAAAATAATTAGGAAATTACAAGTTTATTACAAATTCACGTTTTCTCATTTAAAAGAAAACTATTAATTTTATATATAATACAAAATGCAAAGTTTTTACCAAGTAAATCAATAACTACGAGTTTTTCCAAATACAAAGTTAAAATGGCTTTTCTTCATAAGATAGTAACTCACCTCGATTAGCGCGCTCTAAGTAGAGTTGTAAATAACCTAAAATTTGACTAGGACAAGTTTTAGAGATTGTAACTAGCACACCTAGATATGGTTTGAATATTGGTGCTAAGTCAGGAATTCTCAATTGTAGGGTTTCGAGGACTGTATTAGCATCATCCCGGAGATTTTCCAAATCCAGTCATAATCGAAGGCAAGTACATTTATGTTGATTACAATTATTTAATAATCACTTCACTGCAATTTTAAACCACTGTTCAAACACGAACTCTTTCGGGAGTATTGACTGTACTGTTGGGGACTGGGGGAGTAGAGTAGTAGATATGACCAAATCCAAAATTAGGATAACTGACTGTATTAGCTTTCCCCTCTTCACATGGGGACAAGCCATACCGTATCGCTAGGATACTACTGTAACCCAATCCGGTCATATTCATTACCTATTCATATCACTGTATTGTATTATTTCAAAACTGTTCATCTTCAAACTGTTTAAAAGTGCATAATTTTATTGTTAAATTAATTGTCAAGATTAGCATAAATTGTACTTTGCTCCCTCCTGACTGGAGACCAACATTTTTAGGTGATTGTGTCGTCGAAGATCTGATGCCTGTTCTTGCAGAATCTGGAACCCAAGAACAGTAGAGCTGGATAATAATTTATTAACCAATGTATCAAGTGTAATTGCTGTATTAATGGTTGTTGTATTTCAGAAATTTTAAAGTGAATAAAAGATTTTATAATCGTTAGAATTTTTATCTGCATGAGTTTCACTACTGAATACAGCTTACTGCCGCCGTCTCAACAACGGTGCAGGCTGGGCATGATCCGATTCGACCCAAGTAATTGGGACCGGGTCGTGACATGTTTTTAGTGGTGGCCCATGCAGGTCAGATCTGTAAATTGGTCTAGTCAACTTAGTCTAGACCATTGTGCAGTTCTGTAACTTGACCTAGGGATAGTTGAGACTTTAGGAAAACAGACTTTAGAAATAACTAGAACACTTAGATGATATACACCATGGTACATTATAGGGCCGAAAATTATTTACTTAAATATCTATTTTTTTGTCTACTTATAGATTCGTAGGATACCTTGTTTGTGTTTGTACCTAAACCTTATCTAGATTAGGCTGATTGTACCTTTGAGTGTTCTATGACTTCCGAGATGATTTTTCTACCATAATTTTTAGGTTCTCTTAGGATTCATATTCTTTTTGGAATAAGGTTGAATTTTTTTTTTCAATCTTCTTTTTCTTTATCAAACCTAATTTTAAGTTCTTCATTGGTTGATCAAATCTTACTTCTCTACCTTTATTTGGAATTTTGATTCGTTTGTTATGAAGAGTTTCAATATTCTCTTAGCAACCCTATTAAACTCTTTTCTACTCAATATATATCTACAACCCTTATA
This sequence comes from Iris pallida, assembly GCA_029216955.1. Lineage (NCBI taxonomy): Eukaryota > Viridiplantae > Streptophyta > Magnoliopsida > Asparagales > Iridaceae > Iris > Iris pallida. The sequence goes on from JANAVB010042014.1 coordinate 7,500,277, forward strand.
TAACCTTTGGCCTTGATCTCCTTTCTAATTGACTAACTTTCTCGAAATCAATCCTGAATCAAAATTCTTCTGGGATCATTTAAACCTCAAAGGTCAATTATTACCAGAAGAATTAGTTCAGTTCATGAGTCTCCTAAAGGAGTTATTTTAAATTTCAATACTATCTCCTATGTTTTCCCAAAAATCAAGAATATTCTCATCTGTTAATTTCCTCCATTCATCTTAAAACCCTACTCTCTTTATGTAATTTCTTGATCAAATCAAAGCCTAGAAAGCTTCTATAATCATGAAGCAGGAACGGTCAGAATCCTTTCTATTGTTAAAATTTTCTTAAGTCAAGGAGATTTTTTTAGCTGTTCCAAAGCTATTTAATTTCTTGACGTTACTAGACAATTTCAATTTGATTTCCTTGAATCAATGAGACTTACCTTCTCTCAAATTTCCAACTTTCCTTAATTTTTCTTCTCAAAATAAATTTTTGTATTCCCTGAGTGATTTGTCGGGAATATTATCATTGGTTTTTCTTATTTAATCTGAAGCGGTGATGCTTCTATCTTATCTAGTGTTTGACTCAAATCAAGGTTGATCGTTTTCATCTTCGAAATCGGAGAACAGATACTTCTCTTGATTTTTTTTTGTCCGTCTCTTGAATCTCAAACACGAATTTTGATAAATCCCTTAATCTCAGAAGAACAGTCATCTACATTTTCCATCCTGTTTAGAACTTTAAAACTCGTTATGATTATTTAAACTCTATCTAGAGGATTCTAAACATGTTTACATTTTATCTTGATATTTAGCAATTATGTCTCGAATCTGATTTTGCCTTATGAAGTAAACCTAGAATATTTTATAGCTTGGGATTTTTTTTAGAGTGCATAATATATAGGATATATATGAGTTAAAATGTACAATGGTGATTAGTATCGAGGAAAGTTTGTGAATAACTTGACATTGAAGATTAAAGGTTGTCCATGTTAGGCATAGAGATGCACTCTGGGAAGGTGCATGGTGAATTAACTATAAAGGATAATCGAAACAAGAAATATTGAGGATGACGAATAGAAGGGTGCCAATATTAAAAAAAAAAATTGAGAAGATTGCACCCGATAATATGAACTTGAGTTTTAATAAAGAAAAAGATCTTATTTGAGTAATAATATCATATGCATCTTAGAATTAAATTTTTATATTGACTTTGAAGAGTTAACACTTTTGATTTTAAAGAGAGCAATTTTTGTAAAGATAGGCCACAAGAAGTTTTTATTAAATATTTTCGAAGATGTAATTGATTGAATATAAAAATCTACCAGTTGAGGGAAGAATATCATGTTGAGTAGAAATTGAAAGATTAGAGTAGATTAACACAAATAAATTTTTGGTGATGTGGTTTCGAGTTTAGTTGTCTCTAGATATGAGATATATATGAAACGTTATGATTTCAATTTTGAAAGTAAATTTTTGCTTTAAGGATCCCATTTAAAAGTTATCAAAGTTTTTGAAGTATGATTTTACAAATTTTCCTCATTTATTTTATGTAGGAATTTGATTTGTGAAATGACAGTTAGTTTTTGTGATATATTCGTTTGTCGAATTATTTAAAAAAAAAAAAATTATGGTATGTTATTTTTTAACTATTTTATAGATCCTCGCGGCAGGATAATTATATTGAGATGATCATCTTGCGCTTTATTAAAGGAGAGAGAGTAGCCATGATTAAATTTAAATCTTTGAGAAGGTTGTGTTTGAATCTTTTGATATTTGAATTTGGATTTTGAAATTGAGATGGATGAACTTTAGGTTAAAGAGGAAATCAAATATATGGAAGTTCTATAAATTCTTGGAGACAAGCATAATGTGACCAAGATGAATTTTGACTTTTGAGGAAATTATTTTTGAAGAGAAAAACTTATTCATCGAATTAACATTAGTAAAAAAAAAAAAAGGGATTAGCAATAAAGATTTTGATTTTATGATTTGATTTTTACTGGAATTAAAATTGATGGGTAAAATTTTAAATTTGATCTTTTCTAAGGTACAAAGTGGAAGCTTTGTAGGATTAAAATTTAAGGATAGAATTTATTTAAATAAAAGAGTTGAAGAATTGATATGGCACATTGACGATTTTGTAAAATCACAAAGTTTTGAGGGATGTAGTATGATTGAATTTGATTTTAAGAAGATTATCATAAATTTAAAGGTTGTATTTGAAGATTAAAATTAAAATTTGTTTAAATTTAATGTTTAAGGATTGGATTTGATTCAAAAATTTTGAAATTTTGCGGAAAACCAAATTTCAAGGAGTTGAGGATATTGGTGATTTTGAGATTTGGCATAAATAGTTATTATTTATTATTTGAATTAAAAAAAAATGGAGAATAGGATCTGTGGAATTATTGTTCAAATTCAAATTTTGAGGATGAGCTTTGAAATGTTAATCAAGAAATATAAAATTGGTTGGGTTTGATACGATATGTGATTGAACTAAAATTTTAGTGATGTGACTCATTAAATTTTAGAATTTACTAGCAGACATTAAAAAGCTTAAATTTCGAGGACGAAATTTTCTAAGGAGGGAAGGTTGTGAAACCCGTAATTTTAAATTAATTAATTTAGTTTTATTTTTATTTATTAATATTAATATTTCTGGAAATTTTAGTGTTTGGTCAAACCATAAAATTTTATTTCTATTGTATAATTAGTTGCTAAATTAATTATTACCATTTTTATGAAAAACCACATTTTAGAAAAAATATTTTTCCTGGAATTTTGAGTTGGACCAGACCCATCCCGAGTCCATTTCGAACCCAAGATTTTTCCGAAATAAATTTTTTTAAGTATTTATATATATATATATATATATATATATATATATATATATATATATATATATATATATATATATATATATATATATGAATAGCATTTTCTTAATTGAAAACAAAATAACTATTTCCCTTAAAAATAAATATTATTCATAATTGATAGGATTTCTTGTTTTGGCCTGGCTGTCCCGGACCTGTTTCTGAACTCATGTTCGAATCCGAGCCAATCTCGGTTTTCGAAATTATTATTTAAAGTATTATTTTATAATAATATAAGTCTTCATAAAAGAATGAAAAACTTAAAGATTCTTAAAACCTTTTTTTTCATTCAGCATAACTTTTCATTTAGCATATTATTTCTCTTTCTCATTTCTCATTAAGAGGAAGAGCTGCTCCTTTTTGTTTTCAACGACCAAATAGTCGAGCCCTTCCTCTTCGAAACTTCCCGAGCTCTCTCGGCTTCCAAACCGCCGGCGACTCCTCGGCTTCCGTAACCCCTGGTGCTCACCCTATATAAACCCTCTTCTCTCCATCACTCTTCAGTCACCATACCCCAAAAACCCTCTCTCCCAAACTTCCGTGCCCTAGCCTTACCGAGTCGAGCCGAGCCCTTTTCCGCCAGCGATCCCGCCGCCCGCAGCCGCCCCAGGCCGCGCCCCTGTCCGGCACCACTCTCCCGAGGCCGACGCTCGACCGGCGACCAGTCCCGGCCGCCTTCTTCCCCGCGGCCGTGTGCGCCAGCCCGACCCGGGCGGCCCCATGTTCCCGATCTGCTGTCCAGCGTTTCCGCACGTGGTTTTGGCGTTGTCCGATCTATTGTCCAGTGCTTCCTGTTTCGCGATTTACTGTTCGGCTCCCTCGCGGACTACGTTTCCGTTCCCAAGTTATCCCGCGGCTCACCGACCAACGAATTTGGGTAATTTCTGTTAATCAGAGTAGTTCGTCCCTCCTGTGTCGCGTCTGTGATGAATTTGGTCCCCGATTCCGTTCCAGGAATTCGGATTCGGTACGTTTCGATTTCGGAATTTTCGGAATCATGTTCTGTGATGTTGTTTTCCTTTGATAATATCAAATTTCGGAAATTTCGAACACTTGTTGGACAAGTTCTGAGATTTTGGTATCTTTAGTAGTAATGTTAGAGCTTCTGTTTTCCGAAGTCCATTTCGGAAGAAGTTCTGGCTTGACGTTTTTAGGCTGTGGTTGGTATATTGGTTTTGAGTGAATAGTTCTGTTGGTTTTGGTTCTAAGAGTTTTCGAAATTTCTGAGTTTACTTTCGGTTTTCCGAATTTCGGAAGCGTGCTGTGGATATTATTTTCGGGTTTCGGATATTATTATTATTTTCTGGTAGGAAATTGGGTTTCCCTGGTTTGGGATTATTTGCAGGAAATTATGGCGCACTTTCCCAGTTTTTGGGTTGTCCCGAAAATAGAGGAGATGCTGTCGAAATTTCTATAAAATTTAATTATATAGTTTTAAAATAATTTTCGAAAAATATAAAATATTTGGATTTATTGGGTAACGACCGTATCGGTCAATGGACCCTTAGCGAAATGCAAACGAAACCGGGATTTTCGGACGTTGAGGCATTAGCTAATTTTGTGACGATTGGACCAAGTCTGAGACTCTTAGTAATATTTATTTTAATTTAATTTATTAATTTTGTTTTAGTAATTAAAGTACAGGATATTATTTAGAGTTAACTAACCTTTTCTCTTATTTCAATTTATGTAAAAAGGTCTGTAAGGGCATAAGCCCAGCTTTTATTTATTATCTGTGGTTTTGTAATATTGTAAATTTTATTTTGGTTGGTTGAATGACGTAAAACGTAAAATGATAATATAACTACTTTATAAAAATTTAAATATCATTTTCTCACAATAAAATAATTAGGAAATTACAAGTTTATTACAAATTCACGTTTTCTCATTTAAAAGAAAACTATTAATTTTATATATAATACAAAACGCAAAGTTTTTACCAAGTAAATCAATAACTACGAGTTTTTCCAAATACAAAGTTAAAATGGCTTTTCTTCATAAGATAGTAACTCACCTCGATTAGCGCGCTCTAAGTAGAGTTGTAAATAACCTAAAATTTGACTAGGACAAGTTTTAGAGATTGTAACTAGCACACCTAGATATGGTTTGAATATTGGTGCTAAGTCAGGAATTCTCAATTGTAGGGTTTCGATGACTGTATTAGCATCATCCCGGAGATTTTCCAAATCCAGTCATAATCGAAGGCAAGTACATTTATGTTGATTACAATTATTTAATAATCACTTCACTGCAATTTTAAACCACTGTTCAAACACGAACTCTTTCGGGAGTATTGACTGTACTGTTGGGGACTGGGGGAGTAGAGTAGTGGATATGACCAAATCCAAAATTAGGATAACTGACTGTATTAGTTTTCCCCTCTTCACATGGGGACAAGCCATACCGTATCGCTAGGATACTACTGTAACCCAATCCGGTCATATTCATTACCTATTCATATCACTGTACTGTATTATTTCAAAACTGTTCATCTTCAAACTGTTTAAAAGTGCATGATTTTATTGTTAAATTAATTGTCAAGATTAGCATAAATTGTACTTTGCTCCCTCCTGACTGGAGACCAACATTTTTAGGTGATTGCGTCATCGAAGATCTGATGCCTGTTCTTGCAGAATCTGGAACCCAAGAACAGTAGAGCTGGATAATAATTTATTAACCAATGTATCAAGTGTAATTGCTGTATTAATGGTTGTTGTATTTCAGAAATTTTAAAGTGAATAAAAGATTTTATAATCGTTAGAATTTTTATCTGCATGAGTTTCACTACTGAATACAGCTTACTGCCGCCGTCTCAACAACGGTGCAGGCTGGGCATGATCCGATTCGACCCAAGTAATTGGGACCGGGTCGTGACAGAGAGTGCCCCCCCCCGGCGTAGAGTTCAAGTGAACTCGGCGTAGAAAGGATTATGCTAGCACGCAATGCGTGTGCGTAAAGGGGACACTACGCTGGCACGTAAAATATGTGCGTAAAGAGGGTAAATGATACGCTGGCACGTAAAACGTGTGCGTAAAGAGGGTAAATGATACGTTGGCACGTAAAACGTGTGCTTAAAGACTAAACACTACGATAGCACGTAAGAACGTGTGTGTAAAGACTTCATCTTCTCCCCAGGGCCAAGACAAGCAGGCGTAAAAGCTCAAGAGCTCAAGAAAGCCCCATCTCGGTCAAGACTCGATGAAATCCAACAATTCCAAAACCAAACTTGCGTAACATCAGAATGCCTTCTACATAGAACTCTTAGTTTTCGAAAACAAGCCAGTTTAGTATATCAAAACCGAGAAATCCGAAAATGTAACAAACTTAGATCTACATGGAATGAACCAATGAAACTAAAAATGCTAAGTACTAAAGTGTCTTAGAATCTCGTGAGGAAGATAATGGAACAATAAAACTTGAGTTCCTCCATAAAGCAAGTTGCACTTGCCTATGGTGGTGCTCGGTGGAGAAGAAATGAGGAAGAAGAAAAGAAGTAGTAAATGAGTAATGAATGAGGAGAGAGAATGGTTGTTGGGTTAATAAATAAGGGATGGTGGTAGGTAGGGGTTTGCATATCAACCCAAACCGAGCCCAACCAAGCCGAACCCAACCGAACCCAATACGGGCCAAGGCCAGGATAAACCACATGAACCAGGAAATGCTAACTAACCCATGCCAATGCAAAATCCAAGACTAGCCAGTCAAGACAAGTCGAACCAGGATGAACCCAAAATAAACCAAGGCAAGATTAAACCAGGATCAAGCTAAGCAAGACAAGTCTAATTATGGGTCGGGATTCTGTACATGTATACCGAAATACGTAATATGAACTACGGGCGTTACAACTCTACCCACCTTAAAAAATTCTATCCTCGAAATTTAATTAAGAGGCTAGAGAGGCAAGGACAAGCTATATTAATCACAAGCAAGTTATAACTAGGCAATCAATCAAGCAATCATTCATGCAAGCAAGGAAGCTGGGGGTATAAGGCATAAGAAGGACATTATACCTTACGAGTCAAACAGGTCGGAAAATCGCGATCGGATATCATCTTCACGCTCTCACGTTGACTCGCCTAGAGAGTGATGACCCCAAGCAACAGGAACTAAACTAATAGTCTTGTTCTTGAGTATCTTCTCTCTCCGGTCCGATATGGATACGGGTCTTTCCTCATACGAAAGGTTGGTATCAACAACCAATTCCGAATGATCAAGGATATGACTCGGATCCGGGATATACCGTCGTAATTGGGATACATGGAAGACATCATGCACCTCACGCAACGACGGCAGGAGAGCGAGACGATAGGACACATCTCCTACTCGCTCGAGGATATCGAACAACCCTATATACCTAGGACTAAGCTTTCCCCGTACGCCAAAACGAATGACGCCACAGTTAGGCGAGATCCTAAGGTATACATGGTCGCCGACAGAAAATTCAAGGGGGCACCGATGAGAATCGACCCAATGGCGCTGGCGATCTTGTGCGACGCGATGATGATCTCTGACTCTTCTGACCACCTCAACTGTCTGAGTAATTATTTCCGGACCGAGCATCTGCCTCTCTCCAATATCGTCCCATGCTAGCGGGGATCTGTATTTCCTACCATACAGTGCCTCGAACGGTGCCATCTGGATACTGGCTTGGAAACTGTTGTTGTACAAGAACTCCACCAGGTGCAGGTGATCCTCCCACGAACCACCGAAGTCGACTGTATAAGATCTCAACATATCTTCCAAGGTTCGTATGGTACGCTCTGACTGACCATCTGTCTGCGGATGATAAGCTGAGCTGAACTGGAGGTGAGTTTCCAAACTCTCTTGCAGACTGCGCCAAAAGTGCGACGTAAATCTTGAATCTCTATCCGATGTGATACTGACTGGAACACCGTAAAATCTGACAATCTGCCTGAGGTACATCTCTGCTAGCTGAGCCGTCGACTGACCAACTCTGAACGAAAAAAAATGAGCCACCTTCGTGAGCCTATCTGTAATAACCCAACTAGCATCTCTACCGGTCGGGGACCTAGGTAATCCAGTCACGAAATCCATGGTGATATGCTCCCACTTCCATTCTGGAATCGGCAAGGGCTGAAGAAGTCCAGCCGGTCTCTGATGCTCAGCTTTAACTTGTTGGCAAGCCAAACATCGAGAGACAAACCGGGCTATCTCCCTCTTCATGCCATTCCACCAAAAGTGCTGACGGATATCACGGTACATCTTCGTACCACCGGAATGAATGGAATACTGAGAACTGTGAGCTTCTGCCATAATCTCATGTCTGATATCTCCACTGGGTACACAAAGACGTATCCTATGCCAAAGTGTACCATCCTCATGTATACATAACTCTGATCTTCGCCCTGCTACACATTCTGCCCTAAGCCGCTGAAGCTTAGAATCTGTTGACTGAGCTAACTTGATCCTCTCAACTATACTGGACTGAACTTGTAGATTGGCCATCAATGCCACACTGGTAGGAAGGACCACTTCTATATCCATCTTCTGAAGATCTGCCAATAACTATGGCTGTGCTGTGAGAAAATAAATACCGGCTCTCCTGCTCAACGCATCTGCTACTACATTAGTCTTCCCTGGATGATATTGTAGGTTGACATCATAATCCACAAGTAGCTCTAGCCACCTTCTCTGACGCATGTTAAGATCCTTCTGAGTAAACACATACTTCAGGCTCTTGTGGTCGGTAAAAATCTCTACACTATCTCCATACAAGTAGTGTCTCCAAAGCTTAAGTACAAACACTACTGCTGCCAACTCCAAGTCATGGGTCGGATAATTCCTCTCATGATCATGAAGTTGATGTGACGCATAAGCTATTACCTTTCCATGCTGCATCAAAACATCTCCTAAACCTCTGCCTGAAGTATCACAATATACTAAAAATCCTCCGGTCCTATCTGGAAGCGTGAGAATGGGTGCCGTCATCAAGCCACGCTTTAACTTCTCAAAAGATTCCTGACATTCTGCGATCCAAGCAAACTGCACATCCTTGCGGGTCAACTGGGTCATAGGTGCTGAAATCCGAGCAAAATCTGAAACAAATCGTCGGTAGTAGCTGGCCAAGCCATGAAAGCTGTGAACTTCCGCCACTGTGCTGGGTACTGGCCATGTCTCAATGGCCACTATCTTCTAGGGATCCATTTCTACCCCACCTCTGGTGATGATATGACCAAGTACGAAATGCGATCGAGCCAGAACTCGTATTTACTGAACTTGGCATACAACTGGTGCTCTCGAAGAATCTGAAGAACAACTCTGAGATGCTGCTCATGCTCCACTTCACTCTTTTCGTAGACCAGGATATCATCTATAAACACAATCACAAACTGATCCAAGTATGGCATGAAAATACGATTTATGAGGTCCATGAATACAGCTGGCACATTGGTTGCTCCAAATTGCATTAGAAGGAACTCCCATTGCCCATATCTAGATCTAAAAGCTGTCTTCGGGATGTCCTGCTCTCTGACTCTGATCTGATGGTATCCTGACCGCAAGTCAATCTTCGAGAATACTGCTGCCCCCTTGAGTTGATCAAACAAGTCATCTATCCTCGGGAGAGGGTATCTGTTCTTTATTGTCACTGAGTTCAAGGTACGATAATCTACACATAATCTGGATGTACCATCCTTCTTTTTCACAAGAAGCATCGGGACTTCCCAAGGCGATCCACTTGCACGAATGAATCCCTTGGTCCTGAGTTCTTCAATCATCTTGTATAATATCTCTAACTCTGACGGCGCCATCCTGTAGACTCTCTCCGATACTGGTGATGTTCCTGGGATCAAGTCTATGGTGAACTCGATCTCTCGCTCTAGCGGTATTCCTGGAAGCTACTCTGAAAAAATATCTGGAAACTCCTCGACTATCCGGGGTAACTATACTGCTGCTACTGTCATCCGCAATACTGGAGGAGAAGGTTCAACTTTGCCTCGGAAAAAGGAAAACTCTGGCTCGCCTGGAATGCTAAAAATAATCCTGCCAACATGGCAGTATATCCTAGCATACTGGTTTCTTAACCAATCCATCCCTAAGACCACATCATAATCGGCCATCGAAAACTCTATCAATCTAGCGGGAAACTCTCTACCGCTAACCACGATCCGACACGAGGAAAACACTCTATCTACTCCCACAAGACTGTTACCAGTAAGTATATTGAGCCTTACTGATAATGTGTCACTCTCCGTTCCCAGAATGCGTATTTTTATACAAGAATGCGTATTTTTATACATGTGCAATTCATGTATATTTATTTTAGTATTTATCATGTATTATCCTGTATTTAAATTCCTTTAATTTCATGTTAATTAATTATCTGTATTTTATTTCCTGCAATTTTATTCCTGTATTTATTTTCTGCTTTTAAACCTCTCTGCTTTGCTTTCGGGTTGTCTTGGTTGGATCCGAGTGAACCCGACCCAATAGAACCCCACCTACCACCACCCTTTCTATTTAAGCCCCCATCTCCTTCTCTCTCCTCATAACTCTCATTCTTCACCATTACTTCTTCTTCTTCCTCATCACTCACTCCACCAACCCATCAGCAGGCAAGTACATCTTGCTTCTTGCTTGGATGAACCATTTTTATGGTTCATTATTCTTCCTCTCACGATCCTGAGAGAGTTTAGTACTTAGTATTTTTGATTTCGTTGGCTTGTTTCTCCCAGATCTAAGTGTTTGTGTTCTCGGTTGTTCATGGGTTTTGATCTCCCAACTTAGCGTGAGTTTTCAGTCACGCACACGTTCTTACGTGCCAGCGTGAGTTTTTAGTCACGCACACGTCTTTACGTGTCTGCGTGAATTTTAGTCACGCTCACGTTCTTACGTGCCAGCGTGAGTTTTCAGTCACGCACACGTTCTTACGTGCCTGCGTGAATTTTAGTCACGCTCACGTTCTTACGTGTCTGCGTAAATTTTAGTCACGCTCACGTTCTTACGTGTCTGTGTGAATTTTTAGTCACGCTCACGTTCTTATATGAGTGCGTGAATTTTAGTCACGCACACGTTCTTACGTGAGTGCGTGAATTTTTAGTCACGTACACGTTCTTACGTGCGTGCGTGAATTCTTAGTCACGCACACGTTTTTGCGTGTCAGCGTGAATTTTTAGTCACGCTCACACCTTTACGTGCCAGCGTGACATTTGAGTTACGCACCATCTTTGCATGCGTGCGTGAATTCTTATCCCTTTTCACGCTCCCATTTCACGCTCACGTTATGAGTGCGTGCATCACTTTTCACGCTCATACTGTGCGTGCGTGAATTTCCCTTGCGTGAATTACTTTTCACGCTCACTCCTACTAGACTTGGCGTGACTTGTTGGCCTTAGCCTAGACTCGTTGGCGTGACTTTTGGCCTTAGCATAGACTTGTTGGCGTGACTTCCTGACCTAGGTGTTTTTATTTGTTCTATAACTTATTCATTTAATGGTGGCATGATAATTCTTCTATTATATCCTTACGCCTTTTGGCATGAACTTGATAAAATCATGATATGTTAATATCATTAATACAGATTGTTATGTAGAATACGCCTTCTGTCTTGATTGGTTTATGGATACCCAGTATGACTGGAGTTAAACCCTGAGAGTTATAGACTCGACCCCATGTAATACTAATTGATTTTCATGCCTTGTCACCATTGATAATGATTGTGACATTGACTAATAATTGATCATACGTTCCTAGTTGGAACTAAGAGACTGGCTAGTCGTCTTATTGAATTGATTGAATGAGACGCGTTCATGTTATGAACTATTGTAATCGATTAGCCGATCCCAAATATTGGCATACAGGCACATGCAGGCTTCAAATTATTTATTTATTTATTTATTTATCTTACAAAACAGCATGTGTACTTTATGGTCAGGGCATGGTGACTCCGTGGTTAGACTTGATTGTTACATTACGCTATGTAAGACCTACAACCTAGCCGCACGGGTATCGTTGTAGAGTTGCGCATATCGTACCCCGTACAAAAGTACTCATTTGAATGACTATGACCCACGGCATGGGACTTCACTCAACGTAGGGACTATTAAGTTAAATAAAATAATGATTACATAGAGAGAATGGATTCCCGAGTTCTTACATGGCAGCCCTCTTGGGACTAGTAGTGCCCGACAGGCCGGCTGGTTCCCACAGATACTGTAAATCTGTCACACGAGCAGGGAACGGTATCTGCTTATATTATTAAATTGTACATGCTATATTAACGGCGAGCGTCCCGCTGGGACTCGTCTAATTACATGATTGGCACAATTGATTGACTGGATAGACTAGCCTTGCTCGCACATAGTAAGAACTGAGGAATCCCTATTTGCATAATTCCAGGATAACTTGGGACTCACAATAGCAAGCCGTAGTAGTTGATTGGCCGTTCAAGATGATTTGTTTGTGTACTGTACCTACTCTGTTGCCTAACTGAGATGATCAGAATGTCAGGACATGACGGGCCAACTTCTATCCTTGTTTGGTTGGGAGGTTGGTTCGAAGTGTCGTGATGTTATGTGAATCCTTGTGGAAAGCAGAGATCTATTATTATATTCTCTTACTTACTGGTTTAATCCTTCATATCGTGCTTCCTTGTGGTACTTGCTATTAGAGGTCTAACCTCTCTGGTTTTGCATGGCCAGATTTAGAGCCAGTCCTCGAGGATCCAGCTTACTTCTATCTCCAAGATGGTCAATACTAGGAGAATGATCGCAGGAGGACTCGAGTGGGTTCCTTACTTCACCACTCGTTTTGTTATTTACTTCATACTTAGCCGTTTAGCACCGACATGTTAGTCGGATTGTCTTGCACTTACTTTTACATAATTATAATTAAGTCAGACTGCAGCTGATAACAATTGTGTATATGTTACTATACCATCTGGCTATGTTTTGTAAAGCCAGATCTCAAGAACATTTTGACTGAGCGTTTGGGACGCCTTACTGCTTATTCTCACATGTTCTCTATTTGCTGTTTCTGGTTGAATGATTGAGATAATAGATGTGAAGTGACCATAGTAAGACTTTCATGTAGTATGTACCCCCTCGTCTGGTTAGACAGCATTGATCGTATTATACGGTATTCATCTACCCGTAATACGTAGCTGGCTGAGTCATTCCCCCGCTCTCCAGTATTCTGGTTCTGGGGCGTGACATAATGACTCGGGCTCCAGTCCTATCCGTGTCGCGGATCGTACAGACATGAATGAATGCGGTGCACCAGAAAATACTGATGGTGAAGAGGAGTTGACGAGAATAGTACCTGCCACTACCTCACCTGGTGCCAATCCTTCTTCTACGGTCATCGCCATCGCCTGACCATGTCCTCTGGGTGCGGGTCCCCTCTGCTGAAAACCTCTCTGTCTGCTCTGAATCAGGGCTTGGGCTCGTACATACTGCTGGGAGTTTTGCTGCTGGAATGCTTGAGACTGAGACGGCAAGGGCCTCAAAAACTGTTGTTGCTGCTGGACTGGTGCTGAAGACTGATTCATATGGCCATGAGATCGCTTCCGACCTCCGGTCATGTCCACGATCCTCTGGGAGGTATACTCGTGCCTCCTGGCTGCTCTCAATACCGCATCAAAAGTCTGATATTCAAACTGCTCCACTGCCAATAAAATCTCCAGGTGAAGTCCTTACTGGAACCGCTGGGCTCTGTCGAACTCGGTCGCTACCAAGGTAGGAGCAAACCGACTAAGCCTCGAAAACTCGACCGTATATCCGTCGACCGTCCTGTCCATCTACTTCAGATTGGTGAACCTCGTCTGTAGATCGTACCGAGCTACAGCATTAAAATACTTGGTCTGGAATCTTTTACGAAATATTGTCTATACAATAGGTGCCACTAATCCAACGGCCTGTGTCGCCCACCAGCTGCGGGAAAGATTCTATAACTGTTGGCGTACTACCACCACCTTCTCGTTCTCGGGCGTCTTTGCCGCTTCTAGAATCACTTCTGTATCCTGCAGCCAAGCATCTGCGGCAATCGCATCCTCACTGCCGTCGAAGAATGGAGGGTTCAAACGCTTGAAGCTGTTGGCCGCCTGGTTCCCTTGATGACCATCTCTGTTCAGAGCATCTTGTACTGCCTGGTGCAGGGCGTCGCCCCGACGATCTTGAGATGTTAGCAATGTCCTGATGAGACCCACCAAGGTGCCATCATCGGGCTCTGCAGGCTGGACTGGCTGAACTGGTGGCTCTTGACCCCCAGTAGGTATGACTCTGAAGGCTACTCCTGAATACTGGGCTTGATCTCCAGGTTGCTGCTGGCCTACGGAAGGTGCTCCGCCTTGCCGATCGGTAGGACCAGGAACAATGCCGCTGAAGAAGACGACACAGGGAACAATAAGGAAGGACCAGGACAGATCAAAGACACAAGCATGTGATCAGGTCAAGATTTTAGGGATTCAGAGGATATGAGCAGAGATCAAGGGCGAGTGCTGATTGAGACATCTATTCAATAAACCCTCACATATTTTGATTTACAAGACCTGCATGGGCCACCAATTAAACCATGTAATGCCCCAGAACCAAAATACTGGAGAGCGGGGGCATACTTAGCCAGCTACGTATATTGAAATAGAATCCACCTCGCCATACGGTTACGGCTGTCTAGATACATGAGGGTTTAACTACAAGCCATCAGTCCCTTATGGTCATGAACAAGCCTATTGTCTCAATCTCATGCAAGAAATAACAGTTACAAGTTGATAGAGCATCAAATATACAATAGTAAGGTGTCCCATACATTACATATTTGGATGATCATGAAGCTAGTCGTACAAAATGTGAAGGCTAGCAAGAGTTTCAGTCATACATGATCAACCCTAGGATTTGTTAATCATGCTACAGCCCGTAGGCAGACAGTAAGGTACAATCGAGCTAACACGTGCTCGTCGGCTAAATGCCTCAAAAGAATATTTTTACAATAGAGTGGGAGAGCAAAATAAAATCCACTCGTTGCCAGGGTTACGCCTAGTGGTCACCATTTGGCTGGAAGGTAGGGAGATCCTCTGGAGCTACTCCGGTATTTGGCCATACAAAACCAGCTGGGTCAGATCCCAGAAAGAGCAAGTGCCACAAAGGAGGCTTCACTTAAGAACTAAAATCAGCAATTAGCATAAAACATAATAACATATTAAAACTGAAGATATGGAAAAATTATGAGGATATACGATACGATAACCATGTGACCATTCAGATAGCCAGGTTACAACCCTTGAACCAAACAAGAACCGGGGTTGTAACCCTTCATCTGAACGAAACTTGGTTTTCCACCATTTATCGATAAAATAAAGCACAAGCAATCGGGTCATGTTACAATCTTGTACAGGATTAGGACAAGACTAGACTGGGTTAGACTCCATCCAATCAATCGTGGCCAAGCAATGAGTACGGCTTGATACTTTAACTAACTAGGGTTATCACAGGCCTAGTTACTAGCAAGATGCAATGAGATATTCCAACAGCCACAAGCCCTGCAGACCATCCAGGTTATCCAGGTCGAATATCCATTCATGAAGGGTGCAGCACATGACAGTGTGCTGGAAATGTGCCCTACTTGTCGGTAGGCTACAAGTCCACTTGCGCATCCAGATAACGGGATTGTCTGTAGCTGGAAAATCTCTTCATGACTACTGGGTTATTCTAGTTATTAGCCTCAGTCAATTTCAGTAGGTACCCCTGACCGTAGTACTCAGGGGTCCCTGCCCTAGACATGATACAAGACAGTATTGGTTCATTTGTACAAACACAATCGTCTACGGTGTCCCAGCCATTCATTCTTGTCATGTCATGCTAGTCGTCGTAACAACATTCAATAGTTCCCATCAGGCTTGCTTGTCATGTCTTGTCATGTCATGTCAATTTACTTGTTATACCATGCCATGTACAATTATCAGTCCAGTCATGTCAATCAATTCGTGATTATCAAGTTCATGGAAAAGTACAAGGACATAACGACAATCGGGTACGCAAAAGGGGGCTCAAGACTCTATGCTAGGCCAAGAGGCCCCAAGCGTAAAAAGTGGCTTTACGCGAGCAAGACCAAGGAAAGACCGCTTCTATACGAGCGGGAGCCCTACGCGAGAGGAAACTCTACGCGGGCAAGGCTCTACGCTAGCAAGCACCCTATACAAGCGGAACTTTACGCGCACGAGCACCCAAGTGAAACTCTACGCACGCAAGGCTCTATGCGAGCGAGGGAGAGTCTACGCGAGCACACTCTACGCGAGCGAGAGTGCTCCCCCCCCCCCCGCGTAGAGTTCAAGTGAACTCGGCATAGAAAGGATTACGCTGGCACGCAATGCGTGTGCGTAAAGGGGACACTACGCTGGCACATAAAACGTGTGCGTAAAGAGGGTAAATAATACGCTGGCACGTAAAACGAGTGCATAAAGAGGATAAATAATACGCTGGCACGTAAAACGTGTACGTAAAGAGGGTAAATGATACGCTGGCACGTAAAACGTGTGCGTAAAGACTAAACACTACGCTAGCACGTAAGAACGTGTGCGTAAAGACTTCATCTTCTCCCCAGGGCCAAGACAAGCAGGCGTAAAAGCTCAAGAGCTCAAGAAAGCCCCATCTCGGTCAAGACTCGATAAAATCCAACCATTCCAAAACCAAACTTGCGTAACATCAGAATGCCTTATACATAGAACTCTTAGTTTTCGAAAACAAGCCAGTTTAGTAGATCAAAACCGAAAAATCCAAAAATACAACAAACTTAGATCTACATAGAATGAACCAATGAAACTAAAAATGTTAAGTACTAAAGTGTCTTAGAATCTCGTGAGGAAGACAATGGAATAATAAAACTTGAGTTCCTCCATGAAGCAAGTTGCATTTGCCTACGGTGGTGCTCGGTGGAGAAGAAATGAGGAAGGAGAAAAGAAGTAGTAAATGAGTAATGAATGAGGAGAGAGAATGGTTGTTGGATTAATAAATGAGGGATGGTGGTAGGTAGGGGTTTGCATATCAACCCAAACCGAGCCCAACCAAGCCGAACCCAACCGAACCCAATACGGGCTAAGGCTAGGATAAACCACATGAACCAGGAAATGCTAACTAACCCATGCCAATACAAAACCCAAGACTAGCCAGTCAAGACAAGTCGAACCAGGATGAACCCAAAATAAACCAAGGTAAGATTAAACCAGGATCAAGCTAAGCAAGATAAGTCTAATTACGGGTCGGAATTCCGTATACGTATACCAAAATACGTAATACGAACTACGGGCGTTACAGAGGAGGAGGAAATCGAACTTGGGTCTGCAACTATTGTAGTAAGAAGGTTGTAGGCTCTTACTCAAAGGTTAGAGCCCACCTCTTGAAGCTTACAAATCATGGAGTAGAATGCTGTAAAGTTGTAACGAGGGAGATGCTTCAACAAATCAAACATGAACACGATCATGCCGAGACGAAAAAATTGCAGGAAGAGTTCCGAGAGAGGCAAAAGACGGAAAGAGATTGGGGATTTAGAGAAGTCATTCAATATTGGTCAAAGGGACAAGGCCGACAAAGAAGCTGCGAGGATGTTCTATGCCAGTGCTCTACCATTCAACTTTGCGAAATCTCCGTTCTTCAGAGAATACTCGAGGACTTTAGCCAACAACAATTTGGCTGGATACACTCCACCTACGTATAACAGACTCAGAACCACTTTGCTTGCACAAGAGAGGAAGCACGTGAACAGAAAACTCCAGCCCTTTAGAGATTCATGGAGAAGAAAAAGGGTTTCCATTATTTCTGATGGATGGTCAGACCGACAAAGAAAGCCACTAATTAACCTAATGGCTGCATCTGCTGGGGGAGCAATGTTTCTTAAATCAATTGATGCAAGTGGTATAATCAAGGACGGAGAATACGTGAGCGGTCTGTTCGAGCAAGCAATCAAAGAGGTTGGAGAAACTAATGTTGTGCAAATCATCACAGATAATGCAAGCAACTACAAGGCTGCCGGTTCTATTATCGAATCCAGGTATCCTCACATCTTTTGGACTCCATGTGTGGTACATAGTCTGAATTTGGCCTTAAAAAGCATATGTGAACCCACGGAAAGGTCACCCCAATACACTGAGTGTAAGTGGATTTCTGATTTAATTGCTGATGTCCAGAATATTCATAATTTTGTTGTCAATCACAGCATGGCATTGGCTATTTTCAATAATTATTCCAATCTTTATTGAGGGTGGCTGATTCTAGATTTGCATCTTGCATCATCATGACTAAAAGGTTAAAGGAAGTTCGTAATGCACTAGAAAAAATGGTTATGGATTCAGATTGGAGGATTTACCGGGAAGGAAATAATGAAGGTAAAGCACATGAGGTGAAACAATGTATTATGAATGACAGTTGGTGGGATAAGTTGGACTATTTTCTTAAATTTACCAAGCCTATAGTAGACATGCTACGATTAGCGGATACGGATACTCCTGTCTTACACATGATATATGATATGTAGGATACAATGATAGAAAATGTGAAACGAGTTATTTTTGAACATGAGAAGAATGATTTGTTTTGTGGTAGTTCTGAATTTTTTAATGCTATTCATCAAGTGTTGGAGAGTAGATGGAACAAAAGTAATACTCCATTACATTGCATGGCACATTCTTTAGTTCCTAAATACTATTGTGAATCGTGGCTTCAAAGTGGGAATAATAGAGTTCCAAGAATAGCTCCACATGAGGACAATGAAGTGTCTTTGAATAGAAGTATGTGTTTTAAGCGATTGTTTCAAAATCCAAGTGACTTGAGAAAAGCTTATGCTGAATATGGGGCTTTCTCTACTGGTTTTGAGTATTTCAATCAGCCCCATGTAATTGATGCAAGAATGTTTGAAGAACCGGTTTCATGGTGGGCAAATCATGGTGCTTCTACACCTCTTTTACAAACATTAGCTTTTAAGCTACTTATGCAACCAGCCTCTTCTTCTTGTTGTGAGAGAAACTGGAGTGCCTACTCATTTATTCAAAGTATCAAGAGGAGCAAATTAACACCAAGTAGGGCTGATGATCTTGTGTTTGTGCATTACAATCTACGGATGTCGTCACGCAAGGAAAATGAGTATAAAGAAGGAGAAACGAAATATTGGGACTTAGGTACGTAAAATTTATTCTTTTCATTATTGGTAATTTAATTAATTATGGTATTAGTAAGAGTAATTGATATATGTCAATTGAATTTTAGGTGCCGATGAAGTAGACTTGGAGGAGAATGTTGCTGTGGGGTTGGGAGAACTATCACTCAATGATCCAGAATTGGAGTTAGTTACTTTTCATGGTGCCTAAGAATGATATAGCAAAGAGAGCCAATCTAATGGACTTTTCAAGTTTATCGAAACATTATCTTGCTTATTACTATTAACTAGCAACTAGTTAGTTTGATTAGTGTTGCTTATTTTGTAATTTGTTGGACATTTTGAGTTGTGGATGTCATTTTGATGGTCTCTATTTTGAATTTTGTGCATCTTTCAACTTAAATGAAATGAATTATTGTTAATTTTATTTCTATTTAGCAATCTTACTATTATAATTTGTCAATCTTTAATGTAAATGATTTTACATGAAAATATTATATATTTTTATATATTTGTATTGACGTATCCCCGCACCCGTGTCCAAATTTTGGATCCTTTTCAGCCGTGTCCCCGTATCCTAAATTTTGAAAACTTAAGAGTCGGACTTCTAGATACACATCCATGTCGAACACCCGTACCCGAGTCCGAGCAACATAGGACTTAAAGACGACACATATGTAGAGGATGATAGCAGTTTTCAAGTAGAAGTCTCACGCATTTCAGTATTCATTCTTTGCTAAATAAGAATTGATGACTGATTTATTTTCGTATGTTAAATCGACCCATTGATTTATTTTCGTATGTTAAATCAACCCTAATTAAGGATTTAGTGAGTAATTTATCGGCATTGGGTACTGGTTTTTGTACTCTAGGAACTATGTTGTCTCATCGAGTTTATTGTTGTTGATATGTTGTATGGACACGGATACTATACGACAGGTTTCGTACACTGGCGGCATGTATGTGTCCAACATAGCATGGCACGGCAAGGATACGGTTTTTGGAGTGTCCATGCGTTTGTTCGCATCTATATACATTATTTCATGCTAGGAAGGTTAAGTATTTGTATAGCATGTACTGATGTAGGATGATTGACCCCTATAGTAGTGAAAGTGGGAATAAGAGAGTGGCACCGCGAAAAGTGATAACCGACATCGTAGAAATGCCCCCACAAGGGTTGCTCGAGTCCACGAGCAGGGTTTCCTCGAATAAAAAAACTAACTGTAATCCACTAGAGTAAGGAGAGAATTTCTCAAGTTTCTATGATATTATTCTTGATGATAAAACAAGTAGATTGAGTGTCCTTATGTAGGCTTAAATAACTTTAAGAGGAGAGAAGGAAGCCCTAAATTATACCTAAACCTTAAAATGAATTATATGTCATGACTTAGACTAAATTAGGGCAAAATTTATATATTTATTTTCGAAATAAATCCTAAAGCTCAAAAAATGCAAAAAAAATGAGTCTGAACCGACTTTGTTCGTGCAGCCTCGGTCGGTCAATCCATCAAATCAGGCTGACCCGTTGGAAATCCGAGGCCCTACTACATCATATGCTTGTATTATTTATTAAAGAGATGTTCATTTGTAAAATTGTAAAAATTAATTTCAAATCTCTTATCTTAAATTGTTATTTCTAATATATCGTCTTGAATTATTGTATTCCATGCCGTTGCACACAGTCTAGAGTTATGATGTTGGTTGAGGGTTATACATTTATATCACTCCCATAGTCCCTTATAGATGTCAACAAGCAATAGCCCAAGTGGCCATAGGTTCGAATTATCCTGGACCGGCTACGCCCCTTAATTGTAAAGGGGGATGAAATCGAGACGTCTTGTTGTGGCTAATTGAGAGCCGTATCGTGAGGAAAGGTTAGGATGACCGTTAGCATGAGAGGCCACGTGGTGGAGGCCGGGAAGTAGGATGTAGAATCACTTATTCAGGAATATTTTCCCTATAGGTAGAGTATCCATTTTATGGGCCAAGAGCTGGATCACACAACAATATATTTTTCTTCTAAGATCGGATTAAAATGTTGACATATGATATGTGAACCATTGTGGCTTTGATAACATGTTAAAGTCCCTTTTTTCTGAAAAGAAGATAAAACACCCACTCTTCAATTCCTTTTTTTTTTCTGAAAAAAGATTTAAAAATCAGTACATATTCTCAACAATGTTTGATCTTTCAAAACATCCAAAGTGCACAAGCATGAAGTATGATTTGTTACAAATTTTAATGTTGGAAAACCAAATCAATGAAGTAACTGACTTGTGAAATGCTACATCATATAATCCATCCTATAAATTTAAAATTTATATCATAATAATAGAATCATTCCTACAGCAAGAATACAAATTACAAAATGTGTCACATAATACATCAAAACCCAAATTACAAAGGATTGACATAAGTCACATAATAAAAATGATCTAATTAAACATCTAAAAAAAAGGCAAATGTTAAAGGCCACCCCCAAATTACTAAGGGCAACCCTCCTACTAAGGGCAACCATGATTTTTTTTTTTATTTACTAAAAGCAACCAAAGTTGCACAAGTTTACTAAGGGCCACCAAGAAAAAAATTGTGAAGCCCTGCAGTCCGCCATCCTCGACGAGGTCTTCCGCACCTACTCTGACTTCGTCCTTCCCGGCACCGTCGGGCTCTCCCTCCCGGGCCTTCTCCCCACCTACGACGACGGCGCCGGCGACGTCGACGCCCTCTCATTCTCCTCCGCGGGGGACCTGGACGCCGACACTCCCTCCTCCTCCGCCGCAGATGCTCCCTCCGATTCCGCCTCCGCTGCCGTCGCTGGCGTCGCGTTCGACTCCACGTGGGCGCTCCTCGACGACCTCGACATCCTCCTCGATCGCGGGGTACCTGGTGGCCAAGATGATGTTGGAAGACCCCTCCCACCTGGGGATGATCTCCCTCGAAGAGGACAAGGCGATGAAGCCCATGTTAAAGAGATCGGTTTCATGGAATTGTTAGGTCAAGATAATAGTCCCAAATCATTCTATCACAACCTTTTCCTTCCCAGATTTAGAATGTTTTTTGTTCAGCTGACCTTTTTTTGTATGTACAAGACACTATATATTTATATAAATCAGCAAGTGGCAGTTCCAGATTAAAGTGTAAGCTCTGCTCACAGAACTCTTTGCCTGGGTTTTTCAATTACGAAGTTTTGAGGAGCCAATCTTGAATGGTTGTGTGGAAAATAATTAATTGCTGCTTCTCTTGTGGATTAACTTATTCTTCAGTTAATCTTTACTACAGTACTGCAATACTAATTGGAGATGCACTCTGGACTGCAGGCTCTGGACTGCAGGCAAGTCCTGCAGTCCTGGCTTCACTTTGGACTGCAGGCAAGTCCTGCAGTCACTGTTGGTGGCCCTTAGTATTTTCAAAATGGTAAACTTGTAATTTTTTTAAAAATTTGAAGCTGGTGGCCCGTAGTAATTTGGGGGTGCCTTTAACATTTGCCAAAAAAAATGATCTACATTTGGATGAATGATTTGTTAATTTTCCTCATCTATTTTCATTTTTTATTTGTAATTTTGGTACTAGATGTCTAGATCTACATAGGGGTGTTAATCTCCATTTTTTGGTTGCAATTTAACCCATTTTTTGGAACAAATTTGTATAATTTTTTCAGATACAAATTACAAAATGTCCAGACTTTCTACATCTCCCCAGCAGGAAGAACATGCAAAGAAAGAGGACGAG
The DNA here is from genome assembly GCA_029216955.1 of Iris pallida. Taxonomy (NCBI): domain Eukaryota; kingdom Viridiplantae; phylum Streptophyta; class Magnoliopsida; order Asparagales; family Iridaceae; genus Iris; species Iris pallida. The sequence goes on from JANAVB010042014.1 coordinate 7,522,968, forward strand.
GTTCTAAGCTTACAAATTACAAAATCCAACAAAATGCCTTCCAGTCCGCGAGATCTGACCCATCTAGAGTCCTAGACCAAAAACTTCATAAATCTAACAAATTTGTAACATCCTACTGGTACAAAGAAAGCTTAGACCAAAAACTTCATAAATCTAACAAAGAAAGCTTAGATCATACCTTCGGGAAAGGAGGAGAGAAAAGGGAAAGGCAAGTCCTGAAGTCCACGAGAGGGAGAGGACTCGAGTCGAGTGGAGTCGGTGTCCGGGTGTCGGCGACTCGGCGTGTCGCGGCCTCGCGGGCAGCCGGCAGCCGCTGCAAAGTGAGAAGAAGCGAACTGAGAAGAGAAATGTTTAGGTGGGAATGAGATTTTATTTTTTAGGTCGGCTCTTCCCTCTTTCTAGTTTCTTCGGTCTTCTAGTGACTGGTGAGTACTGCTGCTAGGTTTTATTTTTTAAGTCTAGAAATTTAAGTACAATTACCATTTTACCCCTTCAAACGGGTCGGGGCAGGGTCCCGTTCGCTTGCAAATGATGACCCGTCCCGAACCGTTAATATAACAGGATCCGTCCCGCCCCGTCCCGTTTATATTTAAAAATTTCAGAACCGGCCCGTTTGGCAATTATACGGTTCGGGTCGGGTTGAAACCGCGGGTCCTCGAACCGTATGCCCATCCCTAGTTAGTGTAATTATTTTCGGAATAGATATAGTCCCTGTAATATTCATGAAACATAGGGGTGTCAGTATTATTAACCCAATATAAAAATTTGAGAACCGGTCCATTTGACCAATATACGATTTGGACCGGGTCGAAACCGTACATCCTAGACCCGTATGTCGACCCTACTTTTACCTGGTTAATTATTTAGGATAATTAAGTGAACAAAAGATAATTTATTTTGGAGCAAAGTTATCTTGTATTTGATTTGGTTCGAAGAATATTTGCATCATTTTTAAATACTACAGAAAAAATGTCATGGATAGAATATTTGCATCATTCTTAGATACTACATTAAAAAAATGCCGTGGGTACTTAGATTAGTGCAAAAATTTAGAATATTTATTAATAAATTAATAAATGGACTATTAATTTTACATTGACGCCGCTAGATCTCCTTTTATTCATCCACACAAAACTATTTTGCAAGTGATTTTGTTCACCCACCAAAGTAGTTTTTATCTTTAGGGGACGTTTGGTACGCGGTATTTTTTTTTATTCCCGGAAAAATTAAAGATAGGAATCTATTACCACGTTTGTTTGGCTTATAAAAATTTATTCCGGAGAATTATAAATACCCGGATAAATAGTTTACCCACAAAACATAGGAATTCTATCCCTTGAGAATAGGTGGGTATTTTTTTTTTGCCCGGGTAAAAAAAAAGTTGTCTAAATTTTTTTCTTTTTTTTTTTGATCAATTTTAATTAGTTTTGAACATTTTTTTCTTTTTTTTTTGTCGTTTTTATCGTTTTTTTTGTCATTTTTTGTCGTTTTTACCAATTTTTTGTCGTTTTAAGCAATTTTTGTCGTTTTTACCCATTTTTTGTCTTTTTGTCACTTTTTGATTTTTTTTGTCGTTTTTTATCGCTTTTTTGTCATTTTTACCATTTTTTTGTCGTTTTTAAGCAATTTTTTGTCGTTTTTACCCATTTTTTGTCACTTTTTGATTATTTTTTATTGTTTTACCCAATTTTTGTCCTTTTTGTCGCTTTTTTGTCAATTTTTGTCATTTTAAGCGAATTTTTGTCGTTTTTGTAGCTTCTTTTGTTATTTTTACCGATTTTTAGTCTTTTTTGTCGTTTTTGTCGTTTTTTTGGTCATTTTTACTGATTTTATGGCATTTTTTTGTCATTTTTGTCGTTTTTTTTGTCGCTTTTACCGTTTTTTTCGTTTTTGTCGCTTCTTGGTTATTTTTTTTTTGTTTTAACCGATTTTTTGTTGTTTTTAACATTTTTTGTCGTTTTTAACCGATTTTTTTGTCATTTTTTGTCGTTTTAACCGATTTTTTTTTGTCATTTTTTGTCGTTTTTATCGATTATTTTTCGTTTTTTGTCAATTTTTTGGTTATTATTTGTCGTTTTAACCGATTTTTTGTTGTTTTTAACCTTTTTTTGTCGTTTTTAACCGATTTTTTGTCGTTTTAACCGATTTTTTGTTGTTTTTTGTTGTTTTTGTTATTTTTTCGTTATTATTTTTTTTTATTTTTTTTTCGGGAATATTTATATTGTCACCAAACATGGGAATGTAATTTTTCAGGAAATTTAATTTCTTGGAATTTGATTCCCGGAAATATATAATTCCCGGCTATATAGTATTCCGCATACCAAACGTCCCCTTAATAATTTGACATGTGTCAATTATTTAGTAGAGGGTAAACAAACACCATAATTTTGATGGGTAAATAAAAATGGACTCTTTGTGCTACTATTAGTTGATCAACATTTGGTCATAAGAAGATGGAACAATTATGACACAACTATTTGTTGGCTGCAGTGTATCCCAAATGTCTAGTCTACCCGCATGACACTGTTTTCAACTAGAGAGTTACGCATGACACTATTTTCAACTAGAGAGTTCACCCACTAAAATTAGGATGTTTGTTCATCACTCAATAAATGATTGACATGTGTCAAAATTTTTAGTAAAAATCACTTTGAATGTTTACAAAATTATTTTTAAAGTGGTTTATGTTAAATGAATTTGACACGTGATAATTCTTTATTAGAGTATGAACAAATATTCTAATTTTGGTGGGTGAAGAAAAATGGACTCATTTAATATTTTCAACTAGAGAGTTGGTTGCCTGTAAATATATATATTTTTTTCAGTTTTGTTGTTGTTAGTGTTTGCAGCCACTTTGACTACAACAAAAACTACTAGAGTTAAGGTTTTGTAGCAACTTTTGTTGTAGTAAATGCACTCTTTATTTACATCAAGCAATCAATTAAATTGGTGTAAACAAAATAGTCTCTAGAAAATGCGTTTTTTTTTTTTTTTTAAATCTCACGCACACACAATTGGGGGAGGTTTGAACCTTGTCGGCCCATCTAGGTATTCGCTCTACTACCATTAGGCTAGAGACCTTGGACCTACAAAATGGTTGGTTACCTATAAATATAGTTATATGCATTATTTACCGTGCCAATTATACATATTTTAGTGTCCGAGTTATTGTAAATAATAAAAATAGTGTGTGCAACAAATGCTGCAACTAATTCCTCCAAAGACCGTAATTTTTTTTTACTGCCGCTTGGATTATGATTTTTGGTATATATAAGTTTGTATGTTGCAGTAGTTCTAAAATTTTTGAGTTCTCGATATTTGCAGGTTAGCATGTTGCAATGGTTCTAATATTTTTGCAAAAAGCTTGAGGAACTCATGAGTTTTTAATTTTAAAAACTCGACTAGTGTCGTTGGATTACATGTATCTTATCTCTTGATTTTTATTTATTTATTTGAAGGATCAAAACAGAAAAAAAAAAATGGCCTAAATAAGAAAATAATATCATGTGTCATGAGAATATTGTAAATTGCTATTTTAGTTCCTGTAGTCGAACTAATATTTTTGACCCCTTCTACAAGGAAAGGCTGGCAATATTGAAATTCGACACAATAAGATGGTGGTGAATCTCACGAGCAATGCATGAACCTGATAATCAGTGTTTCTTTTACTTGAGTGTCATACACAATGAATTCAAAAATTCAGTAGCATTGAATGATAAAGGGGGAAGGAAAGATGGAGTTTCAAATTTCAATGCATGGTCATAATATTTCAATGAACAAGAATGCCAGTATAGTGACATTTAACAAGGCCCAATTTCCATAGGCTCAACCCAAACCCGAATCCACTAATATGAATTCAAAATTTTCTATTCTTATTGTAAATATGGATAATTCACCATAATTATTTGATCTACATAATCTATGTTTTTTTATTATCCATAACTTATGACATTTGGTTATACATAACCTATGTCTTTTGGCATTTCTCCTTTAATTGTTATGATGGTGTTAAATCTTCATTGTAAGCCTATACAAAAGGGCTCTTCTCAAGTTGATTGAAATACAAGTGAATGAAGAAACTATTTTTTCTATTTTTTTATCTCCATTTCTTTTCTTTGCAATACGTTATCAGCACGATATTATTACTGCAAAGCACATTATTACTTGCATGAAAAATGAAGATGATTTTCTCAATCATTTGAGTCTCTGTTACTTTTTTTTCGCACAATCTAAGGCGAGAAACGATATTAAACATAACACAATTATATTATTTAAAATTTTTACAGTCATGATATCTTAGATTCAACCATTCACTTTGAGCAGTCAGAAGGATTACCATCCTTTGGTGGTCAAATCTATCATTTAGAACCTGTGATTGCCTCCTTGTAGAAGAGGCAAATAACAACATTCTCATGAAAAACCACAACTCTAGACCAATTAGGTCAATGAAATTTTTTGGAACAAATGCCAACAATTTTGGAATTAGCAGAGATCGTGTTGGAGGACGTGGGAGAGAGAATGAAAAAAAAAATTATGAAAGATATGGTCATGGTTATCAACCTTACAAAGGTGGAAAAGCAGTGTTTCACAAAACAATAAATGGAACAAGTGGACAACACACTCTAAAGAAAATTCAAATCCTCAAAATAAACAAATAAGAATTGTTTCGATCCTATTTTTGAGGATCAAAACGAAAAAGTTACAAATGAACAGTTTGAGGAGATGCTTGAAAATCTGCCTTCCATTGAATGAGCACTCGGTCAATTTATGTTTATTTTAACTACTTATAAACTATTTAAATTTGAAGTCATGTTCTATTTTTGGTTTCCATCATGGAATATCTAGGCCATGAGAGTCGTTTTATTTTAAAAAATTTTTATTATAAATTTGGAGTTACATTTCTATAATATGATATTATCATTTGAAATGCTTAAGTTTTCTTATTATACTTATGCTAGCTAGAATATATAAGTTCATAATATTTTTATTTTGCTTCATGGAGTAGTAGTGCTTGTCGTAAATATGACAAAGATATACATTGATTTAAGCAATGTCGAGCTACTCAACAAGAGATTGAGAGATTCAAAGAATCCAAGAAAAATGACTTAGATATGTGTTTGGTAGATAGTGCTACAACACATATGATTTTGAAGAATCAAAGTTTTTGCCAAAGTTAGTATTTGACATGCATAAAGTGCCAACAATAGTTGGACCAGCCCATATAATTGAGGGCTTTGAAAGAGCACACATCATGTTACCTAATGGTACTTAAACCTATTTGCATAATGTGTTATATTCAAGTAGTTCCGGAAAGGAATTTGTTAAGTTTCAAGAATATACACAAAATGGGTACCATATTGAAACTCGAAATGATAACAACAAAAAGTCATTATGTAACACATCTAATGTTGGGAGCAAAAGGCTCACATTAGAAGAATTACCTTGTCTTTCGGTGGGTTCGTATTTCACCACCATTGGCATAATTGAATCTAATATGAATATGGCAAAATATAAAGCCAATGACCATGTCTTATATAACATTTGGCATGACCCTTTGGGTCATTGGGACAAACTATGTTCAATCGGATCATTGATAATCTTCGTGGATATTTATTGGAAAATTACTATATTGGCTTATCGAAGAATTACCTATGTGTTTCTTGTTTATAAGGGAATATTATAACTAGACCATCTTTTCTAAAGTTAAGAATGAGTCTCCTGCTTTCTTGTAAAGAAGATAAGGAGACATTTGTGGTCATATTCACCCTGCTAGTGCTGATCATTTTAGATATTTTATGGTACTCATAGATGCATCTACTAGGTGGTCATATGTTTGTATATTGTCTAAAAATCTCGTATTTTCTCGTCTTTTGGTCCAAATTATTAAACTTAGATCTCAGTTTTCTAATAACATGATTATATTAATTAGTCTTGATAATGCCGCATAATTTATCTCCCTAGTTTTTGATAATAATTATACATTATTAGTGACTGAATAGAGCATCATGTTCCCAGTGCACACACAAAATGGGTTAGCTGAGTCATTTATTAAACATCTTCAACTTATAACTAGACCTCTACTAGTGCAATCTAGTTTGAAAATTGAGGCTTGGGACATAAAATTTTACATGTTGCTTCTCTAGTTAAATTTAGGCCCATTGCCTACCATATCTTTTCACATATACAACTTGTTAGTGGTAAATAACCAAATATTTCATATTTGAGAAAGTTTGGATATACAATATATGTCCCAGTTCTATCTCCCAAAAGAACTAAGATGGATCCTCAATGATGTTTGAAAAATATACATTAGTTTTAAGTTTTTTTTTTCCATAATAAGGTATTTAAAATCAATGACTGGTGATGTCTTTACTACAAGATTTGATGATTGCCAATTTGATAAGAGAGTCTTTTCGCCGTTAGGGGGAGATAAGCAACAAATTGTTCATATATAACAAATTATTGCTAATTAACAAGCGTAAATTGACATGAAATGTGCCTACTCTATCTCATCAAGTTCCAAGAACTTCACAATGTGATTATGAGACAAAAGAATGATACATTTGCAAAAAATTGCTAACCAATTACCTTATGCATCTAATGATGTCGCAAAGGTAGCAAAGGTAACAAGATCACAGTTATGAATGTGCCAGCCATAATCATTGTTTCAATTGGACAAAATCCAAACAAGACGGCAAATGAATATACTACTACACGTCAAAATCGTGGTAGGCCTATAGGTTCCAAGGATAGTGCTTCTAGAAAGAGGAGAGCTAATAAAACATCTTGTCCTTATAAAAGCCTGGAGCTCCGAAAACAAATAATGAAGATGTGCATGTTTTCAAATTCACTGAAATGCCTATGGATACCTCTAGAGAGGCACATGTACCTGAAAATGAAGAGATCTCGATATTCCATGCATGTTCAGGTGAATTGTGGAATAAAAAATTACTTGCCATCGATGACATATTTAGCTATGCAGTAGCTACTGAAATATCAAAGGACAATGATGATTGTGAAAATGAACCACGTAGTATAAATGAATATCGACAAAGAAAAGATTGGCCAATCTGGAAAGATGCTATTCAAGCAGAATTAAAATCTTTAGAAAAATGTGGTATGTTTGGACCTATAGTGGAAACACCAAAGGGCATAAACCATATTGGTTTTAAATGGGTGTTTCGTGAGAAAACAAAATGAAAGGAATGAAGTTGAAAGATACAAAGCCCGACTTGTAGCACAAGGTTTCTCTTAAAGACCTGGAATTGACTATGTTGAGACATACTCTCCTATTATGGATGTCATTACCTTTAGATATCTAATTAGTCTCGCAGTTTCTAAAAATCATGATATAAGATTTATGGATATTGTAACTGCATATTTGTACGGAAACTTAGATACTGACATCTATATAAAAACTCCAGAAGGATTTACGATGCCATAAACTAAGTCAAATGGCATGTGTTCAATTAAACCTAGACAAACATTGTGCGGATTGAAAACAATATGGAAGAATGTGGTATAATTGTCTTATTATATATTTGACTAAGGAATGATACAAAAAAATAGTCAAATTTATCTATGTGTCTTCATTAAGAAATTTGAAAATAGATTCTCTATAGTAGCAGTATATGTGGATGATATAAACCTGATCAAGTCTCCTACAAAATTGAAAAAAACTGCAAATTATTTGAAGAATGAGTTTGAAATGAAGGCTTGGGAAAAGACAAAGCTTGGTCTCGATTTGCAAATAGAACAAAGTTCCAGTAGAATATTAGTGCATCATTCCCGATACATTGAAAGAATTTTGAACCGATTCAGAATGGATAAAGTACATCCACTAAGTACACATATGGTTGTACGCGGGTTGGATTTGGATAAATATCCATTACGACCAAAGAGAGAAGATGAAAACGTTCTTGGTACAGAAATGTCATATTTAAGTGCTATTGGAGCACTATGATATCTAGCCAATGCACAAGACTAGATATTGTATTTTATGTTAATTTATTATCTAGATATACTTTTGCACCTACATTTAGACATCGGTATGGAGTTAAACACATATTGAGAGATTTTCGTGGAACAACTAACATTAGATTATTTTATTCATATGATTCCACTAACGATTCTTGTCTTGTTGGTTGTGCAGACTCAAATATCTTTTTAACCCTCATAAGGGTTGCTTCCAAACAGGTTATGTGCTTATTAATAACCATACAACTATATCTTGGCGATCAACAAAGCAAGGTTCAGTAGCAACTTTCTCTAATCATGCAGAATTAATTGTATTACAAGAAGCAACAAGAGAAAATGTGTGCTTGCGATCAATCATTCATCATATATGAGTAAATTGTCAACTACTCACAGTTATAGACGAGCCTTCCACCAAAATTATTTTATGCACATGAGCTCAAAGGACGAAAGTGATCGAAGTCAAGCAAATCCATTATATCGAGGGGGAGTATGACTCATGAAGAATATTTTTGAGTTTTGCGCGTTGTACTCTTTTTCCTTGACTAAGATTTTTTTAGTAAGATTTTAACGAGGCAACAAATACGCATACACCGCCAACTAATTAATTGTGAATATCCAAGGAGGAGTGTTGTAAATATGGATAATTCACCATAATTATTTGGTTTACATAACCTATGTCTTTTGGTTATCTATAACCTATGACATTTGGTTATCCATAACCTATGTCTTTTGGCATTTATCCTTTAATTGTCATGATGGTGTTAAACCTTCATTGTAAGCCTGTATAAAAGGGCTCTTCTCAAGTTGATTGAAATACATGTGAATGAAGAAACAATTTTCTTCATTTTTCTATCTCAATTTTTTTGCTTTACAATAACTCTTCCTTTTCTCTTTTGGGGTCCAAGTTCAACCCAAACCCGAATCCACTAATATGAAAGTCGGGCTTAATCTCATTGAGTTAACAATCAGTGGCAGATTCCATATCTGCTCCCGACTCTTTAAACCCTAACTTGATGAATAAATAAGTATTTCATGATTATCCATCGAAGGCTATATGTAGTATCTTTTACATTTGTTAAGGTACACAATTTCTCTATCCTAAAATTTTGCCCTTTTTTCCTTCATTCTTAATCAAACTTGAACGTTGGAGTGGCACGAGGAGATAACATCACTCCTCTCACAAGTATTCATATACGCATATGAAGTGGAAGATCTGACCTAACTTATCCCTTTGTTACTCTATTATACTAATATTGATAATATATATGGGAGAAATTTAAACATATATAGCGTTGGCTCTTGGCATTGCTCTATTATGTTGATATTGCATTGGATCTTAGCATTACTTTATAAATATTGTCCAGGTACTACACTTAATCTTCTTGCTCAATTGTAAAAATATTAATACTATACCTGGGAGAAATTTGAACATATGTAATTCTTTTTGCCTCTTGCTCTATTATACTGATAGTGATATTATAGCATCCGCTACCCTAAAGAATCAAATTGAAAATTGAATTTTTTTAAATTTTAATTTGAAATCGGAACCATAATTTAAAATGTTAGTGAATTATAAAATGGGAAAAGTGGTAATTTTCGTGGTTCAGGGACACTAGGACAACGTTCCTAAGCATGTAACTGAATAGCAATAAACCAAGACTCGAGCCTAACTTTAGACTCATAGAATAATTATACATCTATTAGAATAATTTCCAATAGGAAAAGGGATAAAATCAGTAAACCGCATAAATTATTACAGGAAACTATGACACAAGCTTGACCCCAAACTTTAGAAAATGGTTCATTTAGACCTAGACTAGGCCATATAATTTTCCCATAACTTCTGAAATTAATTTGTTAATTTTTAGGGTAAGAAAATGATTTATAAAATTATAGTAAATAAACTACATGAGTTTTAGACATTTGCTAGGGAAATTCCTATATTATTTTTAGCTAAATTTTGGTTTATATACTCCTAATAACCTAAGTTAACTACTGGCAAAATTTGGTGAATTTTTGAATTAAAATAATTCTACTGTGATTTATCTAAGTTAATTACTAACAAAATTTGGTGAATTTTTGAATTAAAATTTGGTTGATATCAAAGAGTACGACATCATACTTAGAATGCATTGGTGCGGTACATGCTTTTCGACGATCAATTGCGTGGAAATGAGAGTTTTGTTTCGCCTACCCGGAGAGAAAATTCCTCTACCAGTGCAGCTTGTCGTCAAAGTCATCAATGGTGATTTCAGCCACAATGACAGAGTCAATATTACATGCTGGTTGTGAAGGGTACTTAGTTTCTGTTCGAGACACATGAAAGGATGGTGTAGATGCAGTTCATTCTGAAGTCGTGGCAATTTTTTTTGATGTGTTTCAAGATGAGATACCCGAAATGACACTGGAATGAGAGATTTAGTTCACCATTAATACGTTTCCAGATACTCGCTCGAATGGCACCCATAGAACTAAAGAGCTAAAGGAGCAGTTGTAAGAATTATTGGACCGAGGATATATTTGCCTCGGTGTTTCTCCATGGGGTGCTCTAATACTACTTGTTAAGAAGAATGACAGATCGATGTGACTGTGCATCGACTATCGAGAGATGAATAAAGTAACAATTCAGAATAATACCAATTGTCGAGAATATATGATCTCTTTGATCAACTACATGGTGCAACTGTGTTTTTAGAAATAGACCATCGCTCAGGCTATCATCACTGAAGATCAAGCCGGAAGACGTGCCAAAGTCGACATTACGTACAAGATATGTACACTGTGAATTCATGGTTAGGCCATTTGGTTTGACCAATGCCCAACAGCTTTCATAGATATGATGAACAAAAATTGTCACGACCGCACCCGATTTAGGGGCACGAGTACATGACAGCGTCCAGCCTACACCGCAACATCGGCGGTAGAACGTCGTCTGGGTCTACTAAACTAGCTAACAATATAAATATCATAACCTGTCGAGATAGTCATCTCCAAATGGAGGACAAGTAATGACAATATATCCATACTCAATCACAATACTAAAAGAAAGATAAATGGTACGAAAAGATAACGACAACAAGATATGAAATATTCAGAAAATCTAACATAAGAATAATACAAGTCCATAAGAGTCTAAGAGTTATCTAACACAGAAGAAGTCTCAAATAATAAACAAACCAAGAATCTAACTGGAGACAAATCCAGCACAATCTATCCTAACAGAGTCGCTAAGTAAGCCTCCTCAGCTGGAGCTAAAAATCCTCCTGAGACAGAGTCTCCCGACGTACGCCTTCTACATCCCATGGTCGTCATAGACATGGCACCCATCATCTGAAAAATGTTATCCAGTCAGGATTGGAGCGAGCAAACCACTAATAGTAGTTCCGGTTAATTGACAAAGACTATAAAACTATAAGTAGAGAGTACGATAAATGAAGAAGAAGTAGAACTATCAATATGTAATCGTAATCTGACAATAGTACTAAGAAGAATAAATGGTGTGAAGAGTATAATGTACAAAAATAGAAATAAATAGACAACATGTAAGTATAGTCCAAGAAGTATGACGGGAACAACAGATACTATATATACTATGTGTTTGAAATACTAGTCTCGAGTTGTGATCGGCTTGGAAACTTGTACAATAGCTAAGTGGCCTGGTTAATCATGCGTGAGGTGTACGATTAACACTTACAATGTCTACAATTACAATAAGGATTTGATCACATCTTTTACTATAATTTCTCCCGTCCTAACTAGTACAGTGGATCCAACCATAATACGTTACGATACACGAGCAATATTTTATGATACCATCATGTACAATATCTAATGAACATATCGTGTACGATGTCAATATGATAACCATGGTAATATCTCATGACGGAATCCAGAAATACCAATCTGTGTGACCAACGTGTCGAGAATCAAATATAGCATCACTAAATATGAGAAGCATAGTAGAAATTAAATAATGGAAACTATCAGAGAATGTACTCGCCTGAGATCTGGTGTGGAATGTCCACAGTGTCCGATACGGTACCTCGAAGACCTAAATATGGAATATAAATGTCAATTGTGTGTTTTGAAATCATAAACATACTATACTAGGTCAATTCTAGGTCTCCAAGTCATTTCTTGGTTGAACTAGGTCAACCGGGTCAATACCTTGCTAAACTAGATCAAACTGGGTCACACCTAGGTTTTTAGGACCACACCTTGCCTTACCAAGGTATACTAGTCTATACTAGGTCAATACCTAGGTATTTACCTATCTAGCTCACCTATAGGCTTAATTAGCAATATCCTAACTTACTTACCCAAGCATTACCCTTGAGCCTGGTTTTACCTACTCCCTTGGTCACACCAGCAATTGATACCTATACATAGATACACCCCTTTGTCTTTACCTTACCTACCAAACCAAATACCATATCATGATTTACTATATTATTCCTACCCATCTCGCTTATCACATTATGCCACGGTACCATACCCTATCATTTACCAATATCTTCCACGTATATATGCATATACCAACCATATACCCATGTTTCATATCCTCCTTCATATAGATATATAGATATATTGACATATTATGTTCCTAGAGGTTACCTTAATTACCTATACATGTATAAATATTGGCTACATAGGTTTTAGCCATACCTAGCCCTTATGACACTCTTAGTAATGTACTTATATAGGCGCACTTGCTCATTAGAATTGTACATCTCTCACACACACTCAGGTAAAAATAGCCCTGCTAGTGCTCACTGTTGCTGTTAGTCTAAACAGCACAACAGGATGCTTCCAAGAAGCTACTGCCTGCTAAAGATATTGTTGCTACTAAACAGGGCAGTTTCCCCCTCCCCTAAGGATTTCCCTGTCCCAACCCAGGTATAGCAGGTGGACCATACCCCCTGTAGTTGGTGCACCAGCATTGGACAATGTATCCTGTGACTGGCTAAGAAATGCTCAAGTCCAGAGAAATTATATTACCAACAACAAGTAATTCCATGCCATAGTCATCTTCCACAAGACCTAATAGATCCAACTGATGGCAAATTTTGTTTTTGACATCTCTTATTAACAGGCCAATCTCAGTACTTGAATAAGGATTTCCCTTTTTGTCATAGAACCCCTAATAAATTCTTCCTGTGTGTGCAACTTGTTAAGGATTTAAAAGATACACAGGTTTTGGCTTGCTCCTAGCTGCTGCCACGACATGCTGGACTGCTACTATTACCTTGCAAGCAGCTACTGCTGGTGTTCTCCCTGCACAGGCCCAATTTCAGGGCCGTGCTCCCCCTATTTTTCAAACACAAACATACACACACATTCAGGTATAAGGATACATATACACTGACTGATCCCCTATCTACCCAACTGAACCCTGCTACATAGGCAAACATGCATATTGAAGTGCCCCCCGTAGCAGTTCCAAATTCCTGTATATACTTGGATCCTTGCTGCTATTGCTGTGCAGCAAAATGCTGCTATCTAGCATGCCTAAACTGCTATGATCAAGCCACTACTGCTATTAGCTACATTCTAACAGATCTCCTAAACTCTTATGCACCTTTCTTGGGTGTTCATGCACTAATTATATTTCGACCAAGGGTAGTTCCAACTTCCAAAAGTCATTAGATGGTTTTGATACAGACTATGGGGTGAGATGAGGTTCGACTTGTGTTTATGTGGCTAAGACTATTTAAAAGCTTCTTTATTTGCTTAAAGTGGTGCTTATTGTTGCAAGAGCAGAATCATGTTCTAATATGAAGCTTGGGGTATGGACACATATGTAATAAATAAGCAAACTCCAAACTTGCAGGTTTGGTTGTCTTCAACAGTGAGGTATGCTTTGCTATGCATAATTACCTTTTCCTGTTCCGTATTTCATTGGTACACTTTTCTTTATTGCATTGATGGCCAGAATTTGTAATCCCTTGTCCAACTTTTAAGGGTATGCCTTATAAACCTTTACTGCCAGTTGTTTCCTATTAAATGGAGCTATTGTGTTGTAGCCTCATCATATATGTTTTTATGGCATGGACATTTGATATAATATACTCATTATCCATGATTGGGAAACTTTGTAAACATGCAAGGTAATAATATATTTTGTTACATAGTGGTGTGAGGTCCACTACACTTTCACCCTCCATCAAACTTCCTTCAACAGTGCACTCACCCATATATATATACAATCTATATATGTGAGACACCATCACACTCCTATATGTATATATAATATCTATAGAGGCACACACACACACACACACACACACACACACACACACACACACACATATATATATATATATATATATATATAGGCCATACACACATGTATTTTCAAATATAATCGTACATTTCATGAGAAATCATGACACAACACCCCATATCCTATTTAGGACACGTACCCCGAATCTCAACTCAAATAGGACACACAAATTTTTTTGGGACACGTGTCGAACACTTGGTGCATTAGTTTACGATATGCCTAAGATACTCTATCAAACCTTGTCCGAATTCTACCAAATTTTATAGGCAAGCCTAGAATAGGTAGACACACCTAATTAGTGAGCCATAGGGTAGTGTCAAGTGCCATGTGAAATAGAGCATGGGCACAACATGTATAGGAGGTCCAAAAACCCCCCAAATTGATTCCATATCCTACCGTATTCAATTGTGGACACGTAGCTAGCCTCACAACACTTTAACAAACCTAATTAGATCCACTAAACCTAATGACAAATACTTGGTATACCATTTTCGGATTTTTCCAAGAATGGTACAAAAACTCATTGTAAAAGTCTCCAAATGGGTCCAATGAAGCCCAAGCTTCTCCCTATGGGTAGCCATAATGCATTGTGGTTCCTAAGTGACTAATGATACTAATTAGAATCAATTACAAGGGTTAAATTTAGATTTTATCTATTGGGAGATGGATTCCCAATGAAATGGCACTAGTGGACATAAGTGGACACAACCCTCAAGGGTGGACACCTCTTTCAAGCTCCACTCATTGCTCCTAGTCTTCAAACTCCTTCTAGTGTAGAGAATAAGAGGAATAGGTGAGAGAATGGATAAGATTTGAGAGAAAATAGTGGAGGAATGGCTCTACTTGGAAGAGAACACAAAATAAGAAAATGAGAATATGGAATGAATGAAGAGTGGAGGCTCTCTCTCTCTCTTTCTCTCCTTACATGGCTGCTATATAGGGTTAACTTTAGCTAATCTAAAATGTCTTAATTACATGCCCTCCAATGTTGTCATGAAGGCTAATTACCATATGGAAAGGTTTGGACATATTTTGGTCAATAGTCTAATATCTAATTTAACTAATTAGTCATAACTAATAAGCCTAATGAGTATAATCTAATAAGTTGGTTCATGAGTCATGTCATGCTAATCATTGGGCTCTAGTTTAGTGTCTGGACTAACGGTTCACTAACACAAGTCTATAACTAGGCTAGCTATTAACCATATTGACTAACACAATATAAATAAATAATTACACACACATGAAATAAGTAATTAGTCACATACATATAGTATGAAATATAATTTTTAAATTGGTACAAGATAGAAAAAGACAAAAATACACCTATCCTAGAAATGTGGTAGTTATAAAAATTTTCGAACGTTCTTGGATACGTTTTTAGTTATATTCATTGAGGATATTTTGATTTACTCAAGAAGTAAGAAAGACCATACAAAACACTTAGGAATTATGTTGCAGACTCTTTGAGAAAATCAACTTTATGCTAAGTTAAGCAAGTATGAGTTTGAATGAGTAGCATGACCTTCCTCGGGCATGTTATCTCAGCAGAAAGAGTCACGCTCCGGTCCCGTAGGACCGATCGTCCTCGCTAAGGCGTGATGCTGCACGAGCCTAGATTGCACTCGTGCAAGACAGTTTCATAACGGCCGATTACAATAGCTTGCGACGGGGTCGTCGCACAGAAGTCTCAAGCAGAAATATTGAATATACAAGACAACACAAGCATTAAAACAAAATCAGAGTCTTTATTGATAATGAACATAAGATTACAAAGGCGCATGACCAAGATTACAAGTTGTTCAAGCTCACTTTTCTCTAATTTTTATAAGTCATTCAGCTCTCTCTCATCTCTCAATACACTTTGAAGAGCCGGTGGATGCTTCAAATAGGCGATGTCCATACATTATGTCCCATATAAGTTCTGATTCCAAGCGATCGCACATCTCGAGGTGCCAAGGAACTCCGTGCCTTGACGCATCCAAACGAGCTCCGCGCCAATAAGCTTCTACCTGTGCCTGCACATGGAAACTGGTGGGTGTTAGTACTCAACTATATTGGTGGAGTGAGCTCTTCGCCCACCCATACAAACCAATACGTTCATTTACTTTGTGTAGCATAATTCCTTTATGATTGTCTTTTTATTCTTGCCTTGGATCGATTTTAGGGCATAGACGCCTGGCCTATTTGTTACTTTAGACCATTATCGTGCTATCACATCGATAACTTCCTTATCCTTGTCTCTAGACCGTTCTCGTGCTTGCAACATCAATGTACCGACTCGTGCTTGTCCTATGGCCCATATTTTGGGATGCAATAACATGATTTGTGTCATCGACTTGGTTCGTGCTTCAACGTCCAGGCCGTACCTCACAACTTAGCATGACTTAACCAAACTTACCTTACGACCCTTCTTAACTTAACTCGAAACGACCCAAGTCTGACTTATGAAACTGTATGCCAACGACTTAATACTCTATGCCACATTTTGTGCCGAAGCATGCATCTTTTCTATAGCCAAATCTTAGGCTTCTTAAGGCTTGTACTGCAACCGTGCATACCATCTTTATCCCATTCGTGTCGTGCTTGCACTTTCTTTTATTCGATCGACACCGTGCATGCGGATTGCTGCTCAGCATGCCAACTTATCTATATAAAAAGTCACTGGCAATTCAAGCCATCTTGGACATGTAGGTGGTGCAGATAAGACCCTTACAACTAAGGGTTGCTGGCACTGCTCAAGTCCTTGAATCACCGGCGGTGTGTTCTTGCCTAACTACTTGCTTCCCTCCTAGACCGATACGGTCCTGTGGCCCCAGGTTTCTGAATCGAGGGTGCGAAACCTTGTCGACAATTTGTCCACGACCACGCACCTACGAGAACTTCTAGACTCAACGTAAATGCATGGCCTAACCGTCACAACTTAGTTTCCTTTGCTTTACTTCTTTTACTTTATATACTTCTTTTGCAGAGCCCAAACCAGGGTTGCCTCGATGACTGACCTACAGTCCCGACATCTTTTCTCGGCAACTGGCCTACAGTCCTGACATATTTCTTCTCGGCAACTGACCTACAGTCCCGACATATTTTTAGTATTTTCATACTCTTATTGACTCAACTCATGAATGGCTAATTGATATCCTTCAAGCATAACTTGAACAAAACGTGTTCTTCATGTGCCATAGACCGTAGGTAACTTTTTCTTGAACCGACCGTGGCTCGTGCCTTAGACTGACTTGTGTTATATGCGACGCTATCGCCCAAGTCATACTTTATATGACGAGCCTTGAGATCGTGAGACTAAGTGACTTGACAACCGCAGATAACATGGAATAGTGCTTGCTATGACTTTGATAGCCCATCATAACTTTGCCTAACTTAATCGTGCAACAACTTGACGAACAAAGGCTATGCCGAGCCTCGTATCGCGGGGACGTGCCGTGAACGCGTTCGACTTGAACAACTAAGTTCTTTGGGTGCCTAGACTTATGCCACAAGCCGTGCGATACAACTTAACTCGTGGGGCGAGCAAATGCTTTGCCAAGCCTTGGATGCTGGGACCGTGCATGCTTTATCAAGCATTTACGCGAGCGACGCCTATGACTTAGGCTAATTCATAGCTTTGAGACGAAGACCAACTTTCCTTCTCCCAAGCCACGGGACGAAGGACCGAGTGTCATTTTGAAAGCGCGATGTGCAACACTTCTAAGCCGACCGTGGGATATTCTAGCTCAATCTGACCCGTCGGGATTATTCCCTTAGCTATGTGGATTTATCTCTTTTATTATCAAGCCTACCTGTGTATTTGAAAACTTTTGTTTTATTAGTGTGAAGGCCAAGCTGAGGCAATTTCACCGAAGCCACCCACCTGAGCGAGGAGTCGTCTCGACCGAGCGGATCTTCGAGCAGCCGTTGCATGGCTAAGTCCGAAGGTCATTGGCGTTTCGATTCTTTCGATTGAGCTGAGAAGGATGGGGCATTACAGAAAGCGTTGCGTAGACCCAAAGAAAATTGAAGTGATAGTTGATTGAAGATAACCTACATCAGCTAGCAAAATTTGTAGCTTCCTTGGCTTAGTAGGCTACTATCGAAGATTTATTAAGGATCTCTCAAAATTGGCATCATATCTGACTCGTGTAGCCCAAAAGGGAGTATTATTCAAATGGACTGATGATTGTGAAACTAGCTTCCAAGAGCTAAAGCAGAGGCTCATTTTAGCTCCAATTCTTGCACTTCCAAATATAAATGAGTTTTTCAGATTTACAGTTGTAATGCCCTGCTCCGTACGGTACATTATACTGAGATGTTGACTTGAAGAGTTGCGTTGACCCAATTAAGTATCGATGCAAATCGATACAAGAGATTCGTTGACCCGAGAAATGTATCGAGTCGGATCGATGCATAGAGTTACATTGGCCCAAACGAGAGAAATGCTTTGAGTCGGTTTGAAGATTCTAAGAAATCAAATCGATACAAAGGCACAAGTTCGATTCGATCGAATAATGATTTTTGTTGGTTTCATGTACAGGATATACGTTTACACTAAAATATGAGAGGTCAACTTTTTGTCTTATTTGTAATGGTGTCCACAACACCAAATTATTGTCTCGCAACAGACTGAGGCATAGGCACGGTAAGCCAAATCGGTCGGATAATTCAACGAAGCATGAAGTGCTCGAATGGATAATTCAGAAGAGTTAGCCGTACAACAAAGTTATGAAATCGAGCCGCATCGGCTTGGCGAAATGACAAAGCGTATCGACTTAAGGTGGGAGGACTTTGACTCTTCTTTCCTACTCCTTCATTCCTATGTAAAATTCGTCATTGTATGCTAAGTTAACCTATCGAGACCACGGGCGTGGCTCGATCGAGAGACGAACATAGTGCGTGTCAAACACTAGATAGAACAATTGAAATGAAATGTTCATCAAATGTATGAGTCGCTATTGAACATTTAGTGTCACGATCCGCACCCGCTTTTCGGATGCGAGCTCGTGAGCAAGCCAGCTACGTATCGAGCGGACTCCAGCCTGACTCGAGTACGTATAAGCTGTCAGGGTCATGGGTATCATGTCTAATCTAAACTGTATCTCAATCCACAAGAATCAAATAAAACAAGAATGAGCAATTATGGGTCATGGTCTGCAGTCCATTAGCATATTGTCCGATTAGACTCTAAGGATGATATGAGTCTATAAAATAAGCAGAAAATATCATGGTACTGAATATAAAGCATGAGAGAATAATAAAGAAATATCACAAGCAAATACCTGTATCATGTATCGCAATCCTCTACCATCCCGCTCTGCTAACTAACTCCATACAATCGCTAAACCTGAAGAGATCATCGGGTCCTCAGAGGACATAGCAAGATACATATAAACATGCCTATCTAACAGTTTAATCATACAAAAATAGGGTATAAACAGGAACTAGACATGAGACTGACATGTGGCTACTAACAGGTAACTATGAACATGGATACGAGATCAACTATGCATAAATAAACTGCTGGAAGATCAATGGAATACCAACCCTCGCCCCGAATGTGGACTCGCAGGTCAGTTTCAAGACAAGTCACCCTCGTCCCGTGTGTGGACTCGCAGGTACAAACGGTCAACCCTCGCCCCGTGTGTGGACTCGCAGGTTGTGGGAAAGACAAAGGAATCTCAGTTCACTCACACATACTTGCAGACACGACTCAGTCAAGATACAGGTGAAGACACGGTATAACTCAGTCATGACACAGGTAAGGACAACTCTAGCATGATCTATGACGTAAACAAGCCTGGTATAACTACACTATCAAGTCATAAAATACTGATATACAAGCAAGACAATAATCTGGTAAACGCGGTATCATATAAATCTATAACAACTAAGATAACTAAAGATAACAGACTACAACAGGTGTACTATAAGCATAAAAATAAACTGTAGAGGGAGGCAATGTATACTTGCCTGGAGGTAGCACGAA
Organism: Iris pallida; assembly: GCA_029216955.1. Taxonomy (NCBI): domain Eukaryota; kingdom Viridiplantae; phylum Streptophyta; class Magnoliopsida; order Asparagales; family Iridaceae; genus Iris; species Iris pallida. The sequence goes on from JANAVB010042014.1 coordinate 7,543,205, forward strand.
GAACCAATAAGATACCGTCAACTGGTACGCCATAAAGTCCAAAATCCACAAATGTCTCCGAAAGCTGAAACAAACATTGCCAACATTCTCAGAATAGTCAAATTAGCTAGGATTGCCTATCCTTAAGTCCAATTCTGGATACAGGAGCAAAACGGTAATTTCGGGCAAAAATGATATCCGTCGTTGGACCCGCTTTGCACCGAAAAGCGTGCCAGAGTCAATGGTCTCTAAAGTCGTCAAACTATATGTCAACATGTCCGATTTTTTGATACGAACCCAACCGTATGTCCAAAGTTGGATTCCGGCGGACCGTGCACAAAATCGCCCGTTGAATCGGATCGTGGGGCCCGCAAAACGACGATCTGATCAACTGTCTCAAAATCGGATCAAACTTGGTATATAGGACCAGAAAAACGATGCGATCCTGTTGGCGTAAGTTTCGTCTCGATCTGACGAACGTGCACAAAGTAATTGAGAAGTTTGTACATAGGTCGATATGGTAAATTTTGACGGATACGCATCAAATTCGTCGCGCACACGCGACCAATTTGAATTCCGTCAAAGCCCACACGTCCACGAAGCCATTACACACCTTTCGCTGCTTTCATTTTGTGACCACGTCGCCCGGTTTGGCGGGATGCACGTTGTATCAGCGAGTTTTCTAAGTTTTGAAAACATGTTTTTGTCAAAGTTTGGGATCCGATTTCTCGGTGTGTAGTCGATGTAATCGAGTTCTGTAAATTGGGTTGCATAGCTCTATAGGTTGTATAGGACTGCCTTTAATTAGTTTCCTAGTTTTCTTGCTGGATTGACCAAGATCGGCCTTCCAAACCGAGCATTGGGACAATGTTTACTGTAAAATTCGAGACAAATTTTTGTCAAATTGGCATTGATTTTTAACTCGATTTCGTTTTGATTTAAACCGAAACTATCATATCGGAATAAAGGGGTATAGGTTAGGTTTCTACCTGTGCGATCGATTCGAAGATTGATAGAGCGTAGAGGTCGTTTCCTTCCCGCGAAGTCGACCTCGCAAAGGCTGCTGCTGCTCTATTTCTGCGGCTTGTGGCCGCCGTTCCTTCGTACTGGTAGCCGTCCGGCCGGCGTGCGACGACATATGGCCATGGGATGGCCGCCCAGATGGCTGGGAGTTTGCGCCAAGGATAGGGTTCGGCGTATCATGGAATTTTGTTAGGGTTTTGGTGGCGTGTCGAGCTGTTATGTATACGTTCTGTTACAAACAGAACGAGGGTGTGCGGGTTTGGTTGCAGCCCGAGAAGGCTGGGCCAGGCTTTGGGCTCGGGTCTTAGCTACTGCTTCTCAGTTCTTTTTTTTTAATTTTTTTTTATTCCTTTTCTATTATAACTAATATGCAATATGTTTAAGTATAAATACATACACACTTTATACATTTAGAATTTATATATCTAATACTATATATATCCATACGTATATACGCATATTTATATATGTACATATACACATATACGAATATTTATATTTATTATTATTGGTTTTATGTGTGTGAATATATATATATATATATATATATATATATATATATATATATATATATATATATATATATATATATATATATATATATATAAAAAATATATATATATATATATATATATATATATATATATATATATATATATATATATATATATATATGTAGATATATATATATAAAAAAATAAAATAAAATATATATATATATATATATATATATATATATATATATATATATATATATATATATATATATATATATATATATATATATATATATATATATATATATATATATTCACACACATATAACCAATAATAATAAAATATTATTATTTCATAATAGCCTCAATAATAGTGATAATAAAATAATAAAATAATAATAACAATAATAATAATAATGATAATCATAACGAAATTCGATAAACCAAATAAAGGCGTATATACCAATATGTACAGTCTAAAAATCCCAAAATATACGACGACCTGTTTTATACAAAAGTCACTGAATAACACTAATAATAATATTTATAATTTTTAAATTACGAATACTTAGGAAATATTCATTAAACCATTAAAACGAAATACAATACCCTCATACCAAATTCCATCAACACGAATGTCATTGGACGTGTTGCATGACTACATGGGCTTGGGCTCAGTTCGAGTCCAGTCCGGGCTAAAATGGTATAATCGGTTTTCCTACACTCAATAATATAATAAATAAATAAATAATCTTCGGTAACGGTTAAGTCGTAACTTAACCTGATTTTTCTAGTTAGGACATCACTATGGCTCAGCCTTCCCCACCGGGGCTAATACACTAGCCAAAGCACGCCATGGCACTATTTGTAGTACCCCGTCCTGCTCAGTCAATCGGAGGAATCGAAACCTCGACGGCGTTCGGACTTAGCCATGCAACGGCGACTCGAAGACATCGCTCAGGTGGGGTAGTTTCGGTGAACTCGCCTCATCTTTGCCTTCACATAATAAATCGCATGTTTTCAATTTGCACATGTAGGCTTAATAATAAAAGAGACAAATCCACATAGCTAAAGGGAGTAATCCCGACGGGTCGATTTGAGTTAGAACATGAAAAACGTCCCACGGTCGGCATAGAGTTCGTGCACGGCGTGCTTTGAAAATGATACTCGGTCCTTCGTCCCGTGGCTTGGGAGAAGAAAAGTTGGTCTTCAACACAAAACTATGAAATTGCCTAAGTTATAGGCGTCGTCCGCGTAAATGCTCGATAAAGCATGCACGCTTCCACTGCACAAGGCTTGGCATAGCCTTTGCTCGTCCCTCAGGTTATGTTGTAGGCTTGAGTAAGTTAGGCAAAGTTATGTCGGTCGACCTAAGTCATTCCAAGTGTTGTCCCGCTCATTTTGCGGTTGTCAAGTTAAATAGTCCCACGATCCCAAGGCCCGTCATATGAAGTATGACTTGGGCGATAGCGTTGCGTAGAACACGAGTCGGTTTAAGGCACGAGCCACGGTTGGTTCAGTGGAAAGTTAGCCACGGTCTGTCGATACTTAAGAAACACGTTATGTTCAAGTTAAGTTGGAAGGCTATGCAGTAGCCGTTCCCTGAGTTCAAAGAATGTTAAGTCTAAGCGATGGTTAGTCGCCGAGAGAAAATATGTCGGGACTGTAGTTCAGTCGCCGAGGCAACCCTAATTTGGACTCTGCAAAGGAAGTGTGAAAAGTGGAAGAAGTAAAGCAAAGGAACTAAGTGATGATGATGAGACCATGCAATTACGTTAAGTCTAGAAGTTAGCGTAGGCGCGTGGTCATGGACAACTTGTCGACAAGGGTGATGGTTTCTTCGAGCGGCAACCCGGGGCCACGGGACCGACTCGGCCTAGGAAGAAACAGGTTATAGCCGAGCTGGGTATGAAGCAACCGGTAGGTCGGGGACTTGCATCGGGGATCGCCACTTGCATCGGGGATCGCCACCTGCGGTGACCATTCATATAGACGTGTCAGCACGGGCGACAATCCGCATGTGCCTTTGGATTGAGTTGAGTTGAATGTGTATGCAGTTAGAAGACACAATATCTGGGCCTAATATTTGGCTAAAGCAAAGGCGGTGTGCTTCGGCACGAGATATGGCGTCGAGTGTTAAGTCGTTGGCATAGAGTTGCATGAGTTAGGCTTGAGCTGCTGCGAATTAAGTCGAGAAGGGCCGTAGGGCAAGTTGTGTGAAGTTACGTTGAGTTGCTGGGCACGACCTCGAAACATGAGGCACGGCCGTGTTGTCACAACATAAGTATAGGCAAGACTAAGCGAGGAGGCGCTGCCTCAGAGATATTGAAGCACAAATCGAGTTCATGGCACGACTGAGTCGTTACATCCCAGAGTTTGGCACGAAAGCCAAGTATGAGTCGGTGTGTTGACATTGTAAGCAAATGAGAAGGTCTTGAGGCAAGGATAAGGATGTTATCGGTGCGATAGCACGGTCACACGAAAATGGAGTCTATCGTGTAGTTGCGTCCTTGATTATGGCCGTAAGGCAAACACGACTTGATAGGTTAACGTTATTGGCACGAGAAGGGTCTAAGGCAAAGTATGAGTTAACGTCATTGTGCAAGCACGGGATGGTCCTCAGACACAAGTATGCAAGGCGTCCGTCATAAAACTGATCCTAAGACAAGACTAGAAAGATAATTGATAAGAAGGGACTATGTTGTACAAAGTAAATCAAACGTGTTGGTTTTGTATGGGTGGACGAGGAGCTCACTCCACCAGTACAGTTGAGTACTGACACCCACATAGTTTTCATGTGCAGGTGCAGGTAGAAGCTCGTGGTGCGGAGCTCACTTGTATGTGTCGAGGCATGGAGTTCCTTGGCGATTAGAAGCGTGCGGCCAAGTGAAGTTAAGACGTATACGGGACATAATGTGTGGACATCGCCTTCCGAAGCTTCCGCTGGCTCAAGCATTGTATCGAAAGATGAGAGAGAGCAGAGTGACTTGTAAAATAAAAGAAAAGTGAGCACGAGAGACTTGTAATCATGGCTTGCGCCTATTGTAATCTGATTGTTCAATATAAATAAAGAGTTCTTTTGGATAACTTGTGTTTTGATTCAAATTTCTGCTGCTATTATTCAATGTCTCTGCATGGGACTTCTGTGCGACGATCCCGTCGCAGCCGCTGAAATCGGCCGTTATGGAACCCGCCTTGCACGAGCGCAATCTAGGCTCGTGCGGCATCACGCCTTAGCGAGGACGATCGCTCCTACGGGAGCGGGGCGTGACATAATGGTATCAGAGCACGGCTTTACGTCCTTGGACTATCGATTGAATTCTTTAACCCCGTTGTTTCCGCAAACTCTGAAGTGTTGCTTCCGCAATATTGATATCGTTGGTGCACTCTCTCTCAATTGTCCCACGGGATGTCCATACAATAATTCTATCTATTTTGCAAAACATAGGAGAACATTTTCTGAAAAGAAACAAAAAGATGGTTTACGTAAGCACGGTTGGCTAAGTCGGGCTGGGCATATACATCAAAGTTGCGTCGACCTTAGAAAAGTCGAGTGCGGGAATTGAATAGTGTCGAGCAAGAATGATTTGAACTCGATTGAGTAAAATGAGATGACTATCGATAGGGGTGCTATCGAGCGACGATAACGTCGGTGCGATATAGATGAGCGTGCATGAAAATTCGAGGAATGGTTCGAACGGAAAAATTTGAAGAAGTCGATTTTGATTCGAATGATGATTTTGAGGATTTGTTGAATGACTTCATTCTTGAGTGGTGTATGCGATAGTCTCAGGAATGTCGATCGATCGATTGAGGATATGGGGTGTCGATGAGTCTATCAGCAAGCATCGCGCGTATGCGAAGCCGTAGAGTGAGTATCATTGAATAAAGTTTAGCCTTGAAGTTTGACGTGTTGATTCGAACAGATTAGAAATGACGTGCACGGAACGTGCACGGAATTGAGGATTATGCAAGTATGAAACGCAAAAATGAGCGAGTAGATGAAATCGAATCTAGGAAAAGTTAAGGTATAGCGAACGGATGACTTGATAAAGGGAATCGATAGGTGAAATCGTATAAAGAAAGTTAGCACGATCGGAAGATAGCGTGCGTGAAAAAGTTGAATTTTGAAGTTACGTAATGACTCTGAGGATTGGAATGGATGTCGTTCGATGATTGAGTTAGCAAGAATGATGCGGATTGAGGAAATACGTTGGTCGATGACTTAAGATAGACGGATGAACAATACGTGAAATTGGTTTGAGGAAATTGATGTTGTGAATGATTCGAGAGATAATGATTAAACTTGAACTTGAATGTTGAGGAGATTATCCAGTCGGACAATGGCACCATTCGTACGATTCAAAATTGGTTGCAAAGGAAGATCATCGGGTTACACATATCGTCGATGGTATTGAGGCGTATCAAAGATCGATATGCGATAACTCGGGGGTACTCTGACTCGGCGAATGACGATCGTACAAGTGTTATTGTTCGGTTGGATGCAATACTTAGGACTTTGATTGAGATGAATGTTGGATGAAAATAGAAGTGTCTTGAGGGTTACGCGGATAACCACAGCATCGATATTCTTGTCTTGCGCGAGCGCAACTCCAGCCTCGCACATACGTTACGTCAGATTTGGGACGATTATTCCGCGTGAGCGCTGACATGGTGATTCATGTCGCGGGAATGATCGAACTCGGAAAAAAATCAGGATGCGGCAACTTTGATTGTCTCGACTTGTTGGTTTGAAGCGAAGGCAAATTCGAGGATTGTTAGGACTTGCGATTGATGAATGAAATAAACTTGAGGATTGAGTAGGTCCAATCCGCTCATCGAGAATGAATTAGTCTAGACGCAAAATAAGAGTTACATTCCGATGAGGATAATTATCCCGCGGGAGCGTGCATGGTGATTCATGCCCACCGTGGATAATCTGACTCGCGTGAGATCGAGGCGCAACATATTGTTAAACTAGACGACCTTATGATCGATTACGTAAATTGGAATAGATGACTTAGGAAATGTGGATTGTGAAATTTTGGTTAGTGACTAAATTGTGTCATAGCGTGCTTGAATTGAGGAGGGTTGATAGGCGAACTATATCGAACATGTTTGAAGGGATAGACTATACAAGATGACTTATTGAATGAGCAATTTCGATACGTCGTGAAATTGGTTGAACGTGAGTTGTCGTAGGATGGCTTTGCTAAATGACTCAGACCATGTGCGATGAATATTGGGATGTACGTAGGGAATCAATGCTAGATGTTTAGAAATCGGAGTGATGCAAGCTTGGGTAGAAAATCCCGTACTATCAATTTGGTTTGACCTTAGGATGGGGTCAGTGTTGATATCGTTGTTTGGGAACTATGATTCCAGTACTGACGGAAAGACATAGCCTAGCGGTTAGGCAGACATCCGAATGCGAAGCGATAGGATTTATAGAGGCACCACTCGCGAGCTCGGTTGACATGCACGTATATCAGAGACGCCCGAATATGTGCACGATCCGACTCGAGTGGTGATGGTAGATTCTCTATCACGAGGCTTGGCTGAAATACATGTATTTTGGGGACGCCTGGAATATGTGCACGATCCAACTAAGTGATATGTTGAATCAAGTGAGACTTGAGGAATAGAAAAGTGTCGAGGATTTTGAGATCGTGAGTTTCGAAGAAATGTTGATGATCATTGAATTGAGATGAGTTTGAATGTTGGTTGATCAGTTGGTGTGTCTTACGACTAAGTTAGCGATAAGCACGAGCGTGGCTCGGATTGAGGGAACGCATAGGTGTAGTGTGTGCGAAAGTCCTTGAATGTAGAACAAAGTTATAAGTCGATGAGTGTACTCAGTAAGTTTCGAGGACGAAATTTTTTTGAGTGGTGTATGATGTAGTACCCTGTCCCGCTCAGTCAATCGGAGGAATAGAAACGCCAATGACGTTCGAACTTAGCCATGCAATGGCGACTCGAAGACATCGCTCAGGTGGGGTAGTTTCGGTGAACTTGCCTCATCTTTGCCTTCACATAATAAATCGCATGTTATCAACTTGTACAAGTAGGCTTAATAATAAAAGAGACAAATCCATATAGCTAAAGGGAGTAATCTCGATGGGCCGATTTGAGTTAGAACATGGAAAATGTTCCACGGTCGGCATAGAGTTCGTGCACAGCGTGCTTTAAAAATGACACTCGGTCCTTCGTCCCGTGGCTTGGGAGAAGGAAAGTTGGTCTTCGACACAAAACTATGAAATTGCCTAAGTTATAGGCGTCGCCCGCGTAAATGCTCGATAAAGCATGCACGCTTCCACTGCACAAGGCTTGGCATAGCCTTTGCTCGTCCCTCGGGTTAAGTTGTAGGCTTGAGTAAGTTAGGCAAAGTTATGTCGGTCGACCTAAGTTATTCCAAGTGCTGTCCCGCTCATTTTGCGATTGTCAAGTTAAATAGTCCCACGATCCCAAGGCCCGTCATATGAAGTATGACTTGGGCGATAGCGTTACGTAGAATACGAGTCGGTTTAAGGCACGAGCCACGATTGGTTCAGTAGAAAGTTAGCCACGGTCTGTCGATACTTAAGAAACACGTTATGTTCAAGTTAAGTTAGAAGGCTATGCAGTAGCCGTTCCCTGAGTTCAAAGAATGTTAAGTCTAAGCGATGGTTAGTCCCCGAGAGGAAATATGTCGGGACTGTAGTTCAGTCGCCGAGGCAACCCTGATTTGGGCTCTGCAAAGAAAGTGTGAAAAGTGGAAGAAGTAAAGCAAAGGAACTAAGTGATGATGATGAGACCATGCAATTACGTTAAGTCTAGAAGTTAGCGTAGGCGCGTGGTCATGGACAACTTGTCGATAAGGGCGATGGTTTCTTCGAGCGGCAACCCGGGGCCACGGGACCGACTCGGCCTAGAAAGAAACAGGTTATAGCCGAGCTGGGTATGAAGCAACCGGTAGGTCGGGGACTTGCATCGGGGATCGCCTCCTGCGGTACAAGGGTCCCGAATGCCAGGCTATGTCCAGGATGGCTAGTTAATGCCAGTGACCATTCATATAGACGTGTCGGCACGGGCGGCAATCCGCGTTTGTGCCTTTGGATTGAGTTGTGTTGAATGTGTATGCAGTTAGAAGACACAATGTCTGGGCCTAATATTTGGGTAAAGCGAAGGCGGCGTGCTTCGGCACGAGATATGGCGTCGAGATTGGCATAGAGTTGCATAAGTTAGGCTTAAGCTGTTACGAATTAAGTCGAGAAGGGCTGTAGGGCAAGTTGTGTGAAGTTACGTTGAGTTGCTGGGCACGACCTCGAAACATGAGGCACGGCCGCGTTGTCACAACATAAGAATAGGCAAGACTAAGCGAGGAGGCTCTGCCTCATAGATATTGAAGCACAAATCGAGTTCATGGGACGACTGAGTCGTTACGTCCCAGAGTTTGGCACGAAAGCCAAGTATGAGTCGGTGTGTTGACATTGTAAGCAAACGAGAAGGTCTTGAGGCAAGGATAAGGATGTTATCGGTGCGATAGCACGGTCACACAGAAATGGAGTCTATCGTGTAGTTGCGTCCTTGATTATGGCCGTAAGGTAAACACGACTTGATAGGTTAACGTTATTGGCACGAGAAGGGTCTAAGGCAAAATATAGTTAACGTCGTTGTGCAAGCACGGGATGGTCCTCAGACACAAGTATGCCAAGGCGTCCGTCATAAAACTGATCCTAAGACAAGACTAGAAAGACAATTGATAAGAAGGGACTATGTTGCACAAAGTAAATCAAACGTATTGGTTTTGTATGGGTGGGCGAGGAGCTCACTCCACCAGTACAGTTGAGAACTGACACCCACATAGTTTTCATGTGCAGGCGCAGATAGAAGCTCGTGGTGCGGAGCTCGCTTGGATGTGTCGAGGCATGGAGTTCCTTGGCGATTCAAAGCGTGCGGCCGCGTGAAGTCAAGACGTATACGGGACATAATGTGTGGACATCGCCTTCCGAAGCTTCCGCTGGCTCAAGCATTGTATCGAGAGATAAGAGAGAGCGGAGTGACTTGTAAAATGACAGAAAAGTGAGCACGAGAGACTTGTAATCATGGCTTGCGCCTATTGTAATCTGATTGTTCAATATCAATAAAGAGTTCTTTTGAATAACTTGTGTTTTGATTCAAATTTCTGCTGCTATTATTCAATGTCTCTGCATGGGACTTCTGTGGGACGACCCCGTCGCAGTCGCTGAAATTGGCCGTTATGGAACCCGCTTTGCACGAGCGCAATCCATGCTCGTGCGGCATCACGCCTTAGCGAGGAAGATCGCTCCTACGGGAGCAGGACGTGACACTATTCGTGCCACGATTCTTAGTCGTCTAGTACTTCAAAACTCAATTATGGCTAAAGTCATCTACCGTAATAATTAACAAAATAATTATTTATAAAATCTAAAAATCACCATTTAAATCAATTAAATAATAAAAAAAATTCAAAAAATTTTTTGGGAAGGGAAGCTACAAATCTACCCACCTTAAAAATAATTTCGTCCTCGAAATTCTTATTCATAATATTCCTTAAAATTCAAAGTCTAGTATTTCCTTAATCTCCTCAAATTTAATTTCTCAAAATTATTTATGACCTTCTCTAGTCATTTTATACTCCGAGTACTTGAAGACTTCTACCCACCTTTGGTCACACTACTCCTCAAAATTACGGTCACTAAACTTTATAACCTTCCAACTAGTTGCTAACAATTCTACCGGCAGATATCTAGGCATATGGCAACTATAATACCTCATATCTATAAACAACCAAATATTCAATAGTCAAGCAATATTATACAATAACTTAGGAATCTCTGATGAATCCTAGACACCACGATCGTTCGTCACCTCAAAATAAAAGGGACGAGAATCAATGGTACGGAAAGCAAGGAAGTATAATTGAGGGCAAATATGGAGTTTTCAAGGACGTAGAGAATTTCTATGAGAATTTTTAAGGCAGAGTGGATTGAGATTTCTAAGGTTTAGTCATTATCGCAGGCTCGTACCAGTACAGTTACGTAACCGGTACGATATGCTCTGACCTGCATAGGCCACCACATTTAGTATCGCAAAGGCGAGTGCCTCAGTGCATAAGCCATAAGAACATGGAAGAATCGTATCGACGAGTGCCTCAGCACACGATTCATTCTGTGCCCCTGCACACGAGTTAGAAGGCTAGCACATTGAAAGACAATTGAGGCAAGTTCCATAGTGCACGAGCCATGAACATTGAACACTAAGGCATAGAACATCGAAATACGGTATCGAGGTGTGCAGCGCATGTACGGCTCGAAGAATAGAGAAAAATTATGTTAAAGCATGCATACGTGTACGAGAATCATAAAAGATGGCTTCATTGCAAAGAGAACAGTTGTGGCATGAATGTGACAGAACTGTCGAATGTGGCACGGTGCCTTAGAAATGTTCAGGACCTACGGGTCGTTCGTTTGACGAACATTGAGTTGAGGCATGGTGCCATAGAATATTGAAACGAAGGATAAAATCGTATGAAAATGTAAGAACATAGAAAGAGAGAACATTAAAAGTAAGAGAATTACAAGATGACGTGAAGTCTGAGTCTCGGACTCAAGACTATGTTTGGTTGTTTGAATAAGATGCGCGTTGTATTGTCGAATGGACTTGAAAAATGGACTGGAGATAATCTCCCGTGCAGGGTGTTCGTTCGAACGGGTGTGCCGGGGCGCCGGAACCGTTCGGCCTGGGAGGGATGTTAAACTTTGATGGGCACACATCTCTAAGACGATTAACGACCGATTATTGATATGAAAGTCGCAATAATTGGTATGCAACGGTATGTCTCCGGATATTGGGATAACAATCCAATATAGGAGGCGACGGGCTATCCAATTTGAGAAAGAAAAGAAAAGAAAAGAAAAGATAAACAAGTTAGTCCATTCTGGCGTAGATACTCCAATGACCTTCATATAGTTAAGGAACGGTGGACCAAAAGTGCAGAAACATATAGATCATGACATTGTGCACTTATAACATGACAAAAAAAGATGGTAGACGTATTCATCATGCGTCGGTACAAGGGTGAGTGCGTCAATGTTGGTAAGAAGTCACGAAACAAACACGATGATACTATTATTGCCTGCTTGCTTATGTTAATCATCGATAACATGCTTGCCATGATAACCTGCTTTACTGCTTTCGAATATGCCATGAACTGATCCTAAGGCAAGGATATAAAGATCACTAAATTATATGCTGCATGATTCAATATATCTACTTAATGTCGGTTTAAGTAAAATGGGTCTTTGATCAGTACAGCGAGGATGAAAGTATTAATCTCCTACTAGATTGCTTGCAAGTTCAGGGAAATGATCTGTGTAAAACCCCTAAATTTTCTACTATTTTTTTATTATTAAATTTGGTACTGATTTAAATTTTTGTATTGTACGTCGTATAGTCGTATTATACGTCGCGCAAGAAATTTTATTTTTTTTTACGAATTTGCTCGACGAATGCGATTATGTGCGAGCGTACATATTTTGAAAAATACTTTTCTTCTATTTTTATGGTTTCAAAATATTATACATAGTAATTATTTAGCTATCGTACCAAAAATTTCAAGTTCATTATTTTATTTACACAAAGGCTTTCGTTTATACAGTTATTAATATTAAATAATATTTTTAGTACGTACATATATTTTATAAATATTTTATTAGTACAATTTTCAAAATTTTTAATATTAATATTTTATTATTCAAAAAGATTTATTATTTCAAAATTATTATTATTGTATTTTTGAAAAATATATTTTAAAATTATTATGGCGAATCAAATCTTGATTCGAATTTATGGATTTATTTAAATAGTAAAATATTTAAAATTTTGATTTATTCCATTGATTTAAACCAAGGATTAAATTTGATTTAAATTTGGATTTGTATTTTGATTTGGATTTGGATTGATTTTAATTTAAATTACGAATTATCTAAATTGGGTTTTAAACTACTCCTAATCCTATCTAATTGGGAATTCCCACATCCTATATATATAGGCAGGTACTCCTCCATAATTTCCATCCAAAATCCCATTGTGTACCGTGTCCGTGCCTCCCATCCACTAAAATTCTCCCCACTACAAATACAATATATATTTTCTCGTCCGACAAGCCCGGACGTATCTCCCTCTCCGTGTCGGACACACCCGACATGGCCAATCCCTATCAAATCAATCCTATCCCTAGCCTAACTCTAGCTCAGCCTCGCCAAGTCGCCTCCCCGGTCCTGGACAACATCACCCCCACCCTCGCCTTCCAACAATAACCTCCATCACCGTCTCGTCATTCCGTCACAACCACCGCTGCCCCCACAACCCCGACAGCACCACAACCATCTCCTCCGACACCACGCAACTACCACCAGCACGACCACCTCTATCCGCCTCGCCAAACTCCACAGCAGCCCGACCCCGCCTCCGCGTCTTTCAGGCACCTCCAGTAACACCATCGCCACCAGCCATATGTTCCCATCAACCCTCAGCCTACCGATCACCATCGCCACCACTGAACCCACGCCGCGGCCATCCCCGACCGTTCACCACACCACCATCGCGGCGTCCACCGTCGACGCCCCCCAAATTTCAGAAAATAGAGGAAGGAGTAGCAGAACCCATACCTATCCGCGGTCGCCGCCGTAACTCCGTCCTCCTCCGTCGGCGTTGTCGAGCTCCGAACCCAGTCGCGCCTCGCCTCCGCGAGATCCGCCGACCTGGGCGCACTCCGCATCCACCGACCACCGGGAGACGCCCTCCGGACCCCCGCCTCCTTGTCGAAGTCCCCGCACCGACTCACTTCCCCTTCGCCTGGCCGCGCCGGCGACACCCTCGACAGCGACCACCGCCGCCCTCTCCCCTTCGTTTCCCTCCGCCGCCTCACCGATCTGCCACCATCTCCCCGCCTCAGATCCGAGGCGTCGCCACCGTTCCGGTGAGCTCCCGCCCGACTCGGGCCCGGCGACGGCCAGCGCCGCCTCCTCCGACCGGTAAAACCCCATCTCCGCCCTCCGCACTCAGCTCGTCCGCCCTTTCCCTCTCACTTCGACTTCCTCCTCCTAGTCAGAACCCCCGCCGTGGCCAACTCTCCAGAGCTTCCTCCGCCGCGCGCCAGCCTCCGGCGCCGCCCTCTCCCAGCAACCCCGGTGAGGCCCATTTTCCCCTCTCTCTCTCTCTCTCTCTAACATTCTGTACAACTGAAGGATAGGGTTTTTTTTGAGTAAAGTTTTATTAATATTATTATTATTTTTCATTATCAATACTATTAACATTATTAGTATATTTAGATTTATTATTATTATTATTATTATTATTGTTATTATTATTAATATTATTACTGATATTATTATAGTTATTAGTATTATTATTATATTATTATTTTGGTTATTATTATATTATCAGTATTAATTTAAATACTTTTAATGACAATGATTTATTATTAGAAATTGATTTTTGTATTTAGATATAATAAAATCCTTTCAAATTTTGTTGTAAAAAAAAATGTATCTACAAGGTTATAAATATTATGTTTATTTTAAAATATGGTTTCAGAACTCTATATGAATTCCAGATTATCAATATTTATCTAAATTATTTTTACTAATAAGTTATGGTTTTCTATCTACAAAAATACGTGTTGACAACATAGTGTCAGCCTAAAACGATTTTTGACTATTAAAGTAATTACCAAAGTTATTTTTACTAACAAAAATCTAGCCTCAAATATTAGAAATACTTTTCTAAAATAGTAGGAGTATGTTCTTCACAATTTTCCCTCAATTATCCCCATTGCTCACGACTAATCGTATGTCCTATTTTCTCATGACTTCGAACCCCATACATACTCGCCTTGGCAATTGGACAGAGCAGAACTTGTTGGATCATTGTACCACACCAGGCGACACACCAGGCAAGACACCTTGCCTTCACTGTTTAAATTTCTTGCTCAATATCATGCATGTTTTTACTTATTCTAGAAAATATAAATTGTACTTGCAAATTATTATATTTTAATTGCATATGGCTTAGAGTTAAGGGACCACCTTGTTTGTGTCGCATTCATTGGCCCGACACTTGTGTATCACGAGTCACGAGTCTCATATAGATCTCGGACGTACGTATCGACTGGCCATCGGTGCGCACATGCCGTGCGTTAGGCAATAACTGCTAAATAGTTATAGTTGTCTAGAAGACTTAGCGGTTATTAGAAATATCGTGGTGTGGATTCAGCACGAGTAGTGCATGGGGAGGGTGGAGACAGTTATTAGGCGCAGGGGCTTTCACACCTTTACTTTTCTCTAGATGCCATTTGTGACTCAGTCGAGAGACTAGCGGACGTGCATTTATTTACTTTTCTCTAGATGCCACTAGTGCCTCGGTTGAAACACAAATGTGCCGTGCATTTACTTTCCTCTAGCTGCCGTTAGTGACTCACCCAAGAAGCTAGTGGCCGTGCATTTATTTTTCTCTAGACGCCCCTTAGTTCTCGTTTGAGTGCTAATGGGCCGTGCATTTACTTTTCTCTAGACGCCACTAGTGACTTGGTTGAAACGCTAACGTGCCGTGTTTCTAGCTTCGGGAGCCCTTGTGTGGAACGTTGTCTTCAAATTGCATTTTCACCTAGAATGGTTAAGGACCTTTATTTGTGTAGTCACATATACTATTTTGTTGAGCTAACTTTATTAAGTTTATGGCATGATATTATGTGTCTTGTTACGTCCCTCTGAGGACCTGGTTTTCCCCCAGGTGTGTGTTTCATGATTTCTTGCAGGTGCTCTATCTAAGGCCATGACTTGCGCTCCATTCCGTCGTGATGATTACTCTTGGATTCGTCACTTGCTCCCGCTCGCTAAATTCTTTTCTTGTATATTTTTCTCTATTTGATTTGGTTGGTAGTGGACTTTGTCTCCGCCCAACTATTATGTACATGACAAACTCAAAGTTGCTTTATATCATTATTTACCTTTGTGGATGAGATTTAGTTGTCTTGGATTACTATATTTACAGCTTATGTATACATACGAGGTCCATGTATTTCGTATGTATACAGCTGGCATGTCTACGTACTTGGTCCTATGTATTTTGGGACTGGGGCGTTACATGTTTTTGTGGTGGCCCATACAGGTCAAGATAAATTGTATGGTTACTTTACCGTACCAAGCAAGCCTGCGTATAGGATTAGAAGTCTAGGATCTCATCCACATACTTGACCTCTTCCCTTGATTTTATCTACCGTTTGACTCATCAATTGCATCTTGCTTGCTTGCTTCCATCCCTATTCTTATCTTCCCTTCGTGCTTGCTAGAGATTGACCCTACTAGTTAGTTGTCCCAAAACACCATTAGTTTAATTCTTTAAGTTAGGTAGAATACCTTATGAACTAGCCTTATGAACTAGCAACCCCTTTGACCTAGTGACCTATATTAGCAAAGCTTATTTAGATCCTAGAATCTAGAGGACCTAACCCGTCTAGCCAACCAAGGACTTGGACAATAAGACTATAGGACAACTGTATGACTTAGAATCATTCTACCTTCTTTAAATTTTAAATCTCTCGTACTTACGTATTTACCGTTTTTACTAATGATGCTAATGTAGCCTAGTTTTGCAAGCTTATTCTTTATCGAGTTTGTTCATGACATATGCTATTGAGCGCTCACTAGCCTATTGTCTATTCAGAACCGGTGCATAATGGTCTGATCAACCAAGTGCACTTTGGTTCGCTTTTATTTTATCGTTCAACGTGGATGGGGACATAGCTAAACTTGTCCTCTAGAGTCCCATCCACGACTGCCTTGACAATTCCCTTGAAATTATTTGATCGTCTTTGAATCACGTATTCGTATTAGATAACGCCTCATTCAAATTCTGTCTTGCTTCGCTTTCACCTATTTTAGAAGGACGAAAGCGTTATACTAGATCTTCCTCTAGCATTCCTATCGATTATGACCATACCGCATTATTTTTCTATGATCTAGATCGCGATTTCTTACGGCATGATTTTGTTATCGATTGTTCCTCATCGATACCCCCTTTTGTCTTCTCACCCCCTCCTAATTCTTAATTTCGAGGACGAAATTCCTTTAAGTTGGGTAGGATGTAAAATCCCTAAATTTTCTACTATTTTTTTATTATTAAATTTGGTACTGATTTAAATTTTTGTATTGTACGTCGTATAGTCGTATTATACGTCGCGCAAGAAAATTTATTTTTTTTTACGAATTTGCTCGACGAATGCGATTATGTGCGAGCGTACATATTTTTGAAAAAATACTTTTCTTCTATTTTTATGGTTTCAAAATATTATACATAGTAATTATTTAGCTATCGTACCAAAAATTTCAAGTTCATTATTTTATTTATTTTATTTACACAAAGGCTTTCGTTTATACAGTTATTAATATTAAATAATATTTTTAGTACGTACATATATTTTATAAATATTTTATTAGTACAATTTTCGAAATTTTTAATATTAATATTTTATTATTCAAAAAGATTTATTATTTTCGAAATTATTATTATTGTATTTTTGAAAAATATATTTTAAAATTATTATGGCGAATCAAATCTTGATTCGAATTTATGGATTTATTTAAATAGTGAAATATTTAAAATTTTGATTTATTCCATTGATTTAAACCAAGGATTAAATTTGATTTAAATTTGGATTTGTATTTTGATTTGGATTTGGATTGATTTTAATTTAAATTACGAATTATCTAAATTGGGTTTTAAACTACTCCTAAATTGGGCCACCACAAAAACATGTAACGTCCCAGTCCCAAAATACGTAGGACCAAGTACGTAAACATGCCAGCTGTATTCATACGAAATACGTAGGTCTCGTATGAATACATAAGCTGTAAAATGTAGTAATCCAAGTCAAACTAAATCTCATCCACAATGAAAAGAATAATAATATGAATATCAACTCGAATATTTATGATACAATCGTTGGGCGGAGACAAAGTCCACTACCAACTATCACAATGAAAGGAATGTACATGACTCGAAAAATGGAAAGACGAACCAAGCGCAATCGTCTTCGGAAGAATGGAGAAGACCACGACGTTGGCTAGGATACCTGCGGAAAATATGAACACACACCTGGGGAAAAACCAGGTCCTCAGAGGGACATAACAAGATACATAAAAATAATACCATGATGAACTGTAAATGATACATGATAAATAAAAGACCACCTGCTCTAACACAATGGAACCTAACCATCTAGGTGTATGCAAGTCGAAAACTATACTGGAACGTATAAGTGGGTAGGAATAAAGCATAGCATCCACTAGAGGCTTTCGCATGAACTAGTATACGTCTCTGACCGTATCTGACGACGAGGTCAGGGCCGTGCAATGGATATATCCCCTAGTTCATACTTTGCATCGCTAGCATACCTCCTGACTTATCTGACGTCGAGGTCAGGGCCGTGCAATGGATATATCCTCTAGCGACACACCCATAACAGGGAAACCATAACCCATAACCGGGCAATCTAGAAGGCTGTGGGATAGCTCATACGTCCCAGTAGTTTTCCCCGCCCATGTATCACACAAGTCATATCCATGTCTTGGCGATCCATGTCTCTATGCAAGTCGCTATCTAGACTCCGCTAATCCATAAATGAACCGACACACGAACCGCCCGTATCGGTAGCAAGTCGAATACGTAGGTTCGTGTCGACTCCATGATCCTCACTCATGTGTCGTACATGAGACGTGTCAACAAGTCAAAGAAGTTATGAAGCATAACTTCAACACACCGGGAGAGTCCGCTACCACATATGGTCCATACACACACACACACACGCACACACACAAACATCGATATACATATCGATGGCACCCAAGACATACTTGGACACACTCTTACTAATGTAAAAATACTAGCAACATATAAAATATCATGAATCAAATGTAAGTACAAGATGGCAAGGTATCTTGCCTGTTGCGACGCCTGGTGAGCTGTCTGGTGTGCTGCGATGATCAAGATGGCACGGTTGCGACTTTGGTGTAACAACTACACAAGGGAACCTCTGTTGGTGGTACAGACCGGTGCATCGGGTCCAAAACTGTCAATTTAGCTAGGGTGGACATATGGTAGACTTGAATTGGCGAGGGAATAGAAAGGATTTGGTTATGAACAAGAATAACTATTCGAAGAATTTAGTATAAAATAAACATCCATAAAAATACCTTTTATTTGGAAACTATGTTTGATAATCAATTATAAATAAAAAAAACTAGGTTTTCCTTTATTCAAAATATTACAAATAATTATTTAAAAATATAAGAAAACAATAAAACTAATTTTGTATCAAATATAAAAAGCCATAATAATGCAAAATAATATAACACTAATTTAGGTAACACTTAAAATACTTAAAAATATTTAAAATTTTACTTTAGAGCTAAAATCCAATTTAGTCAAAATGCTAAGGATAATAACAATGATAATGATAAAACTTTTAACAATATATTTTGATAATAATAACAATAGTGATAATAATAATAATAATAATAATTTAATACCAATAATAATAATAATAATAATAATAATAATAATAACAATAATAATAATAATAATAATAATAATAATAATAATAATAATAATAATAATAATAATAATAATAATAATAATAAACTATGCATTAATACTAATAATTTTTATACATTCATAATAATAATAATAATAATACTGAAAATGATAATAATAATCAAGATGATAGTAGTAGTAAATACATACAAAAAAACGAGAAAATAACTACATCAATAATAATAAAAATTAATAACCAAAAAAATACCCACTGCAGCAGTCATGGACTGCTGCTGCTCTTCTAAGAAAGGAAAGGGGAGGAGAGAGAGAGAGGAGAAGAGTGAGCGAGAGATCGGAGAGGAAGAGAGAGGAGACTGAGAGCGGGGCGGAGGCGAGAAGAGGGTTTTTTTTTTTGGGGCGGCGTCGCGCGAACGGGGAAGAGGACGGTGGCGCGCCGGCCGAGAAGGAGGCGGCGGCGCTGGGCTGTTTGAGCGGGACGGCGGATGTTTCCACTCCAGCGGCGGCGGAAGGAAAGGAAAGCGGGGCGACGGGGCGGCGAGCTGGGTGGTGGTGCGTCGGAAGGGGGGTTTCCCGGTCGGCGCGTGGTGAGAGCGGTCAGGTGGTTGATCGGTCGGCGGAGCTCGGCCAGTTTGGCGGGTGGTGAGCAGGTCGGGTCGTCGGCCAGTGCAGCGAGCCGGCGGAGTCGATGGCCGGTGGCGGAGGGTTTCGGCCAGCGGAGTTTGAGGAGAGGGTTCGGCGGTGCACGATCAGGCGGCGGAAGCGGAAGAGGAAGAGCGGGGGTCAGCGGGCTGTACTGGTCGGCGGAGATCCGGTGGGCGGACGCGGCTGTTCGCCGGCGAGGCGGGGCGGAAGGCTCCGGTAAGGGCTTGTTCCTATTTTCTTTGTTAGTTGGTGACGATGCTGGTGGCCGGGGTAGTCGGGTTTACGATGTTGGCGGTGGTGGTGATGGGTGTTGATGGTCGGAGGGTTTCTTTCGGGGTCGCCGGCGTCGAACGCCGGTGATGGTGGTGATGGGTGTTGATGGTGACCACGGTGGTGGTCATGGTGACGACAGTGGTGCTGGCGGTGTAGGCGGGGCGGTGATGGCGTACGGTGGAGGGGAAGTCGGAAAGGAGACGGGTGGTGTTGGGTGTCCAGGGAGGAGCCGAAGGGGGCTGCGGCTGGAGGTCGGCTGTGTGGTGGTGACGGGTGGCTGGACGGGACACGGTGGAGGACGGAGCAGTAACTAGGTTTAGGATTCTTATTTTGGTTGTATGTGTCGGGGTATGTCTGACACAAGGAATTTACAATGTCTATGTAAAAGAATGGAGTAAGAACTGACCGGGAGGGGACACGGACACGATGCACGGGTTTGGGTTGTGGAAATTTATTTATGGAGAAATTTGTGGGTGATGAAAGTTTATGGAGGAGTACCTGCCTATTTATAGGATGTGGGAATTCCCATTGGGATAGGATTAAGAGTAGTTTAAACCCCAAATAAATAATTCGTAATTTAATTTAAAATCAATCAAATCCAATTCAAATTCCAAATCCAAATCCAAATCAAATTAAGTCAAATTAAGTTTCAAATAAATTTTCCAATTTAAATCAAATTAAATATCTTGGTTTAAAATCAATGGACTAAATCAATTTCAAATACTAACTTTTTAAATAATTCTATAGATTCAAATCATGATTTGAAATCTCCACAATAAATTCAAAATATGCTTTTCAAAAATACTAAT
The DNA here is from genome assembly GCA_029216955.1 of Iris pallida. NCBI lineage: Eukaryota > Viridiplantae > Streptophyta > Magnoliopsida > Asparagales > Iridaceae > Iris > Iris pallida. Next base: position 7,564,044 of record JANAVB010042014.1, read on the forward strand.
AATATTAATTTCAAAAATTACATTATTATTAAAATTAAAACTAATAAATAACTACTAAATATTTATGTATGTACAAATAATGTTTACGAAAATATACTTTTCTAATATATCATTTTATAGGAAAATAATTTATTATTACAACTGTATAAATAAAAGATGAAAGGCTTTTTCATAATTAAGATCATAAACTTGAAAATATTAGCTAGAATTTTTTTTTATCTATATTAAAAATAATAATAATAATGTTTTTTCAAAAATATGTACGTTCGTCCATATTCGCACTCGACGAGCAAGAAAAATAATTTCGTGTGCGACGTACAATACAACTATACGACGTACAATACAAAATTTTAAATCAGTACCAATTTTAATAAAAATAAAAAAAATAGTAAAAATTTAGGGGTTTTACATCCTACCCAACTTACAAGAATTTCGTCCTCGAAATTAAAAATAAGTAGGGGGGTTGAGAAGGTACAAGGGTATATCAATGAGGAGCAATCAAATCACGACGTTCAAAAAATATGCATTTGAAAATCGCGATTTTTAAGTACTGCCGAAATAATCATGGATATGGTTATGGGTGAGGTCGCTAACTAACGTAAGTAAAAGATCAAGAGTCTTGGAAGTGAAGGTAAAATAATTTGAGGACAAGGGCACATGGTCCCTTGGAAAAGATAGTCATCTAGGTTTAGGGGGTACGACTAAGAAAATATTTCTAGTTGTTCCTAAGGTCCAAACGATTAGATAGTCAACATTATTTGTACGGAGTCTTATATGATTTTCATCAATCACAAAAGCCTTAAGTACATATTCACTAAGAAGGATCTAAATCTGCGAGAAAGGCATTGGTTGGAACTTATAAAGGATTATGATTTGACAAATGCCTACACACCGGGGAGGATCAATGTGGTGGTGGATGCATTAAGTCAAAAATTTGTGGAAGCACTTTCAGTAGTAAGCAAGATACTGAAAGACTTAGAGAGCATGGATATTGAGTTTCAATTCGTGGCCAAAATGCACAATTGTCTCAATCAACTTGAGCCGAGTTTGCACTTGTTTTTTGTCTACATAATTTTGAACATATATGGCACTTAATTTTTGTTGTATGCTCTAAATTTTGCATGATTACACATATAATGCACAACATGTGTAAGTTGTTCAAGATAATACAATTGTATTAAAAGATCCAACATTGATAATTCCATTGAAACTTAATTCATTAATACAAAGTAGTTCATACAATTTTTATTCACTCACAACTTCACATACTCATACATTGACGACTTAGCAATCTGTAACTTCTTATGCTACATGTGTGTATTCTCCAATCCTTTTGTGACATAAGCATTTGTCTTTCAATGGTATCCCTATGTCATTTCATTTTTGTAGAAGCATAAAAATTTACCAAGTATAATTTTTTTACGATATTAGAGCGGACACGCAGAGAGGCCGACAAGGTTCGAGCCCCCAATTGCGTGTGCGTGGAATTTCAAAAAAAAGTATATTTTTTTTGCGGAAAGGGTTTCCCTGTGAGAGTCTCTCTCTCGCGTGAAGGTTGCCACGTGAGAGCCTCTAAAGTTTTTCATTGGAAGCTTCTTCCAGCGTGAAGAGCTCCCTCACGAGAGCTTTCATCCAGCGAAATGGATTTCCATGTACGAGCATCCGTTTAGTGTGAAGGTGCTCCCTGTTGGAGCTTTCTTCCCGCAGGATTGTAACAGTCGTATTTTAATGCACCGTATGCACATGTATGAAGGCATCAGTTGTACATAGAACGTGAGAATATTGTGGAATTTGAGGCGGCTCAGCAACATCTATCACAAACATGATGTCATCTGTGTGCAATTACAATGGCATAAAGCCACATGGCAGAATGTGCAATAATCGTCATAGGAGCGTGCCTAAATCTTTGCATAACCGCTACTACGTGACAAAAATTCCTTAAGCTCCACATGAATGTGGGGACACGTGACAAAATCCTCTTAAACAAACCCTGCATGAACGTGGGCTAATATGGCTCAACATAAAGCCAATAATCGCGGAACAACGCTTCCTACAAGAAGTCATCTCCCGCGAGATAGTGCCTCCTGCAGGAACTCGACAGTTAACAAATTTTTAGACTTTTGCTAAATAGTCACGATTTTTGTGTGTTATAGACATGGCATTGACATTATACACAACATTAGGAATCATCCTATGCAGCCAGAGCCTACTTTTTGTGAGAGCACTCTGCCCAACAATAGTTGTGCACATCGAGAGCTTCCAAAAGCTCGTTAGATTGTCAACGGAGTAAAGAAATCATGCATCGATTCTATACCCCACTACACTCTCTAGAATCTCAAAGATTGTAATTGAAATTCTTGTGTAATTACATTCATTGTAATATAATTTTGAGTGTATACAAGTTTACAAAAAGTTTTCCTCTAAAGAATATCACTTTCTTCTTGTTCGAAAACAATTTCATGTTCTTCAACGCTAAAGTCATGATCAATATAAATATGTATTATATTCACCATTGTATTCTTAGTAAACATGCTATGGATTTTTCTTCTTGGTTGTCCATAAAGATGAGACCATCTAGAAACTAGGGGCTTGGATAGTAGAATATTCATATTGTATATATTTTTGATAATATTCCTCATTTCGTCCCAAGAAAATATCATACAATCCACCAATCTTGGATATATCACTCCATTCGCGTAGAACTTTATTGGAATGGATAAGTAGTCATCATGGTGGATCATCTCGAGTTTTTATAGTGTCATTCTACAATTTCAAACCTACCTATCTCAGGTTTTTATGCTTCAAGAATTGGAAAGGAACACTAAAAAGAATAAAAAAATGAATTTAATTCAATACAACTTTAAATACTGACATAGGGTTTATGGTTTAATGATAGCCAAACTGGTTTCAAAGTTCAAAATAGTATTTTAAAGTTCACCTAGACCTAATTTTCTTAAATGTAACAAAATTAGGGTATAACAAACTAGGGTTTTTAGTGGGGTTCTAATTTACTTGACATTTTTTGAGAAAATTAAGAAGGTTAACCTTCGTCTTCGTCTGCTGCCTAAAGTAGGAAGAAGGGCAGAAGAGAACATGAAGGGTAACATTTGTCTACGTCAACAGCCAAGAGTAAGGCAGAAAAGCATGAAAGAATACGAAGGGGAGAGAAGGAACGTCGCACCTTGATTGTCCATCTTCCAGAGAATATGAGGAAGGATTAGGAATTTTGAGTAAGAAAGAATGATGTGTTATTTTCGTTATTTAGAAGGGTTATGTGTCGTGCATATGTAGTACCCATTTCATGGTATCGATATTTTATACGGCTACATGTGTGTATTTTTTATGTCCATTGTATTTTTGTGATTTCTTGTATTTCATAATTTCGGTGTCCTAATTGAGAGTAACAGTTTTCTCATGATACGTGAATCAACACATGCCAATAATATGTCATGGTTTTCGTGAGGCGAGCTCTCGACCATCAATAATGTTGTCAGCTCATATTTCCCGACTTGGTCTTTCCTGAGTTTTCTTAGTTAGCGTACATCACGTATCACAAGAGAGAGATCATGTGATACTCAATAGGAATTTTTCAATACTTAAACAACCAGTAATGATTTTCTGGTTTCGTATTTGATTCGAGTATGTACGTTGATTACATGAAACTGGTAGAGACCCTGGCATTTCCATGTACCTTGGCTAGGAACCTCGTATAGATAGGCAACCTGGATTTAGGGTTTTCTCAAATTTTCCCTACAGGCTGTATACCACTTGTACTGCTCTGAGTGGAACTCGAGCCTATGCATGTCATTTCCACCCGTTGGATCTTGATCCGATGGATATAATTGATCAGTTAGATTTGTACAATAGAGTTTAAAACAATCTTTTCTCTACCTTCTCAAAAATTTATTCTCTTCCCATTTGCCCATGAGAATTAGAGAATAAGAACTCTATACTCTCTCTCTCTCTCACACACACACTCTTCTATCACCACCCGCGAGCTCGAGAATCGAGGGAGTGAGGCCTATGCTAGTAAGACAGCCAAGTGGTGGACATGAGCACATCATACAAGCGTCACATCATACACATGAAGGCAAGTACATCTTGATTGATATGGAGGCCCAATCTCAAGTTTTCTTTGATTTTTTATCTCAATTTTATTATATTAGCTAGATTTGAATATATGGTTTTGATTGGGATCGATGATCAACTTATGCTAGGGTAACTTTCTGATATAGTTTTGATTGAGAAATTCGATACTTATTTTCCTTCGTATTGAGCATGTGACACAAGTTCAAGAATCAAAACAGTACATGTGTTTCATGGTGCTCACACAAAGCACTAGTAACTAAGGTTCCAATCTGTAACACCCACTTTTTGAAATAAGGGTATTTTAGTCATTTTAGCCATTTTAGTCATTTTGTGATTTTCTAGATATTATTGACTTGTGATTGATTTAGCCTTTGGTCTAACTTAGTAAACCCACATTAGAGACCAACCATGACCTATGATGAGTATCTAGCTAATTAGATTTTATTTTTAGGCTTGGGTTTAATTTAGAAGCCATTTGGCTATTTTTAGGCTAATTAATTAATTGGCCTTTGTAGCCTTTGGTTAATTGAGCCTAAACTCAAATTAAATAGAGGAGTGGGACCCATGAACCATCCTTGACCCTATTAGGACTCCTATGGCCGGCCAAAATAGGAAGCCCCCATCCCCTATATAAGCATTGCATTGGAATAGACACCCCCTTCACAAAACCCTAGTTTCCAGCTCTCCAAAACCCTAACTTTTTCATCCGACCTCCATTTCACCCCAAACGAAGTGCGTTGTGATCGTGGGAAGGAGGAGAATTTGCTGGAGCATTGTTAGCAAGGAGTTGGAGGCGTTTGCTCGGTGGAAACTGGTCGTCTCATCGATCGAGGAGTCAGTTTCTTTGATACTTCAACTCTCAATAGGTAAATACCCAAACACCATAGTTTCTTCTGATTTTTCTTCATATTAGCATGCATCTAGGTACCCTAGAACTACCCATGAAGTTTGGTTAAGTTTCGTGTCCGTTTGATAGGGTATCGGACACGTATCGGATTAGGGTTATAGGTGTTCGATGAAATTCCTATTAGATTTCGAACATATTTATTTTGTAATCTAATTTCACGAATTTATATCCCTATAGGTGTGGATTCCTAAGCCCTAGGTTCTTGGTTGAATCGACACGTTTTCGTGTCCGAAACAAGACACGCACGCGCAGCACGAGGACCGCGCGCGTGTCCTGCTACTGCTGTGTCCTTTCTCTTTGGATACGGCGATTCAACCCGAGATTTTTGGTAGGTAGTTAGGCTCCACGACTGAAAACACACTCGTAAATTTTCGTGGGATTTCGTGGAGCGTAGAGAGAGAAATCGAGGCGGCATCGTTCGCGGCCTGTCGCGCACGCGAGAAGAACGCGCGTCCGATACGCACTTCGTGCGACACGGACACATGGCGAGAGTCCAGTGCAGGCACGTGGTCGTGTAGCCCTATAGTTGGGCTACATGTACGAGTAACCACGTGTCCTATTTCGCTCTGTGCCGAGCCCTAGGATGAGTGACACGCGTGCACGATGATTAAGTTTCAGTTTTGGTTCATTGGTGTCCAGGACACTTTGTGTCCTATTTTCTTGGACACGATTGCACCTACACCTCATGTCTAAACCCTTGACACGTTACCAACCTTTGGTCTTTGATTATCTTGAGGTTTCGTGAATGTTTAGGTCATGTTAGGTTGTATGTTTTGAGTATCGAGTTTAGGTTCAGAATTGTTTTTACTGTTTCAGCTTTTCCTTTTTGTTTTGATTATTTCGAATGTATTTTCTGAATAAAATCGATCTACAGGTCCTATATTACCCTATCTAGGAGAATACCTATTAGTTTGTAGCTTAGAGTGTTTGAGTTGGGTTCGGTTTTGGGTATCAAGCTAGGATACAGAAATTCCAGTTTTGTTCAGAAATTGATTTGGTTCCAACTATTTTCAAATGTATTTCCTGATCAAAACCCAAACCTGCAGACCATATTTGACCCCCTCCATGTGATTACATGTAATTTGCATCAAGGAGAGAGTTGTATTCGATTTGGGATAGCTGTGTAAAATTGGGTTCTTTGAATTCCAGGTTATCCTAAATAATTTAGTCTTCTTAGTTGATTTCCAGTTTACTTCGATGTACACTACTGTCAAAGCAAACATTCAGGTTCCTAGTTAATCCACATAGGTGATTACATGTTAGGTTGCATAATAGGATAGATTGTAATCTATTGTGTTTGACTTTGGGGTTGTTTGAGTATCGAATTATCAGATTAATCCCAGTTTTGTTCAGAGAGTGGATCTCTGTACTGTCCTGTTTCAGCTCCTTTCCTTTTACTTGGTTTCAGCCTTCAGTTATTGGCATTCTTTCTATTAGTTTTGAAGATGAATTCTGAATATAAACCAAGCTTTCAGGCCTGAACTGAACCTATACAGGAGATTTCATATTGGTTGTATCATGAGGGGAATGTTATATGGAATTGTGTAAGTATTAGCATAGGCTATGCTCAAGTAACCCTATAAGCTGAAATTAGTTGTGTAGGTTGATATTGATTTGGGTATCATGAAGCTCAGTTCCTTGCCTTGTTCAGTTTTCAGTTTCAAGTATTTCCGAGCCTTAGAATACCTACTAGTTGATGATGGATAGGATATGTTTAGTAGGATTAGACATGGGAAATTCAAGTGTATGGGATATATATATATATCAAGATGTATAGGATATGCCTATAGCTAATTTAGGATTTGATTTTAGGGATACCAAACAAAGTAGTGGTTAGATTAGAGTTTAGATTGGTTTGGCAATGCCAAGTTAGCCTATTGATTAGTTTAGGAATTGTTGAATAGTAGGATAGATTCTAATTTTGTGTGTATTAAATAGTTAGTAGGATTTTGGTATTAGGATGCATTGGTAATTGATATGTAGGACTAGTATTGACCTAAAAAAATGGACTTATAGACTAGTGGACCAACATTGACCTAGTTTGACTAGTTTGGTTGACCAAAGTTGACCCAAGGTTGACTTTGACCTAGATTGACCCAAATCATGTAGAATTTGCATTGAAGACTTTCTTATGATATTTTAGACTGCATTATGACATTAGTTGTTTTAAATAGGATCGTAATACTCCAGTCCAGTCACTTTTCATCATCAGCAGTTCGGATTGCCAGGCGAGTACATTCTCTGATCTTTTCATGCTTCTTTGGACATGTACTCTTGTTATAGACTAGTGTACTTGATGCTGACACGACGTTCACACGGATCGGTACCCTATGGATCTTTTCATGCGATGTTATCCCCTCGGATACATTGAGTATGTCATGTTTCATGTACTTTATCATGTTCATCATGTACTCCATGTATTCACTTTTATCCATGTGCACTCATATGTTATTCATGTACACTCATGACCATATGAGCTCCATGTATACAGTAGTTGTTATCCATGTGCAATAACATAACATGCTTCGATCCTTGTGTATTGGTTGGGGGCAGGGAGAGTGTAGTTGGTTATGTGATCATTATCCCCAGTAGTTGTTATCCATGTTATTTCCGTAGTTGTATCCATGTGCGACCCAAGCTGTTTACATAACCAATTCATGCTCTGTTTCACGTAGAAGGTTATATTCTCTATTTATCATATTTATATCTCAGTTATATCTTCTCTCCTGTTGATTTCTCTTTACAGCGATTCATGTATAGTTTTCTATAGCTTGCTTTATATGTCCATTCCTGATATGAACTGTTGTGAGAGATATGTGCTCGTTCCGTCCTGATTGGGCATGTTGAAAATTTTACAGGTGATGATGAGGAGTACTGTCCTACTTATTCTGGCATTGGCTTAAATGACACTGGCGACGTGGACCCACAGGAGGATCCCACAGTCGCTGAGGACTTGCCCATAGTCTAGCTGAGACTTAGTACTTTATTTGTATTTTCTATTTGAGACTTTTATGAGTTGTAATTGAGATATTTTTGGTGGTTTACACCTATACCTTTATAGTGACTTTCTTGAGATTATTCTCCTGTTCCATCTTAGTATTGTGATTGAGTTACGCATTATTTTTACTCTATTCATAGCTTGGTTAGATTATGTTAGATATGGTGACTCAGGACAGCGTTCTACCGCCGACACTGCGGCGTAGGCTGGGCGTTCGTTACTTCTCGTGCCCTCACACAGGGTGCGGGTCATGACACGTTTTTAGTGGTGGCCCATGCAGGTCCTCGATCACAACTAGTGTGATTTGTAGTGGTACTCGAACTAGAGTATCATTACCACCTGTAAGTAGGATATAAGAATAAGTTAAAGTACTCGATCACTATTAGGAATTCCTGAGAGATTCCTGGGACGACCCTTGAGAATCTCATTTTGAGCTTCGATTTAAATTCCTTTTCCCTTACTTTTGTCCACCTTCCTCCCTCGATTCTTGCATCTTGTTTGAACTCTTTTCACCAATACCCTTACTTTCTTGTGTTTAATAATGGTTAGGAAGATGGCTACACTGCTATATACTCATTGGTCAAACGCATGGCTAGGAGTATTACATTAAGGAATTGGGATACACGGAGATTTTGATTAAGTTATAAGGGCATTTTTCTAAAAAGATGCTTTAATGATTAGTAGTTTGTAAGTTGGGATATTACCAAGGAAATTTATCTTGAAGATTCTAAGTAGTAATCACCAGAGGATTATAAAATTATATCTTGATACTGGAGGAAATTAGTTAGAATCTAAATAAATTGATTTCAGGAATTGATGTGATTCATGAATTATTGGATTATGATTATACATCCTTGAAAGTATATAGGTTGGTTTGAATGATCAAAAAAGGGGGGAGTGGCAGTATGAACTATTAAATGGAGTCGTACAAGTTGCGATGTATATGTTTATGGATTTCAATTTAAGTGGGAGTAATGATATTAAAATTTTTGGTTTAAAAGATTGGGAAGATATGAAAACAATTGTTTTGGAAGAAAAAAAAACTCAAATTCGGAATCGTGTCAATTGATTGAAGATTTAAAAATCTATTTGGATTTTGGTTTAAGAAGTAGTGATTATGTTTCAATGACTTAGAAGGAGAAATTATGGTTGATAAGCGCGTTAAAATATTGAGCTGTAAATGCTAGATTGCCGTGATAAGCTGAGTGTCTATCTTGAGTATTATTGAGACAAATTGGGGAGTTTTTTTTTTATTTTTTTAGGAAGTGATATAGAATTTTATGGATTCATGATTTATCAACTCTGGAGTTTAAAGTAGGATTGAAACGAAAAATTAGGAAATGTTAGTAGTAACGAGATAAAAGTTATTATGAGATTTATGAAAAGGATTTAAATGTTAGTCGTGGTTAGATTGGAAGGCTTAGAGTGAATACAAATTGAGGTAGTTATTTTTTGGAATTTCTTTTTTAAAGGAATGTAAAGGTAGGCCACCAAGGTAACCTTAATGAGATGGAAGTGTTCCACACTAATTGCCATATCACTCGTGACTATGATAGTAGTATATACACCAGTGTTGTTAGTCGTCTGCCAAACTATAGGACTGTATCTCAAATCTTGACCTACTCAACCTTCTCTCAAATCTAGATCTTTCATTATGACTTCTAACCATTTGTATTTGACCATTCCTTAACAGTATTCGCCTTTAGTATTGTGTCCCTAGATTATTTCACTGAATTCTTAATTAAATTTATTTCATGCTTCAACTTGATTTTCTTTATTCATGTACCCCCACCATGATACTAGATTACTTTCTGACTTAAATTCGAGATTCAACCATGACTCAATTCTTTCGACCCGACATAGGATGGAGTTTTTCTTGTTCTTTAAATGCTTAACATTGCACCTTATCTTGATCGCTTGACCAGCTTAGTTAAGGATCTTGGACTGTTTCTTTTCTTCTTCATCATTACCTTCCTTACTTATACTTGACTACCTTATGTTGCTAATTTAGCCTTAGTTTTGCAAGCTTATCCCTTTTGATATTTTATTGGGTCGCGACCCACTAACATATTGTCTAATCAGAACCGGTGTATGATGGTCTGATCAACCTAGTGCACTTGGTTCGCTTTCATATATTACTCTACGTGGATGAGACTCTAGAGCATCTGTCTCATCCACGACAGTTTGGCAATTCTCCTTGAACTATTTTCGTCGTCTATGAACCACGTATTGTACTCAATAGTATCGTCTTTGAACTCTTTTGTTTTTGTCTTTCACATATTTCAGAAAGGCAAGGCACTCTACTTAATAGGTCAACACAGAGTTTCACGTTTAGCTTCCTTATCAGAAGGAGGATAGTGACTTAATTCTATATCCTCACAGTATCCTTTAGGATTTCAATAGTGTTGAATTCTAAACCCATGATCGCGACCAGTCGACTTGGTCATTCCCTTATCGTCCAATGTTTGGAACCTTACTCAATTGAATTAATTCAATTGTGACATGGATTTCAAATCTTGGATACTCGTGCCTAGACTTCAATGACCTCGTTCTCCATCTTGACCAAACCTCGACTCATCCTGGATTTGATCAACTTAGATCATATCGAGACTAAAATATCTATAGATATATGTATATATAGTGTGCTTGGATTTCAGTGTTATTGACAGTCGTGCTTTAAACTTTCGATTTTTGATCATCCTTAGAATATTAATGATTTATAGTTAATTTCGGTTGTTTTTATAATCACCAGTATTTATATAGGATGATATACTGCCTTACAGCCCAATGATTTATTATTTATCCTTATCTTTTCCAGAATGGCACCCATGACCAGAATTTGTCCCCAGTGCACAGCCGCAATTCCGGATGAGACCGAGATTGTAACTTTCCCTTCTGTTGCTCAGGAGGTATTAGCAGCCTCACCGGAGAATTTCCCTCCATCTCCAGTCCTTCAGGAGAGGACTGCAGTTCAGCCGGAGACTGAGGGCCTTCCTTTGCCTCCTGGAGCGGTACCCCATGTCATTCCTGTTGAAGCTCATATTCACAGATTTCTTCAGGATTTGCGGGAGGTACAGAGACTTCAGGCTGAGCTTATGAGAGAGCAGAGTCTCAGTATCCAACTGTTGCGGGATTACATGCATTCGAGGGAGGAGCCTAGTCCCAAGAGAGCAAGGAGCAGTTTATACCCAGAGCCTCAGGAGTACCCAGGCTTTCAGCCTAGACCAGCCTATCCAGTTCAGATTTCTGTCCAGCAGAGACCAGCTGAACGAGTGCCTACCTGTGCCTTCTGTAAGAAGCTTGGGCACGAATGGAAGGACTGTAGGAAGAGACTAGGATTGTGCCTATTTTGTGGGTCAGCTGCGCACAAGATACGAGACTGTCCTACTACATTTGCCCCTAGACGAGGCCTACCTCCAGGAGAGAGAGTTCCAGCTACCAGACCTAGTAGAGGTGAGTTCTTGACCCATACCTTATCCTATCTTGATGATTATTGTACCCTACCATAATATTTGTATGTTTGATACCTTATGACTACTTTTGATCTAGTATGACTTTAGTAGCTAGACGAGACTCCAGACTGATTGCATGCCGTAACCCTGTATGATTTCTTTTCAACTGCATGATTTAGATAAGTTTTCTTGAGACCATGATTGTTGGGGTTTTGACCTAGGAAGAGTAGGATCATTTTAATTTTGAGGACGAAATTATTTTAAGGAGGGTAGACTTGTAACACCCACTTTTTGAAATAAGGGTATTTTAGTCATTTTAGCCATTTTAGTCATTTTGTGATTTTCTAGATATTATTGACTTGTGATTGATTTAGCCTTTGGTCTAACTTAGTAAACCCACATTAGAGACCAACCATGACCTATGATGAGTATCTAGCTAATTAGATTTTATTTTTAGGCTTGGGTTTAATTTAGAAGCCATTTGGCTATTTTTAGGCTAATTAATTAATTGGCCTTTGTAGCCTTTGGTTAATTGAGCCTAAACTCAACTTAAATAGAGGAGTGGGACCCATGAACCATCCTTGACCCTATTAGGACTCCTATGGCCAGCCAAAACAGGAAGCCCCCATCCCCTATATAAGCATTGCATTGGAATAGACACCCCCTTCACAAAACCCTAGTTTCCAGCTCTCCAAAATCCTAACTTTTTCATCCGACCTCCGTTTCACCCCAAACGAAGTGCGTTGTGATCGTGGGAAGGAGGAGAATTTGCTGGAGCATTGTTAGCAAGGAGTTGGAGGCGTTTGCTCGGTGGAAACTGGTCGTCTCATCGATCGAGGAGTCAGTTTCTTTGATACTTCAACTCTCAAGAGGTAAACACCCAAACACCATAGTTTCTTCTGATTTTTCTTCATATTAGCATGCATCTAGGTACCCTAGAACTATCCATGAAGTTTGGTTAAGTTTCGTGTCCGTTTGATAGGGTATCGGACACGTATCGGATTAGGGTTATAGGTGTTCGATGAAATTCCTATTAGATTTCGAACATGTTTATTTTGTAATCTAATTTCACGAATTTATAGCCCTATAGGTGTGGATTCCTAAGCCCTAGGTTCTTGGTTGAATCGACACGTTTTCGTGTCCGAAACAAGACACGCACGCGCAGCACGAGGACCGCGCGCGTGTCCTGCTACTGCTGTGTCCTTTCTCTTTGGACACGGCGATTCAACCCGAGATTTTTGGTAGGTAGTTAGGCTCCACGACTGACAACACACTCGTAAATTTTCGTGGGATTTCGTGGAGCGTAGAGAGAGAAATCGAGGCGGCATCGTTCGCGGCCTGTCGCGCGCGCGTGAAGAACGCGCGTCCGATACGCACTTCGTGCGACACGGACACATGGCGAGAGTCCAGTGCAGGCATGTGGTCATGTAGCCCTATAGTTGGGCTACGTGTACGAGTAACCACGTGTCCTATTTCGCTCTGTGCCGAGCCCTAGGATGAGTGACACGCGTGCACGATGATTAAGTTTCAGTTTTGGTTCATTGGTGTCCAGGACACTTCGTGTCCTATTTTCTTGGACACGATTGCACCTACACCTCATGTCTAAACCCTTGACACGTTACCAACCTTTGGTCTTTGATTATCTTGAGGTTTCGTGAATGTTTAGGTCATGTTAGGTTGTATGTTTTGAGTATCGAGTTTAGGTTCAGAATTGTTTTTACTGTTTCAGCTTTTCCTTTTTGTTTTGATTATTTCGAATGTATTTTCTGAATAAAATCGATCTACAGGTCCTATATTACCCTATCTAGGAGAATACCTATTAGTTTGTAGCTTAGAGTGTTTGAGTTGGGTTTAGTTTTGGGTATCAAGCTAGGATACAGAAATTCCAGTTTTGTTCAGAAATTGATTTGGTTCCAACTGTTTTCAAATGTATTTCCTGATCAAAACCCAAACCTGCAGACCATATTTGACCCCCTCCATGTGATTACATGTAATTTGCATCAAGGAGAGAGTTGTATTCGATTTGGGATAGCTGTGTAAAATCGGGTTCTTTGAATTCCAGGTTATCCTAAATAATTCAGTCTTCTTAGTTGATTTCCAGTTTACTTCGATGTACACTACTATCAAAGCAAACATTCAGGTTCCTAGTTAATCCACATAGGTGATTACATGTTAGGTTGCATAATAGGATAGATTGTAATCTATTGTGTTTGACTTTGGGGTTGTTTGAGTATCGAATTATCAGATTAATCCCAGTTTTGTTCAGAGAGTGGATCTCTGTACTGTCCTGTTTCAGCTCCTTTCCTTTTACTTGGTTTCAGCCTTCAGTTATTGGCATTCTTTCCATTAGTTTTGAAGATGAATTCTGAATATAAACCAAGCTTTCAGGCCTGAACTGAACCTATACAGGAGATTTCATATTGGTTGTATCATGAGGGGAATGTTATATGGAATTGTGTAAGTATTAGCATAGGCTATGCTCAAGTAACCCTATAAGCTGAAATTAGTTGTGTAGGTTGATATTGATTTGGGTATCATGAAGCTCAGTTCCTTGCCTTGTTCAGTTTTCAGTTTCAAGTATTTCCGAGCCTTAGAATACCTACTAGTTGATGATGGATAGGATATGTTTAGTAGGATTAGACATGGGAAATTCAAGTGTATGGGATATATATATATCAAGATGTATAGGATATGCCTATAGCTAATTTAGGATTTGATTTTAGGGATACCAAACAAAGTAGTGGTTAGATTAGAGTTTAGATTGGTTTGGCAATGCCAAGTTAGCCTATTGATTAGTTTAGGAATTGTTGAATAGTAGGATAGATTCTAATTTTGTGTGTATTAAATAGTTAGTAGGATTTTGGTATTAGGATGCATTGGTAATTGATATGTAGGACTAGTATTGACCTAAAAAAAATGGACTTATAGACTAGTGGACCAACATTGACCTAGTTTGACTAGTTTGGTTGACCAAAGTTGACCCAAGGTTGACTTTGACCTAGATTGACCCAAATCATGTAGAATTTGCATTGAAGACTTTTCTTATGATATTTTAGACTGCATTATGACATTGGTTGTTTTAAATAGGATCGTATTACTCCAGTCCAGTCACTTTTCATCATCAGCAGTTCGGATTGCCAGGCGAGTACATTCTCTGATCTTTTCATGCTTCTTTGGACATGTACTCTTGTTATAGACTAGTGTACTTGATGCTGACACGACGTTCACACGGATCGGTACCCTATGGATCTTTTTATGCGATGTTATTCCCTCGGATACATCGAGTATGTCATGTTTCATGTACTTTATCATGTTCATCATGTACTCCATGTATTCACTTTTATCCATGTGCACTCATATGTTATTCATGTACACTCATGACTATATGAGCTCCATGTATACAGTAGTTGTTATCCATGTGCAATAACATAACATGCTTCGATCCTTGTGTATTGGTTGGGGGCAGGGAGAGTGTAGTTGGTTATGTGATCATTATCCCCAGTAGTTGTTATCCATGTTATTTTCGTAGTTGTATCCATGTGCGACCCAAGCTGTTTACATAACCAATTCATGCTCTGTTTCACGTAGAAGGTTATATTCTCTATTTATCATATTTATATCTCAGTTATATCTTCTCTCCTGTTGATTTCTCTTTACAGCGATTCATGTATAGTTTTCTATAGCTTGCTTTATATGTCCATTCCTGATATGAACTGTTGTGAGAGATATGTGCTCGTTCCGTCCTGATTGGGCATGTTGAAAATTTTACAGGTGATGATGAGGAGTACTGTCCTACTTATTCTGGCATTGGCTTAAATGACACTGGCGACGTGGACCCACAGGAGGATCCCACAGTCGCTGAGGACTTGCCCATAGTCTAGCTGAGACTTAGTACTTTATTTGTATTTTCTATTTGAGACTTTTATGAGTTGTAATTGAGATATTTTTGGTGGTTTACACCTATACCTTTATAGTGACTTTCTTGAGATTATTCTCCTGTTCCATCTTAGTATTGTGATTGAGTTACGCATTATTTTTACTCTATTCATAGCTTGGTTAGATTATGTTAGATATGGTGACTCAGGACAGCGTTCTACCGCCGACACTGCGGCGTAGGCTGGGCGTTCGTTACTTCTCGTGCCCTCACACTGGGTGCGGGTCATGACACGTTTTTAGTGGTGGCCCATGCAGGTCCTCGATCACAACTAGTGTGATTTGTAGTGGTACTCGAACTAGAGTATCATTACCACCTGCAAGTAGGATATAGGAATAAGTTAAAGTACTCGATCACTATTAGGAATTCCTGAGAGATTCCTGGGACGACCCTTGAGAATCTCATTTTGAGCTTCGATTTAAATTCCTTTTCCCTTACTTTTGTCCACCTTCCTCCCTCGATTCTTGCATCTTGTTTGAACTCTTTTCACCAATACCCTTACTTTCTTGTGTTTAATAATGGTTAGGAAGATGGCTACACTGCTATATACTCATTGGTCAAACGCATGGCTAGGAGGATTACATTAAGGAATTGGGATACACGGAGATTTTGATTAAGTTATAAGGGCATTTTTCTAAAAAGATGCTTTAATGATTAGTAGTTTGTAAGTTGGGATATTACCAAGGAAATTTATCTTGAAGATTCTAAGTAGTAATCACCAGAGGATTATAAAATTATATCTTGATACTGGAGGAAATTAGTTAGAATCTAAATAAATTGATTTCAGGAATTGATGTGATTCATGAATTATTGGATTATGATTATACATCCTTGAAAGTATATAGGTTGGTTTGAATGATCAAAAAAGGGAGGAGTGGCAGTATGAACTATTAAATGGAGTCGTACAAGTTGCGATGTATATGTTTATGGATTTCAATTTAAGTGGGAGTAATGATATTAAAATTTTTGGTTTAAAAGATTGGGAAGATATGAAAACAATTGTTTTGGAAGAAAAAAAAAACTCAAATTCGGAATCGTGTCAATTGATTGAAGATTTAAAAATCTATTTGGATTTTGGTTTAAGAAGTAGTGATTATGTTTCAATGACTTAGAAGGAGAAATTATGGTTGATAAGCGCGTTAAAATATTGAGCTGTAAATGCTAGATTGCCGTGATAAGCTGAGTGTCTATCTTGAGTATTATTGAGACAAATTGGGGAGTTTTTTAATTTTTTTAGGAAGTGATATAGAATTTTATGGATTCATGATTTATCAACTCTGGAGTTTAAAGTAGGATTGAAACGAAAAATTAGGAAATGTTAGTAGTAACGAGATAAAAGTTATTATGAGATTTATGAAAAGGATTTAAATGTTAGTCGTGGTTAGATTGGAAGGCTTAGAGTGAATATAAATTGAGGTAGTTATTTTTTGGAATTTCTTTTTTAAAGGAATGTAAAGGTAGGCCACCAAGGTAACCTTAATGAGATGGAAGTGTTCCACACTAATTGCCATATCACTCGTGACTATGATAGTAGTATATACACCAGTGTTGTTAGTCGTCTGCCAAACTATAGGACTGTATCTCAAATCTTGACCTACTCAACCTTCTCTCAAATCTAGATCTTTCATTATGACTTCTAACTATTTGTATTTGATCATTCCTTAACAGTATTCGCCTTTAGTATTGTGTCCCTAGATTATTTCACTGAATTCTTAATTAAATTTATTTCATGCTTCAACTTGATTTTCTTTATTCATGTACCCCCACCATGATACTAGATTACTTTCTGACTTAAATTCGAGATTCAACCATGACTCAATTCTTTCGACCCGACATAGGATGGAGTTCTTCTTGTTCTTTAAATGCTTAACATTGCACCTTATCTTGATCGCTTGACCAGCTTAGTTAAGGATCTTGGATTGTTTCTTTTCTTCTTCATCATTACCTTCCTTACTTATACTTGACTACCTTATGTTGCTAATTTAGCCTTAGTTTTGCAAGCTTATCCCTTTTGATATTTTATTGGGTCGCGACCCACTAACATATTGTCTAATCAGAACCGGTGTATGATGGTCTGATCAACCTAGTGCACTTGGTTCGCTTTCATATATTACTCTACGTGGATGAGACTCTAGAGCATCTGTCTCATCCACGACAGTTTGGCAATTCTCCTTGAACTATTTTCGTCGTCTATGAACCACGTATTGTACTCAATAGTATCGTCTTTGAACTCTTTTGTTTTTGTCTTTCACATATTTCAGAAAGGCAAGGCACTCTACTTAATAGGTCAACACAGAGTATCACGTTTAGCTTCCTTATCAGAAGGAGGATAGTGACTTAATTCTATATCCTCACAGTATCCTTTAGGATTTCAATAGTGTTGAATTCTAAACCCATGATCGCGACCAGTCGACTTGGTCATTCCCTTATCGTCCAATGTTTGGAACCTTATTCAATTGAATTAATTCAATTGTGACATGGATTTCAAATCTTGGATACTCGTGCCTAGACTTCAATGACCTCGTTCTCCATCTTGACCAAACCTCGACTCATCCTGGATTTGATCAACTTAGATCATATCGAGACTAAAATATCTATAGATATATGTATATATAGTGTGCTTGGATTTCAGTGTTATTGACAGTCGTGCTTTAAACTTTCGATTTTTGATCATCCTTAGAATATTAATGATTTATGGTTAATTTCGGTTGTTTTTATAATCACCAGTATTTATATAGGATGATATACTGCCTTACAGCCCATTGATTTATTATTTATCCTTATCTTTTCCAGAATGGCACCCATGACCAGAATTTGTCCCCAGTGCACAGTCGCAATTCCGGATGAGACTGAGATTGTAACTTTCCCTTCTATTGCTCAGGAGGTATTAGCAGCCTCACCGGAGAATTTCCCTCCATCTCCAGTCCTTCAGGAGGGGACTGCAGTTCAGCCGGAGACTGAGGGCCTTCCTTTGCCTCCTGGAGCGGTACCCCATGTCATTCCTGTTGAAGCTCATATTCACAGATTTCTTCAGGATTTGCGGGAGGTACAGAGACTTCAGGCTGAGCTTATGAGAGAGCAGAGTCTCAGTATCCAACTGTTGCGGGATTACATGCATTCGAGGGAGGAGCCTAGTCCCAAGAGAGCAAGGAGCAGTTTATACCCAGAGCCTCAGGAGTACCCAGGCTTTCAGCCTAGACCAGCCTATCCAGTTCAGATTTCTGTCCAGCAGAGACCAGCTGAGCGAGTGCCTACCTGTGCCTTCTGTAAGAAGCTTGGGCACGAATGGAAGGACTGTAGGAAGAGACTAGGATTGTGCCTATTTTGTGGGTCAGCTGCGCACAAGATACGAGACTGTCCTACTACATTTGCCCCTAGACGAGGCCTACCTCCAGGAGAGAGAGTTCCAGCTACCAGACCTAGTAGAGGTGAGTTCTTGACCCATACCTTATCCTATCTTGATGATTATTGTACCCTACCATAATATTTGTATGTTTGATACCTTATGACTACTTTTGATCTAGTATGACTTTAGTAGCTAGACGAGACTCCAGACTGATTGCATGCCGTAACCCTGTATGATTTCTTTTCAACTGCATGATTTAGATAAGTTTTCTTGAGACCATGATTGTTGGGGTTTTGACCTAGGAAGAGTAGGATCATTTTAATTTTGAGGACGAAATTATTTTAAGGAGGGTAGACTTGTAACACCCACTTTTTGAAATAAGGGTATTTTAGTCATTTTAGCCATTTTAGTCATTTTGTGATTTTCTAGATATTATTGACTTGTGATTGATTTAGCCTTTGGTCTAACTTAGTAAACCCACATTAGAGACCAACCATGACCTATGATGAGTATCTAGCTAATTAGATTTTATTTTTAGGCTTGGGTTTAATTTAGAAGCCATTTGGCTATTTTTAGGCTAATTAATTAATTGGCCTTTGTAGCCTTTGGTTAATTGAGCCTAAACTCAACTTAAATAGAGGAGTGGGACCCATGAACCATCCTTGACCCTATTAGGACTCCTATGGCCAGCCAAAACAGGAAGCCCCCATCCCCTATATAAGCATTGCATTGGAATAGACACCCCATTCACAAAACCCTAGTTTCCAGCTCTCCAAAATCCTAACTTTTTCATCCGACCTCCGTTTCACCCCAAACGAAGTGCGTTGTGATCATGTGAAGGAGGAGAATTTGCTGGAGCATTGTTAGCAAGGAGTTGGAGGCGTTTGCTCGGTGGAAACTGGTCGTCTCATCGATCAAGGAGTCAGTTTCTTTGATACTTCAACTCTCAATAGGTAAACACCCAAACACCATAGTTTCTTCTGATTTTTCTTCATATTAGCATGCATCTAGGTACCCTAGAACTACCCATGAAGTTTGGTTAAGTTTCGTGTCCGTTTGATAGGGTATCGGATACGTATCGGATTAGGGTTATAGGTGTTCGATGAAATTCCTATTAGATTTCGAACATGTTTATTTTGTAATCTAATTTCACGAATTTATAGCCCTATAGGTGTGGATTCCTAAGCCCTAGGTTCTTGGTTGAATCGACACGTTTTCGTGTCCGAAACAAGACACGCACGCGCAGCACGAGGACCGCGCGCGTGTCCTGCTACTGCTGTGTCCTTTCTCTTTGGACACGGCAATTCAACCCGAGATTTTTGGTAGGTAGTTAGGCTCCACGACTGACAACACACTCG
The DNA here is from genome assembly GCA_029216955.1 of Iris pallida. NCBI lineage: Eukaryota > Viridiplantae > Streptophyta > Magnoliopsida > Asparagales > Iridaceae > Iris > Iris pallida. Next base: position 7,584,128 of record JANAVB010042014.1, read on the forward strand.
TAAATTTTTGTAGGATTTCGTGGAGCGTAGAGAGAGAAATCGAGGCGGCATCGTTCGCGGCCTGTCGCGCGCGCGTGAAGAACGCGCGTCCGATACGCACTTCGTGCGACACGGACACATGGCGAGAGTCCAGTGCAGGCATGTGGTCGTGTAGCCCTATAGTTGGGCTACGTGTACGAGTAACCACGTGTCCTATTTCGCTCTGTGCCGAGCCCTAGGATGAGTGACATGCGTGCACGATGATTAAGTTTCAGTTTTGGTTCATTGGTGTCCAGGACACTTCGTGTCCTATTTTCTTGGACACGATTGCTCCTACACCTCATGTCTAAACCCTTGACACGTTACTAACCTTTGGTCTTTGATTATCTTGAGGTTTCGTGAATGTTTAGGTCATGTTAGGTTGTATGTTTTGAGTATCGAGTTTAGGTTCAGAATTATTTTTACTGTTTCAGCTTTTCCTTTTTGTTTTGATTATTTCGAATGTATTTTCTGAATAAAATCGATCTACAGGTCCTATATTACCCTATCTAGGAGAATACCTATTAGTTTGTAGCTTAGAGTGTTTGAGTTGGGTTTGTTTTTGGGTATCAAGCTAGGATACAGAAATTCCAGTTTTGTTCAGAAATTGATTTGGTTCCAACTGTTTTCAAATGTATTTCCTGATCAAAACCCAAACCTGCAGACCATATTTGACCCCCTCCATGTGATTACATGTAATTTGCATCAAGGAGAGAGTTGTATTCGATTTGGGATAGCTGTGTAAAATCGGGTTCTTTGAATTCCAGGTTATCCTAAATAATTTAGTCTTCTTAGTTGATTTAGAAGGTTATATTCTCTATTTATCATATTTATATCTCAGTTATATCTTCTCTCCTGTTGATTTCTCTTTACAGCGATTCATGTATAGTTTTCTATAGCTTGCTTTATATGTCCATTCCTGATATGAACTGTTGTGAGAGATATGTGCTCGTTCCGTCCTGATTGGGCATGTTGAAAATTTTACAGGTGATGATGAGGAGTACTGTCCTACTTATTCTGGCATTGGCTTCAATGACACTGGCGACGTGGACCCACAGGAGGATCCCACAGTCGCTGAGGACTTGCCCATAGTCTAGTTGAGACTTAGTACTTTATTTGTATTTTCTATTTGAGACTTTTATGAGTTGTAATTGAGATATTTTTGGTGGTTTACACCTATACCTTTATAGTGACTTTCTTGAGATTATTCTCCTGTTCCATCTTAGTATTGTGATTGAGTTACGCATTATTTTTACTCTATTCATAGCTTGGTTAGATTATGTTAGATATGGTGACTCAGGACAGCGTTCTACCGCCGACACTGCGACGTAGGCTGGGCGTTCGTTACTTCTCGTGCCCTCACACTGGGTGCGGGTCGTGACACAATCCCATGCTCGGATTTAGATTTGGAGAAGTATTGGAACCGATACAGTCCGTTACACTCTAAACAAGGACAATTTTGGATCTATCCATGACCCATAATCGTACATGTAATATTTCGTATTTTCTTGGTTTTCGTAATGCTTTAAAAAAAATTCCTAACTTATAGATTTTTTCCTTGGCCGGCATACCGCCAGTATACCGGTGTATACCGACGGCATATCGTCCATACAGATTTTCCATATTTTAGATATTTTCGATTTCAGATATTTTTATGAATAGTATTTTTGATATTTTCGTGAATAGTGTTTTGAATATTTTGATGAATAGTATTTAGATATTTTCGTGAATAGTATAGATGCATCCTTTTACCCATTGGATATTTGGTTTTGTTTGGATGGCCACGATTGACTTAGATTTTGACGTGGATCACGATCCAACGGTCATGATTAATTCCCCCTTCTATATATACCATTTCACTTTCTCTCTCTTTTCATTCTCCTCACTCTCTCTTCATTTCTTTTTCCCTTCTCTTCCCCTTGGAGCTTGCCAAGAGCTTGGCCTTGAGGTCTTGGGTGTGGTGTCTAACCCCCCTAGGAGGAGGAGTAGAAGATTAGGCTTGGAGCTTAACCTAGGCAAGTACATCTTGCCAAATTCTTGAACCATAATATTTGTTTGTCATTTTTGTTTTCCTTGTTATTAAATGCTTAGAATTGTCCTAAACTCATTTTGTTAAATATGTTTTCCTTATGATTCTCGTATATATGCATGTTTCCAAAATTTGTTTAAGCAAGGTTTTGATTTTCTGTTAAAATCCAATATTGACTTAGTAAAAAACTTTGTATCGAGAGTGATACTAGTGTTACCATCATGGATCTTGGTCACATAAACATATATGAGGTCCTTACCTAGCTGGTATACATTGATTTTGAGTTTGGTGGCAATCGGAATCCGTTTCGGTGTCCCAAGAACCTACTTTTGGAGTATTTTGAGGTATTGATCTATTAAACATTAGAATTTGTGAAATCTAATAGTTCCATGTTGTAGGAAATTCAATTCTATGTCATTTTGACTTTTGAAAATCCGAATTTCGATTTAAAATGAAGTTTTTATGGCCGAAATAAGTTTTGGTAAAAATATGAATTTTGTTGCTGTTTGGAAGATCGGAATTCCGACGGTATACCGTATTATACCGACGGTATGCCAATTTTTGCACCAGAAACTTTTTGTCTTTAGGCCGGAATACCGTCGGTATACCATCGTATACCGCTGGTATACCATCGTATACCGCCGGTATACCGTTTTAGGCTGTTTTTGTCTGTTTTTGTCCGTTTCTGTCCGTTTTTGATATTATTTTCGACTATAATGATTGCTTAACATGATTATTTGATCTTTCATAGTTAGAGAATGATTGTACACCCTTTATACACTTGACATTAGCACATGTTCAATCATTTTTCTATAAAATGTACTTAGCTTTAATTATTCTTTCACACACGCCATGATATGTCTTTTGATAGATTCTTTCTTACAAGCTATGATAATTGTTGCCATGTCTTCTTTGCTTACTAGATAGTGGCCCGTCATGACGCACCCATGTTACATGTCTTCTCTGCTTACTAGATAGTGACCCGTCGTGGTGCACTCCTGTACATGTCTTTTTTTGCTTACATGATAGTGGCCTGTCATGGCACACTCTTGATTCCAGTACATGTCTAGCTCCTTGATAGTGGATCGTCGTAGCGCACTCCTAGCTTCTTGTTTGTTATATTTTCTTGTTGTGGCTTGTTATGGTGCACATTTTTATTTTTGTCCAGTCTTGCATGTCTCATGTCTAGGATGGATTTTGCGGAATGCCATACCCAGAATACAACAAAAAAATGTTAAGGACTAAAAAACTCGCTTGATTATCTAGATCATTGAGGATTTCCCAATTACCTGTTGCCCCTTTGGTCTTGGTCTTATATATATATTTATGGGATTTGGAGCTATCTGTCATGATGAGCACACTTCCAGCGCACCGTCGAATGTTGCACCGGGTACATTTGTCTCCTGGGCGATGTACCCATTATTATATGTCTTAGGGTACATTTGTCTCCCGGGCGATGTACCCACTATTATAGGATACATTTGTCTCCCGGACGATGTATCTACTATATACCATTGCATCCTTGGCTTGGATCATTCAGGTAGCAGCAGGCGGGTAACTGGACTTGGATTTCTCAAACTTGCATTTATTAGTAATTAGGATCGTAATAACCCTAGCTAGCTAATGTATAAAGTCGTACTCATTGCTTGGCCGTGTTGGTTGTATGGAGTCCAGTCTAGTCTAGTTTGTCTAGGCAGTGTCCAGATTTGTTTTTTTTAGTACATCTTTGTTTATGCTTTACTTTTGCCGGAAAATGATTATATACTAAAGTTCTGTTCAGGAGAAGGGTTACAACCCTGGTCCTTGTTTGGTTTATGGGTTGTAACTTGGGTTTCGGAATAGTTTCCAAGTTATCTTATCATTTGTCGTTCTATATAGTATCTCACATGCTCACATGTCTTAGTTATCTTACATGCTCACATGTCCCAGCTACTTAACATACTCACATGTCTATTTATCTTTCATGTTCACATGCTTCTTTTTCCTTACAAGTACACAGTTTATATTATGTCACATGTCCTTTACTTTATGCTACATGTTGCTTTACTTATTGTCTTTCTTATTCTCGGGATAAGTACATTGGTAGCGCACGAGTCTCGATTTGCTTTTACTTAATTCTGTCTCTATCCATTGTTATGATTTGTATGCTAGTTTTAGTTCATAATTTGGCTTCCTTTATGGTACTTGCTATTGGGGGTTGACCCCACTTGTTTTGTTTGGCCAGATCTGATAGAGGAGCCCGAAGGATCTTTCGTACCATCTACTCGACGGTGACTACCCGGAGCACCAGAGTACCATAGTGGGTTTCCTATATCATTCTCATACTAGTTATGTACATTATTCTTTTGTAGCGTTTAGCCTCCGAGCACGTGTTTAGCTCGTGTTTTGGACTTGACATTTAGCCTACGGGCCTAAACATGATTTGCGTTATTCTAGACTATAGCTAGAGCTTATCATGTATGACTATTACTCTTGCTAGTCTTCACTCTGTATTACTAGCTTCATGATCATTGATATATGATAGTTTGGGACGCTTTACTATTTTATATTCCAGTTGATCTTACTTCTTGTACATTGTTTACTGCCTGTGATTGAGATACCTAGGATTGCTTGACCTATGATCGACTGTTGGATTGTAGTAGTATACAACTTATACGTTATTTCGGAGTACTGGAGTACTTTGGTATACGTAGCTGGCCTGGTTCGTCCCTACTTGCCAGTATTCTGGTTCTGGACGTGACATAGGTTTTTGTGGTAGCCCATGCAAGGTCTGATTTATCAGATATGTGGGGGTTATCGATGTTTAGATATCTCAGTCACAATTCTCCTTTATTGATATCCTTCGTGTTATTCTATATCTCTGATCCTTTAACCTGATATCTGCCTTGATCGTTGATCTTTCATGTTCCTTCGATTTGGTCCTTGTGTCCTTTAACTTTCAGGGGCACTATTCCTAATCCTTTCGATCATCTTATTTGGGTTCTGCCGATGGCAGGTCAGCAATCTTCTGTCAGACGAGTTATGGAGGATCAGCCTCAGCATTCAGGAGCAGAGTTCAGAGATGACCAGAGGGCAGAGGTATCAGTTCAGCCTGATCAGCCAGCAGGGTCAGTCCTGCCAGAGTCCAGCTTCACCGGCTAGCCCGACAGTTCAGCAGTATATGGCTCAGGTACCGATTCAACAGCAGCAGGTCAGAGCAGCAGTTTTGAGACGTGGGCAGACATAGTTTGGTATGTTAGAGCTGGTTTTGGCTGAGGGTGGTCATGTTGTAGGTATTGTCATATTCTTCTTCCACTCTTATTTATCTCTTGGGTTACGCATATTTGGCGAGTTTCTCGTCATACTCTTCTGTCTTCGTATCTTGAGATACATGATATTAATTACATGTCTCTACTACGAAGATACGTCCTGGGTAGAGTCATGTCTTGGACTAAGTCATTGGTACCGACTTACTTTGAGACACGATCCATATCTATTTTTGGAGTCAGCTTAGGCCAGCAAAGGCGGGTCCCTACTAAACTGACTCAGGAGACATATTTATTCATATGACTCCATCCCTTCTTGATTGTGGTTATGTTATTGCTTACGCATTTACTTATATTACTGTTGTCTTTATCTTACCAATATGCTATGCTTTGTTTTGATTGATATGATTTTTCAGCTCTTTGGTTTGGTTTTCATGCTTGACTAGATTTAGGAAATTTCGAGGACAGAATTTAATTTTAAGTTGTGGAGAGTTGTGAGACTCGTCTCACAGTATCAGTATTTATATACGAATACGTATTTTGTAGTATATTTCGTATTTTCTTGGTTTTCGTAATGCTTTAAAAAAAAATTTCTAACTTATAGATTTTCTCCTTGGCCGGCATACCACCAGTATACCATTGTATACCGACGGCATACCGTCCATACAGATTTTTTATATTTTAGATATTTTCGATTTCAGATATTTTCATGAATAGTGATTCCGATATTTTCGTGAATAGTATTTTGGATATTTTGATGAATGGTGATTAGATATTTTCTTGAATAGTATAGATGCATCCTTTTATCCATTGGATATTTGGTTTTGTTTGGATGGCCACGATTGACTTAGATTTTGACGTGGATCACGATCCAACGGTCATGATTAATTCTTCCTTCTATATATACCATTTCACTTTCTCTCTCCTCTCTCCTTTCATTCTCCTCACTCTCTCTTCATTTCTTTTTTCCTTCTCTCCCTCTTGGAGCTTGCCGAGAGCTTGGCCTTGAGGTCTTGGGTGTGGTGTCTAACCCCCCTAGGAGGAGGAGTAGAAGATTAGGCTTGGAGCTTAACCTAGGCAAGTACATCTTGACAAATTCTTGAACCATAATATTTGTTTGTCATTTTTGTTTTCCTTGGTATTAAATGCTTAGAATTGTCCTAAACTCATTTGTTAAATATGTTTTCCATATGATTCTCGTATATATGCATGTTTTCAAAATTTGTCCAGTCTTGCATGTCTCATGTCTAGGATAGATTCTGCGGAATGCCACACCCAGAATCCAACAAGAAAATGTTAAGGACTAATGTCACTCCCCAATCCTGGAATACGTATTTTAATATGTGAAATCAATAATTTGTATTTACCTTGTATTTATACGATATTTATTATGCAGTATTTTTTCATGCATTTTTCAAAAATATTCGACAAAATATTATTTCCTAATTTATTTTCTTCATTTGGGCCTACAGTTTTGGCTCATTTGGGTAACCTATTCTTGGTTCACCAATGGTTCATCTTGAACCCTTTGGTTCATCATGAACCCATGGGTCCAAGATCTATATATATAACTCATCTAATTCTCTCTCCTCTCATTTACTTCATCTCATTTATTTCCTCCACCAACCAAGGCAAGTACCAACTTGCTCACGAGATGGATCAATAATTTTGTTAATGATTTCTTACAAAACTATTTGCCAAAACATGTTCTTCTTCTCAATCTATACTAGTTTAGAACTTAGAAATTTCCATTTTGAAGCTTTGATTTTTGTAGATCTAGGTTTTAATCATTTTCGGATTTTGTATCGTTTGATCTACTTTAGTTGGATTTTATGGGTTTTTGATGCTTCCATGTGGAAGAGCATTCAGTTTCACCCAAGTTGGAGCTTTGAAAATCTGGATTTGGAGTTCGGATGGCCAAGTTATGATGCTTTGAAGCTTGGGTTCAGCCATGGTGTTCTTGCTGTTTTGGAGAAGACAGTGAACAGTGTGCTCCTGTTTGAGCACGCTTCCTGTTGGAAGCGTGTCTTCCCTTGAGCTTGCGTGACTTTTCACGCAGCTCTTTCCTTGAGCTTGCGTGACTTTTCACGCAGCTCTCCCCTTGAGCTTGCGTGACTTTTCACGCAGCTCTTCCCTTGAGCTTGCGTGACTTTTCATGCAGCTCTTCCCTTGAGCTTGTGTGACTTTTCACGCAGCTCTCCCCTTGAGCTTGCGTGACTTTTCACGCAGCTCTCCCCTTGAGCTTGCGTGACTTTTCACGCAGCTCTTCCCTTGAGGCTGCGTGACTTTTCACGCAGCTCTTCCCTTGAGTCTGCGTGAATTTTTACGCAGCTCTTCCCTTGAGTCTGTGTGACTTTTCACACAGCTCTTCCCTTGAGCCTGCGTGACTTTTCACGCACGCAGCCTTGAGTGAGCCTGCGTGACTTTTTCACGCACGCTGTCTTGAGTGAGCCAGCGTGACTTTTCATCCCTTGAGCGTGCGTGCTTTTGTGCGTACGCTTTTGATATTTTATTAGATATTATATGCCCATTTTATATCCTTACGCCTTTTGTCCCGAGCATGATATGAGCACTAATGTGACCCCGGTGAACAAAGTGTTCCTACCTGATACATGTACCTGAATGTCCCAGTTCTTGTTCATGCTCGACAAATGACTCGTAACTCCACGTGGCGTATTTGCTATGATGCATTACACTAAGGAGGGTAGCCCATGTTGACATACTTATTGACATGGATCCTCTTTGGGGTACTCGTACTTGAGTACGACTTTGGAAGGATAATCATGCAGGCCACAACATGTGAGTCCAAGATTTTACCTAGGGTTAAACTAGGCAACTAAATATACTAGATGCATGGGGAGGGCAGAATCCCGAGATCGTGTTACACCAGCCGCCTTGAGATATTGTCTTGACGCGCCGGCTGGTCTCCACGGATACTGTGTCATCTGCAACGAGTGGATGACTGTATCCGATTAATTCCTGCTATATAATATATGTTTTGGCAAGGTGGCCTTACGAGGGACCTGTACTCAATAACACCTGTCTACGCGAACCCCTGGGTTGGCTAGCCTTGCTGGAAAGATAATATCTGAGGATTTTCTACATAACATGACGCGAGGATAACCTCGTTCCACTAGAAACTCGTAGACTTGATTGGCCGTGAAAATGACTTGCATGTTTCCTATTTACCTTCCGTGAATAACTGAGGGAAGCGGACTGTCATGGTGCGTGATCCAACCCATGTTCTTGTTTGATTGTTGGGTTGGTTATCATATTTTGACAGGCTGTGGACCGAAGTTATGAACGGAAGACTTATTCTGGTTGTGAAGTGCTACTTCTGTGAATGACTGAGGAACATGGTCTATCATGGTGCATGATCCAACCCATGTTCTTGTTTGATTGTTGGGTTGGTTATTGTGCTGCGATAGGCCATCGACCAAAGTCACGATCAGGAGATTTTATTGTTTATACCTTTTAACTTATGTGAAAGTTATAGAGTACGACACGTCCCGACTCCATGCGGCACCTTTTGTCCTTGTTTAGTTGTAAGGGTACCATATGGGTTCGAGGATGTGGCGCTACCCTATAATGGTAGCATAAGTATTACTATTATCAATCAATTCTATTATCTGGGTTTTAATCTTAACTCTTGTGCCCCTTTGGCGGTACTTGCTATTCGGGGCTGACCCCGCTGGTTTTGTTTGGCCAGATCTCGTAGCAGAGCCAGAGGACACGATCTTCCTCCCTGACATCCATGGTGCATACTAGGAGCATGGCGGTTCGGGGACTCGAGTGGGTTTCTTCTCCACCACTCCTGCTTATACTTTTGCGGCGTTTTGCCACCGGCACCTGTTAGCCGGACTACTTGATATTTTGTGTCAGTACAGAATTATAAATAAACAGACTGCAGCTGTATATAATTTTGTACTCCTGACTCTCCGAGATAGCTAAAAGATAAAGCTAGTCTCTCATGACCATTTTGATGAAGCGTCGGAGACGCCTTACTGCTTTATCTTTAATGTTCATTTATTTGCTGATGTGATTTGATTGATTGAGACATAGAACTCTGTGGGACCATAAGAGACTTGATTGTAGCATGTACCCCCTAGTCTCTCGACAGCCACGATCGCCGTATGATGTTACGTACCTCATATGGAGTAGCTGGCCTAGTCCGTCCCCGTATTTCGGTACTGGGGCGTGACAAGGTTTTAGTGGTGGCCCATACAGGTCTGATTTTCAGACTTGTGGGGTATTGCGAATTATTAGGAGTCTCAATCAAAATTTGTTCCCCTTGAAATTCTGTTTCGAATTCTCTGTCCTTGCCTTGATCTCTAACCTGACTTGCATCCTCGAAATCTTCCTCGTTCGGACTTGATAAATCTTATATCTTTCTCTATAGGGGTGCTTCATTCTCCGTAGCGGATGAGGCCCATGAGGAAGAGCAACAAGAGCATGGCTCGACTGGGCAGCAACAGGGGAGAGAACCTTCCCCAGGGCAGGCACGAGCAGAAATGGAACCAGAGGCAGTGCAGCCGCAGGTTATTGAAACTCCTGCAGCACCAGCAGCGACGGCCGTACCAGACGCCATAGCACTCCTGGAGATCATCCGGGGGTTTCTTGTCACTAACTAACAGCAACAGACTCGGCAGCAGGAGCAGAACGTGTTGCTGAACCAAGGGATTCAGTTAGCTCTTGAGAGGAGTGTCGGGGCTGACTCGGGAGCATCAGGAAGGTTTCGTCGCTTGAACCCGAGGTATTTTGATGGCACAGAGGATGCCATCACTGCGGATGCATGGATTCAAGACATCGAAGCCATTCTTGTGGCAGCCAAGGTTCCAGATGATGAGAAGGTTGATCAGGTCAAACTGGTACTTCAGGATCTTGCCCGCGACTGGTGGGCATCAGAAGAAGTTGGCGCAAGACGCCCTGTTCGTTGGACCACCTTCAGTGACAGATTCAAGGCCAAGTATTTTGGCGTAGTAGCTCGATATGAGCTCCAGCAGAAGTTCATCAGTCTCAAGCAAGTAAGCAAGACCGTAGATGGGTATGCAGCAGAGTTCTGTAGATTGTGCCGTTTCGCACCAGCAATGGTGGCAACGGAGCCAGAGAAAGCTATGAGGTTCCAACAGGGACTTCATTTGGAACTATTACAGCTTATGGAAGGACACGACTACCAGACATTCGACGCTGTTTTGACGGCAGCCCGGAGGCACGAGCTTACCCAGCAGAGGTTGGCATCGAGGACAGGAGGTCAGAAGAGATCTCATTTCCAGGTTAGAGGAGGAGCAATACAGCGAACATCGGCACCAGCACTCGGTATACGTATTCATGATGTAGGAGCGCCACGGAGGACGGCCGTGTCAACTAATACAGCGCCAGTTCGGCATCAGCAGCCGAGGAACCAACAACAGCGTCAGGGAGCACCCCAGGGCTGTACATTCTGTGGAAAGACAGGACACACGAGGGAGGTGTGCCGGTCAGCGAATGGCTTATGCTTGAGGTGTGGTAGTTCAGACCACCGTATCTCCACTTGTCCTGTGATGCAGAGGCCAGGAGGGCCAGCTCAGCAGTTTCCAGTGTTGCCAGCTCCGGTGGCAACCCCGAGTGGAGGGCCAGTATTAGCAGTAAGGCCCCTAGCCCAGCGTCTACCAACGCAGGCTCAGATGTTCCGCCAGGTACAGGAAGCCGAAGGCCCTCAGAGGCAGCAACAGCATGGTCGAGGAAGGCCTCAACAAGGGGCTCCGCGGGGCCAGGCTCTCACATTGACCTTGGGAGAGGCTCTAGCGTCTAGTGACGTGGTGGCAGGTAAAATTCTCGTCACCTCATTTCCCGCTGTAGCATTATTTGATTCAGGCGCTACTCATTCATTCATCTCTGCACAATATGCTACACGGATTGGATTAGAGTTTGAGGCATTGCCGGAGAGGATGGATATACTCACCGGCAATGGGCTCGTAGAAGTTAGCAGAGTGCGCTTTTCATGTCCGATGGAGGTGTGTGGGCATTTACTGCCCGCATCATTGATTGAATTCCCTATGGGGAATTTTGATGTTGTTCTTGGCATGGACTGGTTGAGAGACAGTCATGCGACAATTGATTGTAGAGGAGGTAGGGTCATATTCAGTGTTCCTGGGATGGAGCAGTTCATCTTTACTCGAACCTTGAAGAATCAGGCCGGAGGCGTCATCTCAGCAGCAGTGTCAAAGCCAGGACAGATTCTGAGAGTGGTCGAAGATTTTTTCGACGTCTTCCCTGATGAGCTCCCAGGGATACCCCCAGTCAGAGAGGTAGAATTTAGCATTGAGTTGAACCCTGGAACGAGGCCTATTGCAGACAGAGTTTACAGAATGTCGCCGTCAGAACAGGATAAGTTGTATCAACATGAAGGAGAGTTGAAGTCTAAGGGATTCATCCGAGACAGTAAATCGCCCTGGGTCACGCCAGTGATTCTAGTTCCCAAGAAGGATGGGTCGACGAGGATGTGCATCGACTACCGCAAGCTGAATGCAGTAACAGTGAAGAATAAGTACCCGCTGCCAAGGATTGATGACCTGTTTGACCAGTTGAGCAAGGCCAGCGTCTTTTCCAAGATCGAGCATTGGCCAGTCCCGAGAACGGTTGCAGAAGTGCGAAGTTTCTTAGGATTAGCTGGTTACTACAGAAGGTTCGTGGCGGACTTTGCCAAGATCTCTGCGCCCTTAACGCGTTTGACGCACAAGGACGTAGAGTTTGTTTGGTCAGCTAGCTGTCAGGCATCATTTGAAGAATTGAAGAAGAGATTGATCTCAGCCCCGATCTTGACGCTTCCAGTAGGAGCGGGAGGCTTTACAGTATATTGTGACGCATCTGGGAAGGGTCTTAGATGTGTATTGATACAGCACGGAAAGGTGATAGCATATGCGTCTCGACAGCTTCGAGACCATGAAAAGAATTACCCGACTCACGATTTAGAGTTAGCAGCTGTGGTGTTTTCACTCAAGTTGTGGAGGCATTATTTATACGGAGATCGGGTAGAGATCTATACTGATCATAAGAGTTTGAAATACGTATTCATGCAGCAAGATTTGAACATGAGACAAAGAAGATGGTTAGAACTACTGAAGGATTTTGACTTAGATCTTCAGTATCATCCAGGCAAGGCGAATATAGTTGCAGACGCACTGAGTAGGAGAGACAGTGCCTTTATCTTGACCTCGCAGAAGCATATTTTAGATGACCTTCAGAGTATGGGAATCGAAGTAGTTTTGCCAAGGGATATAGGAAGAATGACCAGTATGCAGATTCAGTCAACCTTAGTAGAGAGGATAAGGGTGGCACAAGCAGGAGATCCACAGATTCAGAAGTTGCGGTCGGAGTATGAATCAGGCCGTAGAAAGGAGTTAGTGATTCATGAAGATGGTACGCTCAGGTTTGGAAACAGACTCTGTGTACCGAGTGGAGACCTTCGGCAAAAAGTTATGTCCGAAGCTCATAGTTCTATTTACTCCATTCATCCTGGAGGGACGAAGATGTATCGAGATATCAGGCAGTACTTTTGGTGGAATGGCATGAAAAGAGAGAGAGCGAGATTTGTATCCAAGTGTCTGGTATGTCAGCAGGTGAAAGCCAAGCAGCAGAGACCAGCAGGGTTGCTACAGCCGCTTCCTATCCCAGAATGGAAATGAGAGCACATTACGATGGATTTTGTGACCGGTTTACCTAGATCCCCGACTGGTAAGAATGCAGTCTGGGTAATAGTAGATCGACTCACGAAGGTCGCTCATTTTCTTCCCTTCCGAGTTGGACAGACTACTGAGCAGTTAGCAGAAATGTACATGAAGCAGATAGTAAGGCAGCACGGTGTTCCAGTTAGTATAGTATCAGATCGGGATACGCGGTTTACTTCCTATTTTTGGCGGAGCTTACACCAAAGTTTGGGAACCAAGTTAAGATTCAGTACTGCTTATCATCCACAAATCGACGGACAATCAGAAAGAACCATTCAGACGTTAGAAGATATGCTACGGGCATGTACCTTGGATTTTGGCGGATCTTGGGAGGATCACCTTCATCTAGTGGAGTTCTCCTATAACAACAGCTATCAGGCTAGCATTCAGATGGCCCCGTTCGAAGCATTGTACGAAAGGAAGTGCAGGTCCCCTTTGGCATGGGACGACGTCAGAGAACAGAAGTTGTTGGGGCCAGAGATGATCACGCAAACGGTGGAGATAGTTAAGTTGGTTAGAGAGCGCCTTCGAGTTGCACAGGTTCGACATCGTCATTGGACAGATCAGCATCGTAGGCCTCTAGAGTTCAGAGTTGGCGACCAAGTGTTTCTGCAGATTTCGCCTACTCGGGGTATCATCAGATTTGGAACCCGAGGAAAGCTTAGTCCAAGATACGTTGGTCCTTTTAAGATTCTCACTCGGGTAGGCGATGTGGCTTATCGACTTGCCCTTCCGCCTTCGTTAACTGGCATACATGATGTGTTTCATGTGTCCCAATTACGTAGGTATGTTCCGGATCCGAGTCATGTCCTCGATCATTCTGAGTTAGTCGTGGGTACCGACCTAACTTACGAGGAACAACCCGTATCTATTTTAGACCGGCGAGAGAAGGTACTCAAGAATCGGGCGATAAGCCTTGTCCGTGTTTCTTAGAACCATCACTCTCCGGGAGAGTCAACCTGGGAGCGCGAGGACGAGATCAGATCTCGGTATCCGCATTTGTTTGACTAATAAGGTATATTTTTGCACCTTATTGACACGATTCCATGCTTACCTGCACCTGCTTATTTTGCACTATGTGATGTATGATAATAACCGCTATGATAGTTAACTTGTATATGATTATGCCCTGTTTGCCCTGATTTCACTATCCTGTCTTGGCTGGAATTCCGAGGACGGAATTTTTCTAAGAAGGGTAGAGATGTAACTCCCCAATCCTGGAATACGTATTTTAATATGTGAAATCAATAATTTGTATTTACCTTATATTTATACGATATTTATTATGCAGTATTTCTTCATGCATTTCCCAAAAATATTCGACAAAATATTATTTCCTAATTTATTTTCTGCATTTGGGCCTACAGTTTTGGCTCATTTGGGTAACCTATTCTTGGTTCACCAATGGTTCATCTTGAACCCTTTGGTTCATCATGAACCCATGGGTCCAAGATCTATATATATAACTCATCTCATTCTCGCTCCTCTCATTTACTTCATCTCATTTATTTCCTCCACCAACCAAGACAAGTACCAACTTGCTCAAGAGATGGATCAATAATTTTGTTAATGATTTCTTACAAAACTATTTGCCAAAACATGTTCTTCTCCTCAATCTATACTAGTTTAGAACTTGGAAATTTCTATTTTGAAGCTTTGATTTTTGTAGATCTAGGTTTTAATCATTTTCGGATTTTGCATGGTTTGATCTACTTTAGTTGGATTTTATGGGTTTTTGATGCTTCCATGTGGAAGAGCATTCAGTTTCACCCAAGTTGGAGCTTTGGAAATCTGGATTTGGAGTTCGGATGGCCAAGTTATGATGCTTTGAAGCTTGGATTCAGCCATGGTGTTCTTGCTGTTTTGGAGAAGACAGTGAACAGTGTGCTCCTGTTTGAGCACGCTTCCTGTTGGAAGCGTGTCTTCCCTTGAGCTTGCGTGACTTTTCACGCAGCTCTTCCCTTGAGCTTGCGTAACTTTTCACGCAGCTCTCCCCTTGAGCTTGCGTGACTTTTCACGCAGCTCTTTCCTTGAGCTTGCGTGACTTTTTACGCAGCTCTCCCCTTGAACTTGCGTAACTTTTCACGCAGCTCTTCTCTTGAGCTTGCGTGACTTTTCACGTAGCTCTTCCCTTAAGCTTGCGTGACTTTTCACGCAGCTCTTCCCTTGAGTTTGCGTGACTTTTCACGAAGCTCTTCCCTTGAGTCTGCGTGACTTTTCACGCAGTCCTTGAGTCTGCGTGACTTTTCACACAGCTCTCCCCTTGAGCCTGCGTGACTTTTTACGCACGCAGTCTTGAGTGAGCCTGCGTGACTTTTTTACGCACGCTGTCTTGAGTGAGCCTGCGTGACTTTTTCATGCACGCTGTCTTGAGTGAGCCAGCGTGACTTTTCATCCCTTGAGCGTACGTGCTTTTGTGCGTACACTTTTGATATTTTATTAGATATTATATGCCCATTTTATATCCTTACGCCTTTTGTCCCAAGCATGATATGAGCACTAATGTGACCCCGGTGAACAAAGTGTTCCTACCTGATACATGTACCTGAATGTCCCAGTTCTTGTTCATGCTCGACAAATGACTCGTAACTCCACGTGGCGTATTTGCTATGATGCATTACACTAAGGAGGGTAGCCCATGTTGACATACTGATTGACAAGGATCCTCTTTGGGGTACTCGTACTTGAGTACGACTTTGGGAGGATAATCATGCAGGCCACAGCATGTGAGTCCAAGATTTCACCTAGGGTTAAACTAGGCAACTAAATATACTAGATGCATGGGGAGGGCAGAATCCCGAGATCGTGTTACACCAGCCGCCTTGAGATATTGTCTTGACGCGCCGGCTGGTCTCCACGGATACTGTGTCATCTGCAACGAGTGGATGACTGTATCCGATTAATTTCTGCTATATAATATATGTTTTGGCAAGGTGGCCTTACGAGGGACCTGTGCTCAATAACACCTGTCTACGCGAACCCCTGGGTTGGCTAGCCTTGCTGGAAAGATACGATCTGAGAATTTTCTACATAACATGACCCGAGGATAACCTCGTTCCACTAGAAACTCGTAGACTTGATTGGCCGTGAAAACGACTTGCATGTTTCCTATTTACCTTCCGTGAATAACTGAGGGAAGCGGACTGTCATGGTGCGTGATCCAACCCATGTTCTTGTTTGATTGTTGGGTTGGTTATCGTACTATGACAGGCTGTGGACCGAAGTTATGAACGGAAGACTTATTCTGGTTGTGAAGTGCTACTTCTGTGAATGACTGAGGAACATGGTCTATCATGGTGCATAATCCAACCCATGTTCTTGTTTGATTGTTGGGTTGGTTATTGTGCTGCGATAGGCCATCGACCGAAGTCACGATCAGGAGATTTTATTGTTTATACCTTTTAACTTATGTGAAAGTTATAGAGTACGACACGTCCCGACTCCATGCGGCACCTTTTGTCCTTGTTTGGTTGTAAGGGTACCATATGGGTTCGAGGATGTGGCGCTACCCTATAATGGTAGCATAAGTATTACTATTATCAATCAATTCTTTTATCTGGGTTTTAATCTTAACTCTTGTGCCCCTTTGGCGGTACTTGCTATTCGGGGCTGACCCCGCTGGTTTTGTTTGGCCAGATCTCGTAGCAGAGCCAGAGGACACGATCTTCCTCCCTGACATCCATGGTGCATACTAGGAGCATGGCGGTTCGGGGACTCGAGTGGGTTTCTTCTCCACCACTCCTGCTTATACTTTTGCGGCGTTTAGCCACCGGCACCTGTTAGCCGGACTACTTGATATTTTGTGTCAGTACAGAATTGTAAATAAACAGACTGCAGCTGTGTATAATTTTGTACTCCTGACTCTCCGAGATAGCTAAAAGATAAAGCTAGTCTCTCATGACCATTTTGATGAAGCGTCGGGGACGCCTTACTGCTTTATCTTTAATGTTTATTTATTTGCTGATGTGATTTGATTGATTGAGACATAGAACTCTGTGGGACCATAGGAGACTTGATTGTAGCATGTACCCCCTAGTCTCTCGACAGCCACGATCGCCGTATGACGTTACGTACCTCATATGGAGTAGCTGGCCTAGTCCGTCCCCGTATTTCGGTACTGGGGCGTGACAACTAAAAAACTCGCTTGATTATCTAGATCATTGAGGATTTTCCAGTTACCTGTTGCCCCTTTGGTCTTGGTCTTATATATATATATTCATAGGATTTGGAGCTATCTGTCATGATGAGCACACTTCCAGCACACCGTCGAGTGTTGCACCGGGTACATTTGTCTCCTGGGCGATGTACCCATTATTATATGTCTTAGGGTACATTTGTCTCCCGGGCGATGTACCCACTATTATAGGATACATTTGTCTCTCGGGCGATGTATCCACTATATACCATTGCATCCTTGGCTTGGATCATTCAGGTAGCAGCAGGCGGGTAACTGGACTTGGATTTCTCAAACTTGCATTTGTTAGTAATTAGGATTGTGATAACCCTAATTAGCTAATGTATAAAGTCTTAATCATTGCTTGGCCGTGTTGGTTGTATGGAGTCCAGTCTAGTCTAGTTTGTCTAGGCAGTGTCCAGGTTTGTTTATTTTTAGTACATCTTTGTTTATGCTTTACTTTTGTCGGTAAATGATTATATACTAAAGTTCTGTTCAGGAGAAGGGTTACAACCCTGGTCCTTGTTTGGTTTATGGGTTGTAACTTGGGTTTCGGAATAGTTTTCAAGTTATCTTATCATTTGTCGTTCTATATAGTATCTCACATGCTTACATGTCCCGGCTACTTAACATGCTCACATGTCTATTTATCTTTCATGTTCACATGCTTCCTTTTTCTTACAAGTACACAGTTTACATTATGTCACATGTCCTTTACTTTATGCTACATGTTGCTTTACTTATTGTCTTTTCTATTCTCGGGATAAGTACATTGGTAGCGCACGAGTCTCGATTTGCTTTTACTTAATTCTGTCTCTATCCATTGCTATGATTTGTATGCTAGTTTTAGTTTATAGTTTGGCTTCCTTTATGGTACCTGCTATTGGGGGTTGACCCCACTGGTTTTGTTTGGCCAGATCTGATAGAGGAGCCCGAAGGATCTTTCGTACCATCTACTCGACGGTGACTACCCGGAGCACCAGAGTACCATAGTGGATTTCCTATATCATTCTCCTACTAGTTATGTACATTATTCTTTTGTAGCGTTTAGCCTCCGAGCACGTGTTTAGCTCGTATTTTGGACTTAACATTTAGCCTACGGGCCTAAACATGATTTGCGTTATTCTAGACTATAGCTAGAGCTTATCATGTATGACTATTACTCTTGCTAGTCTTCACTCTGTATTACTAGCTTCATGATCATTGATATATGATAGTTTGGGACGCTTTACTATTTTATATTCCAATTGATCTTACTTCTTGTACATTGTTTACTGCCTGTGATTGAGATACCTAGGATTGCTTGACCTATGATCGACTGTTGGATTGTAGTAGTATACAACTTATACGTTATTTCGGAGTATTGGAGTACTTTGGTATACGTAGCTGGCCTGGTTCGTCCCTACTTGCCAGTATTCTGGTTCTGGGCGTGACATAGGTTTTAGTGGTGGCCCATGCAAGGTCTGATTTATCAGATATGTGGGGGTTACCGATGTTTAGATATCTCAGTCACAATTCTCCTTTATTGATATCCTTCGTGTTATTCTATATCTCTGATCCTTTAACCAGATATCTGCCTTGATTGTTGATCTTTCATGTTCCTTCGATTTGGTCCTTGTGTCCTTTAACTTTCAGGGGCACTATTCCTAATCCTTTCGATCATCTTATTTGGGTTCTTCCGATGGCAGGTCAGCAATCTTCTGTCAGGCGAGTTATGGAGGATCAGTCTAAGCATTCAGAGGCAGAGTTCAGAGATGACCAGAGTACAGAGGTATCAGTTCAGCCTGATCAGCCAGCAGGGTCAGTCCTGCCAGAGTCCAGCTTCACCGGCTAGCCCGACAGTTCAACAGTATATAGCTCAGGTACCGATTCAGCAGCAGCAGGTCAGAGCAGCAGTTTTGAGATGTGGGCAGACATAGTTTGGTATGTTAGAGCTGGTTTTGGCTGAGGGTGGTCATGTTGTAGGTATTATCATATTCTTCTTCCACTCTTATTTATCTCTTGGGTTACGCATATTTGGCGAGTTTCTCGTCCTACTCTTCTGTCTTCGTATCTTGAGATACATGATATTAATTACATGTCTCTACTACGAAGATACGTCCTGGGTAGAGTCATGTCTTGGACTAAGTCATTGGTACCGACTTACTTTAAGACACGACCCATATCTATTTTTGGAGTCAGCGTAGGCCAGCAAGGGCGGGTCCCTACTAAACTGACTCATGAGACATATTTATTCATATGAATCCATCCCTTCTTGATTGTGGTTGTGATATTGCTTACGCATTTACTTATATTACTGTTGTCTTTATCTTACCAACATGCTATGCTTTATTTTGATTGACATGATTTTTCAGCTCTTTGGTTTGGTTTTCATGCTTGACTAGATTTAGGAAATTCCGAGGACGAAATTTATTTTTAAGTTGTGGTGAGTTGTGAGACTCGTCTCACAGTATCAGTATTTATATACGAATACGTATTTTGTAGTATATTTCGTATTTTCTTGGTTTTCGTAATGCTTTAAAAAAAATTCCTAACTTATAGATTTTCTCCTTGGCCGACATACCACCAGTATACCGTTGTATACCGACGGCATACCGTCCATATAGATTTTTCACATTTTAGATATTTTCGATTTCAGATATTTTCATGGATTGTGTTTCCGATATTTTCATTAATAGTGTTTTGGATATTTTGATGAATAGTGTTTAGATATTTTCTTGAATAGTATAGATGCATCCTTTTACCCATTGGATATTTGGTTTTGTTTGGATGGCCACGATTGACTTAGATTTTGACGTGGATCACGATCCAACGGTCATGATTAATTCTCCCTTCTATATATACCATTTCACTTTCTCTCTCCTCTCTCTTTTCATTCTCCTCACTCTCTCTTCATTTCTTTTTTCCTTCTCTCCCTCTTGGAGCTTGCCAAGAGCTTGGCCTTGAGGTCTTGGGTGTGGTGTCTAACCCCCCTAGGAGGAGGAGTAGAAGATTAGGCTTGGAGCTAAACCTAGGCAAGTACATCTTGCCAAATTCTTGAACCATAATATTTGTTTGTCATTTTTGTTTTCCTTGGTATTAAATGCTTAGAATTGTCCTAAACTCATTTTGTTAAATATGTTTTCCTTATGATTCTCGTATATATGCATCTTTTCAAAATTTGTCCAGTCTTGCATGTCTCATGTCTAGGATGGATTCTGCGGAATGTCACACCCAGAATCCAACAAGAAAATGTTAAGGACTAAACAACTCGCTTGATTATCTAGATCATTGAGGATTTCCCAGTTATCTGTTGCCCCTTTGGTCTTGGTCTTATATATATATTCATGGAATTTGGAGCTATCTGTCATGATGAGCACACTTCCAGTGCACCGTCGAGTGTTGTACCGAGTACATTTGTCTCCTGTGCGATGTACCCATTATTATATGTCTTAGGGTACATTTGTCTTCCGGGCGATGTACCCACTATTATAGGATACATTTGTCTCCCGGGCGATGTATCCACTATATATCATTGCATCCTTGGCTTGGATCATTCAGGTAGCAGCAGGCGGGTAACTGGACTTGGATTTCTCAAACTTGCATTTGTTAGTAATTAGGATTGTGATAACACTAGTTAGCTAATGTAAAAAGTCGTACTCATTGCTTGGCCGTGTTGGTTGTATGGAGTCCAGTCTAATCTAGTTTGTCTAGGCAGTGTCCAGATTTGTTTTTTTTTAGTACATCTTTGTTTATGCTTTACTTTTGCCGATAAATGATTAGATAATAAAGTTCTGTTCAGGAGAAGGGTTACAACCCTGGTCCTTGTTTGGTTTATAGGTTGTAACTTGGGTTTCAGAATAGTTTCCAAGTTATCTTATCATTTGTCATTCTATATAGTATCTTACATGCTCACATGTCTCAGTTATCTTACATGCTCACATGTCCCGGCTACTTAACATACTCACATGTCTATTTATCTTTCATGTTCACATGCTTCCTTTTCCTTACAAGTACACAGTTTTCATTATGTCACATGTCCTTTACTTTATGCTACATGTTGCTTTACTTATTGTCTTTCCTATTTTCGGGATAAGTACATTGGTAGCGCACGAGTCTCGATTTGCTTTTACTTAATTCTGTCTCTATCCATTGCTATGATTTGTATGTTAGTTTTAGTTCATAGTTTGGCTTTCTTTATGGTACTTGCTATTGGGGGTTGACCCCACTGGTTTTGTTTGGCCAGATCTGATAGAGGAGCCCGAAGGATTTTTCGTACCATCTACTCGACGGTGACTACCCGGAGCACCAGAGTACCATAGTGGGTTTCCTATATCATTCTTCTACTAGTTATGTACATTATTCTTTTGTAGCGTTTAGCCTCCGAGCACGTGTTTAGCTCGTGTTTTGGACTTGACATTTAGCCTACGGACCTAAACATGATTTGCGTTATTCTAGACTATAGCTAGAGCTTATCATGTATGACTATTACTCTTGCTAGTCTTCACTCTGTATTACTAGCTTCATGATCATTGATATATGATAGTTTGGGACACTTTACTATTTTATATTCCAGTTGATCTTACTTTTTGTACATTGATTACTGCCTGTGATTGAGATACCTAGGATTGCTTGACCTATGATCGACTGTTGGATTATAGTAGTGTAGGAGCGTAAAAAGTGCTTCACAGAAAGAGTCAAAGTGATAGATCATTCCACTCAAAATTGATCCCCTTTACGCCACAGAGAGGCTAGTCTCTTTACTCTCAAGTCAAGGCTAATTACTTTTACGCCTAAAAGCAGCCAGGGTCAAGACAATGGTTTTACGCCCAGGACAGGCTAGCCACTTTTACGCTGGACAAAGCTGTCAAGTCTCACATTTAATGCAAACTCTGACATGGAGATATTAATGATGGCATATATCACAGAGTTCAAAGGGATTTATTTTTACACAGAGACCAATGTTGTCGTTTAGTGTGTGGATTGAGCTACTTTACGCTCACACTATAGCTTCTTTTACGCACGAAGATTATACGAGCCTTTACGCTCAACAGTTGACGTATGCTTAAAGTCTATTTGAGCTACTTTTACGCTCAAGGTTATTTAACAACCACTTTACGCGGGAAGTCTATGTCAGGGCTATTTTACGCCTAATCTACTGCTTTACGCTCAGAATACATTTGGGCTATTTTTATGCCCTATTCTCCTCCACCAGTTTGGAATGTGGTTTGCCTACGTGGCTTTCATGCCATTCTTCTTGAAGAACGTGTGTACATGCATCCTATTCTTACTGAAATGATGGGACACATGTCAACATGTGCAGAGGATGGCTTCAGTCGTGGGTGGCAGTTGTTAGCGTAAAGATGGAACTTTTGCTGAGTTTTTACGCACAAAAGCCCAAGTCTATAAATAGACTTATTTTTTTTCTCATAAAAAAGACAGACAGAGAGAGACAGAAGAGAATACAGAGATCAGAACTTAGAGATTTTGATTCTCCAGAGCATTATTCTTCAACCTTTCTTTCAGAATAGAGTGAAGCAAAGCAGAAAAGCATTCGGCCTCGCCATCAGTGCCCAAGTGCGTCGATACCTTTCTGGTGACTTAGTTCTTCCAGTTGTTCTACTTCAAGCAGTGATCTTCATCATCATCATATGGTCCAAGGAACAAAGTGATCATTTACGAATCAGACTTCCATAGCAATACTTTCCCAGAATCAAATTTGTACTTCTTATACTTTTTTTCGTTTTATTTTCAAAGGCCAATTTCCTTTTTTGGCATTTTGTTAAGTGAAACAAAAATGGCGACTCTGCTGGAGACGACCTTCTCCTCTGACGAGGAGGCAATTGCTCAATATGATGATGTTTCGGTCGGTTCGACCAAGAATACTCTGGTTGTGCACTTCGACCAGACTGCCTATGAAGAAATGCTCCGAACTGGGGGTGGTTCTCGCTGCTCCAATGTTCAAAAGTCTCGCAAAGCACGAAAAGTTTGGATTCCTAAATCCAAAGTGGCTTCTGATCTCTCTGTTGCTTCTGATGATAAGGGAATTCTTCCCACTCCTGTCGTAGGGGCTCCCATTTATAACGAGGCAGTCCTTACATCAGCATCGCACTCTACGTGTGGCAATTTATCTCCCGTCTGTCACGGTGAAGATAATCAGGTTTCTCGCTCACTGCGTAAGAATCAAATTTTACGCTCAGTGGGTAAAAACCAAGTTTTACGTTCAAAGCATAAGCATGAGTCTCCTATTTGTAATATGGTAGACTCTAATGTTTCTGAGTGTAAGAATAAGTCTCCCGTCTGTGACGTGGTAGACACACACAAATTACGCTCTTCGCGTAAAGAAAAATCTTCCGTCTGTGACGTGGTAGATAATCAATTTTTGTGCTCTACGCGTAAAGGTAAGTCTCCTGTTTGTGACAGTGTAGATAAAATTTGCAAAGATGTTTGCACATCTAATGTGAATGTACCTAAATACATACAGCGTAAAAATGTTGTTGGTAAAGCTTCTGTCCTCCACCAACAACCTTCTTATACTGCTTTACACAAAGTACCAAACTTACTAATTACACGCCATGAAAGTGGAGTCCTTCGTGCTAAAAAATCTCAAGATTTACGCACACAACTCCAAACACGTAAAAATGTACAGTTTGGTTCTGCGAATGCAGCCAGCAATCTTCTTTATACACAAGGGACTAAACGTTTTTCTACCCCAAATGTAATAAAGAAGAATACTCCATCTGTTCATGTTGATT
Organism: Iris pallida; assembly: GCA_029216955.1. Classification (NCBI taxonomy): domain Eukaryota; kingdom Viridiplantae; phylum Streptophyta; class Magnoliopsida; order Asparagales; family Iridaceae; genus Iris; species Iris pallida. The sequence goes on from JANAVB010042014.1 coordinate 7,608,034, forward strand.
TACGTGAATTGCTAATGCAAAAGCGTAAGAACAGACAATCTTCGGTTACACTCCCCCAAGAAAAACATCATTGTGAATATCACCAGGTTGTGATCAATTGTTGTTGTTCGGCTTCAAAACGGTCAGTTTTTGATCGATTAAGTTTTAACTCGCTTCAACATCAAGCTGAAGACCAAGAACATGAGCTGTCATATGTGTCAGTCAATATGGCATCTTATACTAATAGAGGACGACATCCAAGACGGAACATGTCCCAAACTCCAGGTCAACAACAGTTCAACAGACTTCTTAATTCCTTTGAAGGAGTATATCAGAATACTAGATCAAGAAGCAAAGACAATTACAGACTTCTGATTCAGAAGCTGGGGGTACTCAATCTTTTGAGTCTGATATCGATAGTGTGGATTCATACTTCTATACTAATCCCTCTATATCTTCAAGAGAGGTTGAATCCTACGCTGTTGGAGATGAACCAGAGACGTCATCTGCTAATACGGAACAACGTCTCACTGCCGTGGAGCAATCACTGAAAGACATGCTTAACATGGTACAAAGCATGTATCAGATAATTTTAAATCAGCAAACTGCTCAGCCGGCAGTAGTAACACTGGTACCCGTAACAGCACAAACTCAAGATAGTCAAGGGGCTGAAATACCTTTGAATATTCAAGAGCCTGCTGTTAATCAAAATTCTGCATCTCCAGATACCATCATTCCTGAAGATGTACCACCTCCAGTGGGGGTTACGGTACATCCAACAACCATTCAATCAAATGTGCTTCCTCAAACCAGTGAAGACATTCAAGCAGTGCGTGAGCTCAAAGCATAGTTTGAAGTTTTGAGGCACAAAGATCAGCTCCAGAGGTTAGGGATTAAGCAACCTTATCCTCCTCATTGGAATGATGTACCCTTTCCACCGAAATTCAAGCCACAATCTATGGTTTTGTTCGATGGAAAAGCATCTCCCAGTCAATATATCAATTACTTTGATATTATGACTGTACATTTGCAGAAAAATGATGCACTTCTCACTCGAGTGTTCATCGGGTGCCTGACGGGTTCAGCTTACGACTGGTATCGTAGTTTACCCGATAATTCTATTTCGTCTTTTGACGAATTCAAGGCAATGTTTCTCTCCCGTTTCTATGAAGGAGGTATGGACATGAATATGCCCTCCTTGATAGAAATCAAACAAAAAGAGAAAGAAGATACTCGGACGTTCATCGAACGTTTCCGACAGGCTACTCTAAAGATGCCTCCTAGTATGCTAGATTCAGCGTTGATTGATACATGCAAGATGAATCTGCGACCATCCATCGTTGTTTTCACGGGTTCCTAATTCTCAGATTGGGCTTCGTTTATCATAGCAGCAGTTTCTGCCGAGACCAATGGTAGGTTGGCTCGAGAGCATGGGATGATTTTCGCTTCAGAAGATAAAGGGAAGAAAAGTAATCCTAGTAATAATTATGGCAATCGTAATGTGAAGGAAAAAGATACTCTTATGGTCAATCTTTCCAAGAACAAAACGATGCCGAATAATCAAGAATCTTCCAGGCCAAAGGAAGAATACTCTTTTGACGAAAGTGATATCCCAGGGATATTTCAATGTCTGGTGAAGAGTGGTAAACTTCAGATTCCGGAGCCAAAGAGGCCTAATGAGGTGAATCTGACTGACAATCCCAAATATTGTATCTATCATAAATACATTAATCATCCTACTAGTGCTTGCTATGTCTTGAAAAAGAAAATCCAAGAGCTGATAAATGGTGGTGCTATTGCTTTAACCAATGATGACCATACGGTTACGACCAATATGGTTTCTCTTCAGTTCGGAGATTTTCCTCCACAGTAAGTCCCAGATGGAATTATCCTAATTCCGAAGGCGACGATAAAGATCGTGAATATCCCGCCTGCCAGAGAAGAAAATGCAGGATTGCTGCCGCTCACACTAAAGAATGGTGAAATCATGTGGGTACATCCTGACTTAGTGCCTGAGTTGGAAAATGAAGATAAAACTTCAAAATCCAAGAAGGACAAGAAAGTCAAAACCTGCAACATGATTTCTCATGTTATTCCAGATCCTGATGACTTGGATCATCTATGGGATGGCCTTCCTTTAGAAGATAGACTGAAAGGACTGAACATCTGTCCTCCAAGTCTAGCTCCTCCTACCAAGCTCAAGCTTACTCATCAGCAGTGGTTAGCCATGAATAGTGTTCCTTTATATCGGGCACAACAAGTCTTTGCTGCTTATGAAAAAGTTCCGACAGGGATTTTTCCTCGTATCCCGAATCCTTTCCCTCTCGTAGCTATAGAGACATCTATGCTTCATTCTCCTATAGTTATAGAGATTTCTTCCTCTTCCTCTGTTGAAACACCTGTCAAAAGTCCGCTGCCCACTCACTTGTATAGTCAGCAATCTGTCCTTCTCATGAAGAAGATGGGTTATGACTTTCAAAAGGCAGAAGGTTTGAATTATGATAAAGGAATACGACTTCCTTTACAAATTCAAAATCAAAATTCCACTATTGGATTGGGTTCTGAAGTTCCTCATAACAACCCTCACAAGAAGAAGGCTAAGGGAAGAAAGACTAAATCCTGTAATATGGTACTTCCTTCTCCTGAGTCTGAAGAAAAAACTTTTGCTGGTACAAGATCTGGAAAAAAGTACCACAAAGACTATGAGGGATTCTCCAAAGAAGCATAAGATGTAGTGGAAACACTACCAACTCAACCTTCTCCTATTCCTGCTAAACCTTCTGTGGTTGAAAAGGGGAAACAGAAAGCAGTACGCTTCGACGTCCCATTGAAGTATGCTTCCAGTCAGGGGGTGGTGATGAAGCCTTACAAGTTTGATATTCTAGCTCAGTTGGCCAATACTCCGGCTAGACTATCTATATTTGAGTTGCTTCGTATTTCCAGAGAAAGCAGAGAGACTTTGAGTGAAGCTTTACTTCAAGCAGATTCATGCTTGGCTCAACTCAAGACTCCTAATAATATACCAGTGTCATGTCCACAATGTCATAGTGTGATGGAAGCAATTCCCAACATCACCTTTACACAAGAAGATATGCTGTTGAAGCATAACAAGCATGACAGACCATTGTGCTACACTGGGTATATTGGATCCACTGAAATTGACAGGATTTACATTGATCCTGGGTCCTCAATTAGCATAATTCTTCAGAGTATGCTAAGACCCCTGAGGATTCCTACTAGTGATTTGACTTACACTAGTACTACGATAGTCGGTTTTAACTCTGGCAAGAGCAAGCCACTGGGGAAGATTCGTCTGCAGATTCAGATTGGTGATCTTCGAACCATGGTAACTTTCTATGTTATCAACTCAGACGTCTCCTATAATATCCTTTTGGGGAGACCGTGGATTCATGAGCACAATATTGTACCTTTAACTCTCCACCAATGCTGCAAGTAAGTGGATTCCCAAGGAGTTGTTAAGACTGAGTTTGCTGATATCAATCCTTTCAAGGATGTCGAAGCCTATTTTTCTGATTCAAGGCTATATAAACAAGAGCATATGAAAGAGATATCAGACATGGCTGAAGATCAATCACCTACTGAGGATCAGTCTATTAATGAAGATCCGCCAGAGGAGCAACCTTTGAAGATCATAGTCAAGGGATGAATCCAATCCCAATCTGTCAATGATCAACCTCTGATAATCAAGGTTAAAGGAAAAACTCAAACTTCATCTGAGGAATCAACAAATATTCCTGCTAAGAGCCAAGTTCAACCTTTTATGATCAAGGTCAAAGGGCGTACTTCTTGTACGAATGATCCAGAACCACCATTGATTGTCAATCTTGGCAAAACTACGCAGAAGACGGATAATGGTCCACTGATGATTAATCCGATGCGTAGCAGTCAAATTGTAAATGATGTAAATATTGATCATTCTATACTTTTTGATATCAATGAAGATTTTCTTTTCGAGTATATGGCTGTCAAGTTTATCGAAAGAATGACTTTATCTTCTGATAATCAAAGTCATCAATATAAAGGCGGCATTGAGCCAGAAGAAAATTTATACATCGATCATAAGGAAAATTCTTTTCCTCCTCATGTAGATGTTGGACCTTATGCTCAAAGGTTCCTAACATCTTCTCCTTATCTTCTACATGTGGCCGCCTTATCACAAGCTTGCGTAACTTTTAGACGTCGCGAAGAATCTTATTTCGTGGTTCCATCTAATAAGGAAAACAAGCGCCAAATTGTGTTTGGCCTGGCTAGAAATATCCCTGTTTCTCAGGCAGATGAGCTGAAAGATAAAGACAAAGGAAGAATCCGAATTGACAAGTATAGTCAACAATTTATCAAGATTATCCAGAATATGGGATATGATTTGAAGACTATGCAAGGTCTCAATCAAGGTAAGGGTAGACGACTACCATTATGTGGTGATCCGTTTTACCAAAAGACTCGTCATGGGTTGGGATATGATCCGTCCCACATGTTTAATGATGATATACAAGAAGAATTCTCTTCTAGCTCTTCGCAATCATCAGATTCAGAAGAAGTCCAATTCGTTGAATCTGATATGTCTCATTCCTCATATGATGAATCTGGACAAATATTTTCAGTCAATATGATTCAAATTGATGGTAAATCAGAACCATTTGAGAATGATCCTTGGGGATGATATCATCTTTCTTGAAAAATATATTGATTCATTCATTCTCTTATCAATAATGACATATATCTTCCATGACATCCATCTCCTTATTTTCCAGCTACCAAGGTTTGGTTAAGCTGATTATTCATCTCTTTCTTCTATCTTACCCGTTGGTATATAAAGTTGAATTTGTTATTTATCATGTTCCTAAGACCTCTGGATAAATGCCAAATCTAATTGCTTTTCTTATCTATCATGAGTTTTTACATACTATCACGTCCATATTACCTCTGATAGTATTACATACTCTTAAACAGAAATTAATCTTCTATCTTATCAGTTGATTAATTGGATTTCTTATTTATCATGTTCTCAAGACCTCTGGATAAATATTAAATCTACTTGTTTTTCCTATCTATCATGTCCATTTGACCTCTGCATAGATATTAATCTACTTTTCTTTGAGTTCTTACAGACTGTCATGTTCATATTACCTCTGATAGTATTGTATACTCTAAAAATATAAAACAAGATTTCGTTATCTATCATGTCCATATTACCTCTAGATAGATATAATGTATTGAGTTTAAAAGACTTGTCATGTTCCTATAACCTCTGATAAGTATTTTCTATCTCATACCTATTGTTTAAAATTCTAAATAAACGATAGGATCACAAAATATATATTTCATTCATTTCTTATGGAAACATTACAAAATGGATAAGAGAAAAGATTACAAGGAGCTCTTTCAAGGTGGAACAGAAATATCTAGAAGTAACTTATGTAGTTCTTCTAGCCGTTTGCCACGAGAGCTCATGACTTTCTTGGTAGCCTCGGCACGTCGAGCTTCAGGGTGCAAATACAAGAAAGTTTAGCGAAGGTGATTATCAGACCCTCTTTGGCTTCATCAAGGGTTCTGATGGCCGATTCAGCCCCAAAGGCTTTCTCTTCTAAAATCGAGCTCTGGGTGAGGTGTAGATTTCGAGCTTCGATCATCTTTTCCCTTTCGGCCTTCAAGCGAGCTAATTCTGCCTCGACTTCGTAGATTTCATCATTTTTATTCTGAATATCTATATTCAGAGCATCATAAGCTACTCTGTGACCATGTAAGGCGGGCTTTATTCCAGCCAAAAAGGCCTTCTCTTTGGCAACCTTTAGGCTGTGTTCATGGAGAGATTCATTATATGTAGCCTCCCGAGCAAGATAATCAGCTGTTAAGGTGTCATACTCCTCTTCGATGAGACTTTCAACAGTCTTACTTGACAGCTTGAGATATTCTCTGATCGGCTGTTCAAGATCTTCCACAATTTTCTCCAATGTTGCAGCTCTCTCAGCATCGTTGAACATGGCAACGTTCTTGATGGTCGAAGCCATTGCTGTCTTCAAAATCTCGTAACTGAGGCCCTTATTCAGGACCATTTTTATCAGGGTTGCCAGGGTTTTATAAAAAGTGTCAGTATAAATCTCAACTAGGAGATTCATCTCTATGCTGGAGCTTGGTGTGACAGCAATATCTAACAGATCTCTTCCTTGGAAACTGGGAGCAGATGTTGATGGCGCAATGGCAGGATGAGATGAAGTCGTTGCTGTTACTACCGTCATAGCCAATTGATTCCCAGAAGTTTCAGGGATTATATCTCTAATATCTACAGATATCGTTGGTATAACAACAAGCTGAGATGGAGCTATTGTTGTCACTGCTGCTTGGTTTCCAGGAATTTCAGAAGAAATGTTTTCAATATTTGTTACTCCAACCGTTTCTGGAGTTCTGGCGGCGGTAATATTGATGGATGTGGTAACAATTGCAGGAGCTGATTCAGGTTCCGGCATTGGCTTGTCAGAAACTGGTACCGAATCAGTAACAACAGTAGAGGATGTTATTATAACTTCCCCACTTTCTGTTGGTGGTTCAAGCATGCCTTCAGCATCTTCTTCAATCGTTTGCTCCGCAGGATTTTCCACTGCTTCAGTTGTGGTGAAACTCTCTACAGCTAATTCTTTGTTCAAGTCTGGTTCTCCTCCAGCAGCTCCATCATCACCTACAGTGGGGTCGACTGTAGTCTTCTCTTTGTGTTGGTCCTCAGCAGGAGAGGACACTTCAGATTGTGCTTGTTGTGCCACAAATGATGGAGGATGTTCTTCTTGAGGCTCTATTTCATGCTTTTGCACTCCCTCCTCTTCGGCATCTGCGTCTTCTGAAGAAGAAGCTTCCTCCTCAAATTCCTCATTTTCCTCATAGATGTCTTCTTCTTGAGGAGGAGGAGCCATAGGCTTTGGTGCAATTATGACATCTGTAAAACGAACAGAATAAGTTAGTATACAAAATCATGATATATAATTCCGTATAGGTTTTGTATAATACTTGGAATGTGTGCGTTTTTTCAAGATATGTATCATAATCACCATCCCAGTCATCATCCTCGAAGTCAAGAGCTGGTTCATCTGATGGGATGCGGTCTTGATCAGTGGTAGATACAGTAGTAGCACCCTCTGTAACTTGTGCCTTGGATGGCAAAGATAAATGGAGTGAGGTGCTAAGACGTCCAGGAGACAAAAGTGTTACAGATCTTGATCCAACTATTGGTGGAGGGGCTGAAGATCCTTCTCCAGGATGGACTGAGGAAGAACCGACAAGATGATCCTCTTCAATCAAAAATGTCATCTTCTGGAGTGTGGGCTCTTGGTTTAGAAGGCCCTTTGGTGGTAGATTTTTTTTCTTCTCTGGAGACTTCACCGGAGAAGCGGTAGCTATGTTCTTCTTTCGTTTGCGGGTCTTTCCAATAATTATTGGTCCCGCGGCTACCTCCCCAGCTCCTCTAGGAATTACTGCCAGAAATTCATCTATAACGGCAGTATTGTCTGGTATGTCCGGGGCTATCCTGATAGGTTCCTCAACATTTCCCTCCTGAGCCCACCGAAGACTTCCTTGCATACTATAACCGTCTTCAAAAGAGCGGATAGATGTATAGAAACGAGCACACGAATGGAGTATACGTAGCTCAGTTGTACTGGTGGCTGTAGATATATTGAATTTAGCACCAGTACATGCAGCTCCGAAATATCTCCATGCTCGTGCACCGTCGATCAACTTTCCATAATGATAGAAACTGGTGGAAGGATTGCCAACATGGAGTTGGTCATAGCCAAACTGGCGAGCGAACCTACTTGGTAGATAAGGCTCGAATGCACAGTTATCTTCATTCCGGTATATCAGATGAGAAGGTCTGATGTACACTAGCCATCGGTAGACAGATCTCGGTAATAAGGCTGATTTATCTACCCTATCTTCAAATTGTACACCAAGGCAGTCAGCCGGAACTGGTGGCCTAGTGCAGAAGAAATTCCAACCGTGCGAATAATTTAATGCTGCTCTGGTGTCTGCCAACGTGGTAGTTCTCCACGTAGATTTGCTAAATTTTTGAAGGAAAATCCTCACTGCATCCTCAGGGCCTGGTGGCAACAAATTATAATTATGGTGTAGTAACCAACCTATCAGATAGGTGAATGGTAACTCTACCCTTGGAAAATTGTGAGAAGCATTATTGATTAGTTCTTCACCAAAAATCCTTAGACCTGCGTTTATTCGGCACACCATTGCCGACAACAGGTTAATTTTGTTCTTGAATACTAAACGGACCGCTGGCCATAATACATTGTGGTGAATCAGGTCCACAGTGCTGATTCCTGGCACGACCCATCTGCGCAGCCATAAAGATAAAAAGCCTGCCAACAAGGCCTTCTTCGACATTTTTTGACTACCCTGCCTCAGGTAGCTTAAAGCCTCAGTCCCCGCAGGGATGTCTCCAGTTTTGGTAGACAGGTATCTATCGCAAGCTTTCTGCGACACCATCAATTCCTGAATTAAATCTGCAGGAATTATAGAGCAAGGCTTGATGACCTGAGTCTTGTCTTCTCGGAACCTGCTCTTATCTGTTTTAGACACTCTATTTTCATGATAAAATAGATAAGTTGTCCATTTTGTAATGTATGCTAGATGTGATCCAGTTTCATACATGCTGGTACAAATCAGATAATGGCACATGAGTTCTTCATAGACTTGTACCAGTTCGGGATTCTTCTCCCGAATTTTTGCCAATTCCCGATTGGAGGGAATATATTCTTCATAGGGGAACTCGCCCATCGGCAACTTCGAGATGAACTGCATTTCATGAAGGGCCAGACCCATCTCGCCATGCGGAGTTGCGAAAGTTCCTGTCGAACTCATATACAATTCCAATAAAGCCAAGAACAGATTACCATTCGGTGGAATGCCATAACTGGTAGAAGCCACTGCTTCATACAAATCGATGTCATCCAACTCTGTTTTAAAGTTTTTCATGACCCAGTTGCTGATCTGGATCCAGTTACCACTATGAGGGGTCAGCCACCCTGTCAGCCTAGGGTTGGTCTGAGGATATAAGACTCCTTCCCTTATGAATCTATTTATGAACATGGGAATCTGGACCGGCTGGATGAGAGATGAATCTTCACTCGGTGTAAACCCAGGCAATAGTCCAGAAAATGGAATAACACCACCATAAGGAGTGCGAATGTGATAGCCCATGTCATTTGCTCTCTCCCTTCTGAAGATGATTCTGCCAGGTCTACCATAGCTATTAGGTGTCAAATTCCATAGCATCTGATGGTGATGGCTAGTATGGACAAAAGCGGATATAGGGTAATCCCTGTCCATATCAAGGAGATACATTACCCTTTCTCCAGATTTAAATACCCAAGCCTCTTTTTTGGGATGAGTCTGTGATTTGTAATCTATCGCATCTCCAAATAAGAAAGCTGGTTTCAAGAAATTTTGATTATCCAGTGACATCAGTACTTCTCCATTCATCATGGATAACAACATCCTATCTCCCTGGGCATATATCAGTTGTGCTCTTGTTGCAGGATATTCTGGGTTGGATTGGGGAAATTCAACATGAGATAGATTCTCCAGATAATTTGAACCCACCATGCCCACTGACGAGCCAAAAACTTCTTCAAGTGGGTGAGCTTGCAAATCCACAGACAAAAGGACAAAAGAGATCAAATTAGTTCGAAGTTTTTATGATTGAAGATATTGACTTTTACGCTTACTAAAAGTTGATAAAAGCTTATGAAGTCTTTTGTTTTACAAAGTCTCTCGGTGATTGATGAATTTGACGCTACCACATAGTAATGTGAGCATAATATAACTTTTTACGCTGGCATGTATGAACATGAGCGTAGTTAAGTTTTACGCTAGCACATTAATTGTGGGCGTAAATCCAAATTCTACGCTGACACGTGTAATGTGGGCGTATTCTTTTTATCTTTTACGCTAACACGTACAACGTGGGCGTATGTTGTTATTTCAGTTTTTACGCTAACACGTACAACGTGGGCATAAAAAGCTGAAAGTTTGGGTTATCTTCTTCTTCCTCGACGGATTTTTCCAGCCAGTGAATAGGGTTTTACCCATCATAGGCGGAGCTACGGTCGGGTTGGGTTGTCGATGTGGTGTTGATGACTGAATGGGAGTTTTCGTATGATCAGCCGACGACGAGTCGACGGCAAGTTTCTTCCCCTTGTTGCTGGCGGTGGATGATTTCTTTGGAGCCATCGGATCAAAGTGAGGGTTTTGAAGAAAGAAAGGGCAAAGGAATTTGAGAAGATGAGTAAAAGTGTTTTCTTTCTCTGGAAAGACCTATTTATAGAGATATTCAAAACCAACTGTTGGATATCCCTATTCTTACGTCGACTGTTGGATATCCCCGCTTTTACGCGGATGACGGTTGCGTATCCCGAATTTTACGCTGACTGATCAAATTTTAACTTTTACGCTTCTGTTCAAAGTGTTTCAAATTTTGGAGATATTTGAAAACTTTAAAGGGGGTCTTGTAGGAGCGTAAAAAGTGTTTCACAGAAAGAGTCAAAGTGATAGATCATTCCACTCAAAATTGATCCCCTTTACGCCACAGAGAGGCTAGTCTCTTTACGCTCAAGTCAAGGCTAATTACTTTTACGCCTAAAAGCAGCCATGGTCAAGACAATGGTTTTACGCCCAGGACAGGCTAGCCACTTTTACGCTGGACAAAGCTGTCAAGTCTCACATTTAATGCAAACTCTGACATGGAGATATTAATGATGGCATATATCACAGAGTTCAAAGGGATTTGTTTTTACACAGAGACCAATGTTGTCGTTTAGTGTGTGGATTGAGCTACTTTATGCTCACACTATGGCTTCTTTTACGTACGAAGATTATACGAGCCTTCACGCTCAACAGTTGACGTGTGCGTAAAGTCTATTTGAGCTACTTTTACGCTCAAGGTTATTTAACAACCACTTTACGCGGGAAGTCTATGTCAGGGCTATTTTACGCCTAATCTACTGCTTTACGCTCAGAGTACATTGGGGCTATTTTTACGCCCTATTCTCCTCCACCAGTTTGGAACGTGGTTTGCCTACGTGGCTTTCATACCATTCTTCTCGAAGAACGTGTGTACATGCATCCTATTCTTACTGAAATGATGGGACACGTGTCAACATGTGCAGAGGATGGCTTCAGTCGTGGGTGGCAGTTGTTAGCGTAAAGATGGAACTTTTGTTGAGTTTTTACGCACAAAAGCCCAAGTCTATAAATATACTTCTTTTTTTCTCATAAAAAAGACAGACAGAGAGAGACATGAGAGAATACAGAGATCAGAACTTAGAGATTTTGATTCTCCAGAGCATTATTCTTCAACCTTTCTTTCAGAACAGAGTGAAGCAAAGCAGGAAAGCATTCGGCCTCGCCATCAGTACCCAAGTGCGTCGATACCTTTCTGGTGACTTAGTTCTTCCAGTTGTTCTACTTCAAGCAGTGATCTTCATCATCATCATATGGTCCAAGGAACAAAGTGATCATTTACGAATCAGACTTCCATAGCAATACTTTTCCAGAATCAAATTTGTACTTCTTGTACTTTTTCTCGTTTTATTTTCAAAGGCCAATTTTCTTTTTTGGCATTTTGTTAAGTGAAACAAGTAGTATACAACTTATACGTTATTTCGGAGTACTGGAGTACTTTGGTATACGTAGCTGGCCTGGTTCGTCCCTACTTGCCAGTATTATGGTTCTGGGCGTGACATAGGTTTTAGTGGTAGCCCATGCAAGGTCTGATTTATCAGATATGTGGGGGTTACCGATGTCTAGATATCTCAGTCACAATTCTTCTTTATTGATATCCTTCGTGTTATTCTATATCTCTGATCCTTTAACCTGATATCTGCCTTGATCGTTGATCTTTCATGTTCCTTCGATTTGGTCCTTGTGTCCTTTAACTTTCAGGGGCACTATTTCTAATCCTTTCGATCATCTTATTTGGGTTCTGCCGATAGCAGGTCAGCAATCTTCTGTCAGACGAGTTATGGAGGATCAGTCTCAACATTCAGGGGCAGAGTTCAGAGATGACCAGAAGGCAGAGGTATCAGTTCAGCCTGATCAGCCAGCAGGGTCAGTCCTGCCAGAGTCCAGCTTCACCGGCTAGCCCGACAGTTCAGTAGCATATGGCTCAGGTACCGATTCGGCAGCAGCAGGTCAGAGCAGCAGTTTCGAGATGTGGGCAGACATAGTTTGGTATGTTAGAGCTGGTTTTGGCTGAGGGTGGTCATGTTGTAGGTATTGTCATATTCTTCTTCCACTCTTATTTATCTCTTGGGTTACGCATATTTGGCGAGTTTCTCGTCCTACTCTTCTGTCTTCGTATCTTGAGATACATGATATTAATTACATGTCTCTACTACGAAGATACGTCCTGGGTGGAGTCATGTCTTGGACTAAGTCATTGGTACCGACTTACTTTGAGACACGACCCATATCTATTTTTGGAGTCAGCGTAGGCCAGCAAGGGCGGGTCCCTACTAAACTGACTCAGGAGACATATTTATTCATATGACTCCATCCCTTCTTGTTTGTGGTTGTGTTATTGCTTATGCATTTACTTATATTACTGTTGTCTTTATTTTACCAACATGCTATGCTTTGTTTTGATTGACATGATTTTTCAGCTCTTTGGTTTGGTTTTCATGCTTGACTAGATTTAGGAAATTCTGAGGGCGAAATTTATTTTTAAGTTGTGGAGAGTTGTGAGACTCGTCTCATAGTATCAGTATTTATATACAGATACTTATTTTGTAGTATATTTCATATTTTCTTGGTTTTCGTAATGCTTTAAAAAAAATTTCCTAACTTATAGATTTTCTCCTTGGCCGGCATACCACCAGTATACCGTTGTATACCGACGGCATACCGTCCATACAAATTTTTCATATTTTAGATATTTTCGATTTCAGATATTTTCATGAATAGTGTTTTTGATATTTTTGTGAATAGTATTTTGGATATTTTGATGAATAGTGTTTAGATATTTTCTTGAATAGTATAGATGCACATTTTACCCATTGGATATTTGGTTTTGTTTGGATGGCCACGATTGACTTAGATTTTAACGTGGATCACGATCCAACGGTCATGATTAATTCTTCTTTCTATATATACCATTTTACTTTCTCTCTCCTCTCTCTTTTCATTCTCCTCACTCTCTCTTCATTTCTTCTTTCCTTCTCTCCCCCTTGGAGCTTGCCAAGAGCTTGGCCTTGAGGTCTTGGGTGTGGTGTCTAACCCTCCTATGAGGAGGAGTAGAAGATTAGGCTTGGAACTTAACCTAGGCAAGTACATCTTGTCAAATTCTTGAACCATAATATTTGTTTGTCATTTTGTTTTCCTTGGTATTAAATGCTTAGAATTGTCCTAAACTCATTTTGTTAAATATGTTTTCCTTATGATTCTCGTATATATGCATGTTTCCAAAATTTATTTTAGCAAGGTTTTGATTTTCTGTTAAAACCCAATATTGACTTAGTAGAAAACTTAGTATCAAGAGTGATACTAGTGTTACCATCATGGATCTTGGTCACATATACATATATGAGGTCCATACCTAGGTAGTATACATTGATTTTGAGTTTGGTGGCAATCGGAACCCGTTTCGGTGTCCCGAGAACCTATTTTGGAGTATTTTAAGGTATTGATCTATCATATATTGGAATTTGTGAAATCTAATAGTTCCATGTTGTAGGGAATTCAATTCTATGTAATTTTGACTTTTAAAAATTCGAAGTTCGATTTAAAATAAAAATTTTATGGTCAAAACAAGTTTTGGTAAAAATCTGAATTTTGTTGCTGTTTGGAAGATCGGAATTCCGATGGTATACCGTAGTATACCGACGGTATGCCGATTTTTGCACCAGAAATTTTTTGTCTTTAGGCCGGAATACCGTCGGTATACCGTCGTATACCGCCGG